>JAJGOT010000032.1:857500-1042500 GCA_022457155.1 Cladopsammia gracilis
TTGTTTTGTTTTTGTTGTATTTTAACACCTTAAAACTTCACTCCAAATTTTCTCGAAAACGCTTCCATAGAAATTTGTAAAATTTTGTAGACCTAAGGACAAGTACGTCAGGTCGAAGATCCAGAGAGCGTTTTCCAAAATTATCTCTTGATGACAAGTAATTCGGTATTATGTAAAACAGGAAGTGACGTCATAACGTTGCTTTGCCAACTCCGATTTTCATAAAACTAATGTCATCTGAAACTTTAATCTTTCTCTAGTACAGCTGTGGCAATCGATTTTCCGTTGGCTCGTTTGTGGTGGTACACAAGTTTCTCAAAGCTAAACGGTATCGTCGCTCAAAAACCCAGTCGAGCCACCTTAAATGACATGGAAAGATGCAAGAAAACTGGTCTGATCTGATGGAAGAAAAACTCTTTCCAGCACAGATATATAGTTCTACAAAATGTATCCATGGTGTCAACATGTAATTTCTCTTTCAAGTATGATCAAAGCTGAAAATTATTTCACAAATATACAACATTTGCATAATATAGCATTATTTGTGAATGAGCAGTGAGCAAAATATACTTTGCATTCGCTATCTTGAGTTTACGACATTTGTTGCAAAATAGTTCAATAATAAATAATATTCAAATGGTTTAGTAAGGAGAATTTCTGTCTACAATTTTAATTTTGTAAAGAAAAAACAATTTTCTGTTAGCAATCGTGACCAGCTAATGTGTAGCAACTGTATAGATAATTAAACGCATGACACATCAACATTACTGCTTCACATTTATTATTGGAATGGTGATCAGTATCTCAAATCTCCTCACAATATCAGTGTACGACCAAGTACATAGATTATGCAAATTGAGAACGTGATCACCTTTATTAACATGAGTTGTCTGTGGAAATTGAATACAAATTCACTGTAGTTATATGACTATGTGAACTGTATTGACACCAGTAAGAAGAATGTACATTTGCAAATTAATTTTCATTTTGAGATTTTTAAAGGGGTTAACTTGTCATGAAGACCTAAGTCCTGATCTTAACCTACGAATTCTCCATCCTGGTCTCTATACATTGCTTAGTATATACAACAACAGCTACAGCATTATGTAAAGGAACAGGTTAATTTTGCGAGATAGTACTAACAAGCTTCAAAAAGAAAATTTAATCAAGACAGCGTAAACAAACTCTCATCCAATCAAAATAAACAGAACACCACTGCATATTGTCCTGGACCCATGTCCACAACAATACTATGCATCCACTTTCAGACCAATTTTCTTTCTGACAAAAATTAATGAACATAGGTTGGGGAGGGGAGAAGAAGGGCCCTAGGATCTTTTGATACCCAGTCCCATAGCAGTTACAGTGACCCACAGCTCAAAACCCAAAACTGACCAGTACCAGTTCCCATTTATTATAATTGAGGAAGACAGGGCACTAAGTACAAGTTAAATCGAAGCGACTGGGAACGAGAATGTCTCAACTTTAAATTTCGGGGCCATTGCCGGCATGCAACCCAACCTCTCCAGTCAAATCAGAAATTCCATCTCAACTTGAACAATTTGTTTGTTCATAGACCCCGAAAGGAAGCGGGAAAGTGTAGCTTTAACTATCGGGGCACTGTTCTTTGGAATGGCCTATCAAATGAAATCAAAGCTGAGCCATCTACCGCATCCTTTAAAGCCGCCTTATAGTAGTTTTAATCTTATAGGTAAACATAGAAAAATTCATTAGTATTGCAATTTTAATTAGAAATTTTTAACATGTTTAGGTATTTATAGAGAATATTTAGTATACACGGCTCTCTGGAAGAGCATTTTGTAATTAATGATGGGATACCGTGTTTTTAAATAAAGCTATGATGATGATGATGATGATGATGATGATGATGATGATGATGATGATGATGATGATGATACTTACTTTATAGAACCTCCGCATGGGGACTTATCAGGGGCGGATCAAGGAATTTCTGAAAGGGGGGGTCCGGGTGCATGTTTTCCGGAAAATTTTTCCGATTTTACCCTCTAAAACGCCATTTGCGGCCTTCCTGAGAGTCGAAAAACGTTTGTTAAGTCAAAAATTTGACAATCAGTCAATTGGTGGAAATGAAACAACTACGTATAAAACAATTTTATTCTATTATTTTTATGAACCACATGGGAGACACAGGTCTGATAGGGGGGGTCCGGACCCCCCCAAACCCTCCCCCTGGATCCGCCACTGCTTATCATTTCTTTGGGTTATATTCATCATGATGTAACGCTCCATCGAGCTTTGATTAAAAAAAAAATGCGGTACCGGTAAATCGTGTCTCGCGGAACGTCAATACTTTTGCTTCTTATTGCGAAATTCAAATCAGTTCAAACCACTTCCAAAAAGGACAAAATCGATATTGAAGAACAATTCCAAATTTAATTTTGCAAATGCTGACAAAAAGAATAACACTACAATATTATTATTATTGCTAAAAAGCAAGAACTTTCATTTGATTGTCCGCCTAAAGAATTGACTTAAGGTTTGACCATGTTGACTCGGCGATCATGCGCGCAAGTTTTATATTTCCGCTTATACTCGCCTTACCTCAGTATATGATTGTGATAAGTAAGTACATTACTTTAACGTTTTTAATACAGGGAGATAACACTTACCCAGAACAAGCATAACAAACCACGTTGCTTGCCGGACTGATAACAGCGCCATTTTACCCATTGCCAGTTACCAGTTAGAAGATTAACCTGTGGAATAATACCATTCGTGAAAAACTAAAGCTTTTCAACATAACTGAAAGTAATAGACAAAATGTTTAATGAATATGGTAAAATACTGTTGCATCAGAGCTCTTAACAAAGGTGTGGTACTGTGATATTTACTGCTAATCAAAATGACGATCCCAACGATCCCAAGAAAACTTTTCCAGCGGCAAACAACAAATATACTGTTACTTTCAGTTTTCTTATGAAATTATTTAGTCTCTAGCCGCCATACGACGTTAAATTTGTCTTCTTGCCGTATGTCTATAATCTAACATATGCCTTTAGTAAGGTTTTAGGACACTGAAATATTTCCCGCTTGTTAGAACCATAGAAAAGTAAAGTGTTGACTTCTTTTCAGACGATTTTCTATGTGAAAGAGCAGATCTTATTATCAGAAAACACTAAATTTAAAAGTTATTTTTGTTTAAAAAAGAATTCAGTAAGGATCTAGCTTAGGATTGAAGAACTCTTTAGTTGTGACTCATGTCCTTATGTTCTTGCGTTTTAGGGACTTTTCATTTCTGTTCTTTTTTCTCAACACTTTTTGAAGATACAAACTTCCCTCTATAAAAATCAAAGAGTCCCGGTTTGAACAAAAGTAGCTCGATCTAACTCATACATTATTTTTGAAAATCTACGTTCAATATTTTTGTGTTGTTCTTAGCTTGTCTTTAATTGAATTGTTTAAATCGAATATCAGATAAAGCCAGAGAAACTTTGAGGCTTGTTGTTCGTTTAACTGTAACAAGAGAATATTATTTTCTCTTCACTTTAATAAACATAACAATATGAGCTTTTTTATTTACCTTGTAAAAATAATTTCACAAAGAGCCTACAAATTTGCATACCAATTTTGAGCTGACTATGTAGTGTAAGAGAAGAGAAAGTTCTCTTTTTTATAACAAATGTCCCGTTGAGTAATTATAAAGACGATTAGGCATGAAACATTTTAAATTTTCATATATAATGTATTAATCTATTTTTATGAGTATAATCTTAGTTCTTATAATGGTCACTATTTGTATTTGTGTTTTAGTAGTTTTTACTGGTATATCTTAGCTTTTATTTTTATATTTTATTTAGCACGTACGTATTCTGAACGAGCTTTTAGCTCATTAGACATTACGTGGATAAATAAATGATTGATTGATTGAATTGTACACTTGGATATTTGACATACAGCGTTATCTAAAGAGAAGAATTAATCGATAAATTACCTGAAAATGAAGCTTGTATATTGTCGCTCTGATGAAGTCACTCCGTCGTCTTTACCAGGAGATAAGCAACAAATAATTCATCTTCAGAAAGTCAAACTGTGTACAGCTGTTGACGATTATCATTGAATTCAAATGAATGCGGAGTAGTTTTAAATCATTTTATGTCAGGGAAGTAATCATTATTCAGTCTCATGATCCGCGAGAAAAATAATTACCTAACATCTGTGTTAGGTAAAACTCTTTTTAAGCTACTTTTTAGGTCCATTTGAAACTGTTGGGTTCCCCTTAATAGCCCCACTTTTGGGAAAAAAACAGTGGAAATGGATATAACCTCATTCTTAATATTATATTCTCCCCTGTATGGTGGCCCATCGTTATCATAGTAAAATATGCAAGTTATTGCGAAGATAACAATAAAAAATGGGAAGAAATAAAAAATAAGAAAAAAGGTAGAAAAAAATAATAAATTAATAATATTAAAAAAAACTTTGAAAATAAATATCTCCAATTAAAAAAAAAGGTAAAAAAAAAACAAATATAAAATATTATTAAGCAAAAAAAAAATAAAAAAAAACTTTGGGAAAATATCATCAAAAACGAAATTCGGAAAAACATTGAAAATCAATGTCGAAAAACAACATTGAAAATAAACATTGAAAAACAACATTGAAAATAAACATTGAAAAACAACATTGAAAATCAACATTGAAAAACAACACTGAAAAACAACATTGACAAACAACATTGAAAATTAACATTGAAAATCAACATTGAAAAACAACATTGAAAATCAAAATTGAAAAACAACATTGAAAATCAACATTGAAAAACAACATTGAAAAACAACATTGAAAATCAACATTGAAAAACAACATTGAAAATCAACATTGAACAAAAAAAAAGTCGAAAAAAAACACTGTTTTCTCCACGTGGCCCATCGTTATCATAGACCTGGATGCTTTGCATACATTACATTCATTAGAAGCTCCTGATTCACCAGGGTTGTTCAATTGGTGCTTAATATCTGCAATATATGATTATCGAAGTGTAAGGGCGAAAGTGGAAAAGAAGCGGAACGATTTACTGTCCATAAGCGAGTGCTGCCAGTGCAGTAAACCGAGTACATGGCCCATCGTTGTCATAGCCCGTGATGTTATTTATCAGCGGGCTTATCAACTATACTCATCATCGATCGACGAGAAATGAAAACAAGCAGGCAACGAAACGGACACGGACCTAAAAGTCGTAGAAAAGGCAGTTAAGGAAGAAATCAGTGGACCAGGATAACTCTTGGGGTATTGAACAATGCACAAAAAGTTACGAGAGCACCACCAGTTGGCAGTACCACGAGGCTTAGTAAACGATGCGATGACGAGCCTTGTGGCGATCAAGTGCTGCTTAGTATTTTCTTCGCGTAATGTCTAGGCACCATCTTAGAAAACGAAATTAGAGGAAGATGTAGCCGTATAAATAGTGCTATAAAAAAGGACAGGCTAAACACGACTCCCACTTGTTTCAAAAAAGTATTTTAAAAGCCTAAAGTATAACGCAGTGGCTATTCGTACGGCACCCGTAAGCGGACTTCGATTTGCTATTCGTACGGGAGTCCAAAACTTTCGTTATTCTTCACTTTTATTGATCCACAATATTAAATGTTCGTTTTGTATTCCGAAGCGCTTCTGGTAAGCGATATTGATTTGGCTCAGACTAATTTGCTGACTGAGTCTCTGTATACTACGCGAGCGACTCATTTCGTGACACTTTTCTCGCGTCAAAGAAAACTCCCGTACGGCCAACTTCGATTTGCTATTCGTACGGGAGTCCAAAAACTTAAAAAACCTTCTACAATTTTCGATGTTATTCTTCACTTTTGTTGATCCACAATGAAGATCACCTTTTGCCGTACGTGAGTGATTCTTTTCGGTTCTTTTTATTATTACAGTATATATGTGTTTCATTACAAGACATATGAATAACAATAACAAGTTAGCGGGAGTACATGGCGGTGTCACGAGATTCCTTCGCGTAGCTGAATAAACATCGCTCATAAGAAGCGCTTCGTGAATCTAAACAAACGTACAATATTATGGATCGGCAAAAGTGAACAATAACATCGAAAATTGACGAAAGTTTTGGACTCCCGTACGAATAGCAAATCGAAGTTGGCCGTACGGGAGTATCCTTTGACGAGAAAAATTTCGAAGTGTCATGAAATGAGTCGCTCGCGTAGTATACAGAGACTCGGCAAATTAGTCTGAGCCAAATCAACATCGCTTACCAGAAGCGCTTCGTAGCACCAAACGACCATTTAATATTGTGGATCAATAAAAGTGAAGAATAACATCGAAAATTGACGAACGTTTTGGACAATAGCAAATCGATGTCCGCGTACGGGTGCCGTACGGAAGCCACTGAGAAAGTATAAAGCTTTCCCAGTAAGACTTCAGAGAGGATCGCGCCGTTAGATCACAGTTAAGAATTTGTTCTCTTCGATGATATAAACCTTTTGATCTCAGCGGATTATCTCTCAGATTGATAAGAGGGTTCATGTTGTCCAGAGCCGTTAGAATTATCAGTTTATTTGTTTGTGTCGTTATTCGGTGCTAGCTCTGTTGGCATACATTGTGGTTTCTTTTGGCTCACTTTTGTTGCAAGATAAATATTTATCGGCTAAAGTTTGTTATCGCTTTGAAAGTGCCAGGATCATTAAATTTCTCAGGCCGTGATTTAATGTCTAAAGTCTGCGGCGTGCAAGACTTGAGAGAAAGTGTTTCCGGCATTACGGATATATAGGCATCTTAGAAAGCCGTATAGTCTATAATTCCACTGCAGTGAAATCACGAATTCTTGCAATAATTTTTAGCGGAGCACTTGCCAGGCCGAAGGCCTGGCTGCGCAGCTCCATACTCATAGAACCTACGCCGTGATTTTTCATGGTCATGGCTAGCGGAATGTTTCGCGGGCGCGTGTCCGCCCGCCGGCCGCCCGCCGTGTTGGAACAACATCCGGGATCTTGAAAGCAAGGCTTTGTTTTTCGCGCGGCCACACAGCCGTGAGCTCGGTAAACACTTTAGTTGTTTTCTTGTGCCTAGCGGAGAATTAAACTCGTTATTTTCCTGCATTTTTTCGCGGTTTGCTACTCAAGACAGGGATACTAATTAAGGTATACTCAGAAGCCGCTTTAGTGGAAAAAGACGAGCTTTCAGGGATAAAATCTTGCTTCGAGGAACTTCATGTATTACATTTTTATCAATGCGGGAGATGATTTCAGAACCAGAAGCGGAGATTTGAATTTCCAAGCAAGCGAAGAACTTAACGGTAAAACAGATTACAGTTTTCGATGAGAATTTATGTTGATATCAATCTGTGAGTGACTTGTTATTAGTGTTATTGTTAGTTTTGGCGAATTGATTTTAAAACGTGCCTATCTCTTGAATTTCATCGAAGAAAGCTTGAACTCGATGAGCTATAATTACATGGTACGCGTTTTGCTTTTAAACGTAAACTAATGGAGATTTGAATAATTTTTTTCGAAAGAAGATTGTGTTGTCCATTTTTATGTGTTTGTTCATTCATTAGATAGATTGAAAAGCGATTTTATGTAAACAAAACAAGACTTGATTTTATAGTACAGTTCTATCTTCACTCGCATCGCCTTATGCAAATATGTTTGTGTATTTTTGCAATTTTTGATTTTCAAATCAGTTTCTCGGGCAATTTTTGACAAACATAAACTGTATTTTATTCGGAAACTAGTGGTACTATTTATTCTAGACAGAGAAAAGTTGTAATTGTGAACTTTTGTACGGTCTATAAAAATGTACTGTGCAGACGGTCGCGTAATATGCTAAAATTGAAAATAGCCCCTTCGTCAATCTTAATTCTTGTGCTTCCAACCTTTCACCTTAGTTAAGTTTCACCTTAGTTAAGCTTGTTCAAAGTGCGACGCTGTTAGGCTTGGGCTATCTATATATATTAGCTCCTAAGTTAGTTCTGTAGTTGAGTAGTGTGTCTCAGTAGAAACTCGAGTCTTGCTTAAAAGCATTAAATTGTGTTCATTTCTTGCTTTAGGAAAGGACTCAAGAATTTACTAGCAACCGTGAGATTTACAAAACAGCAACTGTGCTGCAGATTATCTGTTGGATGCCAAATCAAACGCTATTACAAAGCAACAGAGGTTTATCATAGCTCCACGATGAGTATAGATGAGATATCCGCTGATAACTTCCATTTCTACGACTTTAAGGTCTGTTTTGTTGCCTGCTTGTTTTCATTTCTCGTCGATCGATGATGAGTATAGATGAGAAGTCCGCTGATAAATAACATCACGGGCTATGAGAACGATGGGCCATGTACTCGGTTTACTGCACTGGCAGCACTCGCTTATGGACAGTAAATCGTTCCGCTTCTTTTCCACTTTCGCCCTTACACTTCGATAATCATATATTGCAGATATTAAGCACCAATTGAATAACCCTGGTGAATCAGGAGCTTCTAATGAATGTAATGTATGCAAAGCATCCAGGTCTATGATAACGATGGGCCACGTGGAAAAAACAGTGTTTTTTTCGACTTTTTTTTTTTCAATGTTGATTTTCAACGTTGTTTTTCAATGTTGTTTTTCAATGTTGATTTTCAATGTTGTTTTTCAATGTTGATTTTAATTTCAATGTTGTTTTTCAATGTTGATTTTGAATGTTGATTTTGAATGTTGTTTTTCAATGTTAATTTTCAATGTTGTTTTTCAATGTTGTTTTTCAGTGTTGTTTTTCAATGTTGATTTTCGATGTTGTTTTTCAATGTTTATTTTCAATGTTGTTTTTCGACATTGATTTTCAATGTTTTTCCGAATTTCGTTTTTGATGATATTTTCCCAAAGTTTTTTTTTTATTTTTTTGCTTAATAATATTTTATATTTGTTTTTTTTTTTTACCTTTTTTTTTAATTGGAGATATTTATTTTCAAAGTTTTTTTTTAATATTATTAATTTATTATTTTTTCTACCTTTTTTCTTATTTTTTATTTCTTCCCATTTTTTATTGTTATCTTCGCAATAACTTGCATATTTTACTCCGTGTATTTTTCTTTATTTCTCCTATCGAACTTTTTCAAATAGTTTTTGAGGGGGACATTGAGGTTCGCGGTATCGCGGTATTAGTCCATTTTTCGTGCGGTATTTCGGTAAATTTTATTTTTGAACGCGGTATTTCGGTATTGTCTGAGACTGCGGTATGCGGTATTTGATTATTTCGAACTGCGGTATTCGGTGAAACAGGTTTTTTTGCGCGGTATTTCGGTATTTGACAGGCTGATGATTTGCTGACCTATGCTGTCATTCCCCAAATAGTATTATGAAATAAACACTCCAAAGGAGGAGTTTTCAGGTATCCCATGATGCAACACGATGATCTATATTATCAACTAACGTGACCAGTCATTTGCCATGGAGTTGCTGGAAGCGAGCGCATCATCCACTGCGTAGATTTTAGCAGTTAAACATATATCACATCGTCCAATCTGGCTTGTTGTAGGTTCCTAACGGTATTTAGTACACGTTTGCTTCCCCAAAAAGTAAAGAGAGCGGCGACTTTGTCTGTTTCTGAACACGGACAAATTGAAAGGTATCGATGACAATTAAGACTTCGATTTCCAGCAGATGAAAAAATATTGCCATCTTCCATATCACTTGTAAAAACATAAACATCAAGCGATTTATTATCTTCGAATCGAAGGAAAGTGTCAAACGATCATATGATTTGTTCAAACTCATAAAAGGAAGTTGCAATTGCACTAAATACGATATTTCCTTCGACTGTAAAAACCAAAGAAAAGAATCTACGCGATCGAAGCGAATTTTAACAACGTTTTGGCGCCGATTTTGACCCAAATTCAACGGTCATAAATTTCTACAAAACGCGAGGACTTTAGGGGACCTTGTATTGCATTTAAAAGAGTCACTCTCCGGGCACTATCAGGCTAATTATATGCTAATGTCTCCAGGATTAAAGACGAAACACCGCAAAACAGATCAAGGGTTAAAACACAACAAAAAACGAAGTGGATCAGACTTGTATGCCACTCGAAACAAAGACCAAAATATTGCGATACATAGGCAAACAGGCTCGGATCAAATAATATATAAGTAAACTTTAATGTACATAGAAACCAAATAACGATTTGATTCACGTTTTGTCGCGATGGAACCGAAGAAAAAGTCTCGCGAAGATCAGTAAAATTTCACCACGTGTACTCGCCATCGCAGGAAATTTGACACATCAGGATCGATAATTACGCGCTAGGCGTCATGGGATCCTGAAAAATCCTCCTTTTAACACTCCTGGAGATCCCTAGATGATGTGTGTAGTGTGTAATCTCTACCGTATAACAATAGCGTCATTCATAAACTCATGATGGAATGTGACAAATTTAAAATCGCGACTACTTAGTTTCAACGGGCCGCTTGTGCCGCCACGATTTCACTCTCATCTATTCTGTTTATAGATTGGCTAAGCTCGTGAATGTGCTTGGCAACGAAGCGCGATGTGTTGCACTATATTCAGGTTAGACCACAGCGTGCGTTTTCCAATCAGGTCACGCTATAGTCAAAATTTTGGTGTCAAGTAAGAAAAAAGTGTCAAGTACGAAAACTTAAACGGATATTAAACGGATATTTATCTATTTTCCATGTTTTGGTTCATTCCGGCTTTTAGGATTTCACGCTCAAGATTCCGGATTCCGGAATAAACCATTAGCCGTTCGAATGGCTGAATATTTTTTCCGAATGGATAGCCCTAGCCGTTCGAACGGCTGAAGATTTTTTTGAACGGCGGCTAGCAGCGGCCGTTCGAACGGCTGAAGATTTTTTTGAACGGCTAGCAGCAGCCGTTCGAACGACTGAATAAATTTTTTGAACGGCTAATTACGAAATCACAGCCGTTCGAACGGCCTCCTGCCGTTCGTGAACGGCTGATCAACGGCAAGACTGAATGGCTTGAACGGCTCAAACGGATAGCCGTCAGTATCGTTTTCGCGTGAGAATTCACAAATGTTGTGTGTAAACCAAGTGAACGTTTTTTTTTAAAGTGTGACACAGTTGGGAATTTGAAAAGGTTAAAAAGAAAAGTCGGAAATTCCTGGGGGGTGGGGGTTCGTCAAAGAACCCCCCTGGAACGGAAATTCCAGTGGGGTGGGGGGGGGGTCTAAACTGAAAGATCATCCGAGGAGGGGGTATGGATATTTTCTGGAACCACATATTAGGAGTGTTAAGGCCTATTTACACGCTGTGATTTGTCGGGCCGATTTGTCGGCCACGACAAATCGTGCGCTCGCTCTTTGTACAGTGCAAGCATTGTACATGAACTTTTTTTTATTTCAAAACTTTTCTGCTAAGAACTTCTTGAAAAACAAATGGTATCCAATAGGTTATTTAGGTTGTTGTTAGTTTAAATACTGCAGATATAATTTGTTTTGCGTGATTTCTTGTCCAGATTGCGTTTTCGTTCTTAAAATCGGGCCCGACGCGGGAAAATCTGTGAAGCGATCACAGATTTTTTCCGAATCGGCCGACATGTCGGACTGAAATCGCGCGCGCATCGGGTCGCGCCGATTTGCTTCACAATTTCTCGGGGCCGACAAATCGGCACGACAAATCGCAGTGTGTAAATAGGCCTTTAAGAGAACAAAGGGATATCACTTGTAGAGAGCAATTAACAGTTTTAGTATGCAACCTGGAACTGTTACGAGAGTGTCACGTGGTCATTTGCTGCGAAATCTTTAGTTCCTTCTACGAGGTAAGTCTTACTACGACTACGTAAAACGCACAACTGACCGTAACTAGATCGCTTATCCTACATCCCTCCAAAAATATTTGTACCCGCCTGATATCCATACCTGCGGTATCGGTATTTTGTCGATTTTCCTTGCGGTATTGCGGTATTTTTGATTTTATGCTGCGGTATTGCGGTATGGGCTACCCCCCAATGTCCCCCTCGTTTTTACTCGGCATAATATCAAATTCAATATGCGTTGTTGTTCAATTTGTCACATCAAGATGTTTTTCTATCTCTCCTCAAATTTAATGACGAAGTTAAGTCCAAATTATAAATATTATTATATACAAATATAGTTTCAGTAGAACCAAGAATAGAACAATTCTGTTCGCTTTATTAGTTAGGATAATCAACAAAATTACTACTTTAACAAAGCGACAGGATTTTTTAAGTTTTAACTACTCGCCGAATAACAAATTTCACAAAACACCGGCCGGAGCACGGCCAGCTGTTATTTGGGCCTTGTGTGAAATTTTATTCGCATCTTTAAAAGCTGTATGTTCTTTTCTTTTTAGTTTAACGATGATACATGTCGTAGTTACTAAAAGAAGGAATAACCTACAATGAGCTACAATGACCTACAATGACCTACAATGAGCTACAATGAGCTACAATGAGATACAACGATCAGCCACAATGACCTACAACGAGCTACAATGAGCTTTAACGATCTACAATGAGCTACAACGAGCCACAACGACCTACAATGAGCTTCAACGACCCACAATGAGCTACAGTGACTTAGAAAAAGCTACAATTAACTAAAATTAGCTACAAGGGGTTTATAATATCACCATCCTTACCGTTATATACCATAGAAGACCATAGAAAGGTCGGTCCAGCGAGAGGAGAATAATTAGCGACCACCCGTTCACTTCTGAAAATCACCGGAAGTAACAAAAGGTCATACCTGTACTACGTTATCTTTACGTTATCTTTCCGGACCGGCTCACTTCAACCCGTCCGGCTCCGCTCACGTCACCTTGCGATTCTATTTTCTGTAGGATTGCGTCAGCGGGGCCGTATAGTCATATTATAAATAAGTTTATTCCCGGTTCAAAAATATTATCTTTCAAACATTTCACTTCAACTTTTTTTATCACAAATGTTTATACAACGATATCGGTAACTATCTTTCGGGAATCATCGGCTAGCATCGGCAATCTGCAAAAGGCCCCGTGATTCCGGCCTTCTTCAAATCTTGGAAGGATTTTTTTATTCTTTATTTTAATAGCTTTGAAATGAGGTATAATTATTTATACACTTTATGTCATTTATTGTACTGCGTTTATACACTTAGCTACATGGATTGTCACGCAACGCTTCTCACCTGCCACGAAAGCTAGAATCATGGAAAATCTGCAAAAATTTTAGAACATCCTGGGTTATTCTTGGACACCTTAGGATAATGTTTGGTATTCTTGGAAAGTGTTCCTAACAAAACGAGCACCTTGCCCCTTTGTAAGTTACGTCCCTGAGCGGTGATCGACAAGAACCAAGACCACTTCTGGTTCAAAGATAATGTAAGATGGAAGTTTGTACAGGTACGGCCTTTTTTTACTTCCGGTGATTTTCAGAAGTGATCGGGGAACTTTCTACGGTATATAAAGGTAAGGATGGTGATATTATAAACCCCTTGTAGCTAATTTTAGTTAATTGTAGCTTTTTGTAAGTCATTGTAGCTCATTGTGGGTCGATGAAGCTCATTGTAGGTCGTTGTGGCTCATTGTAGCTTATTGTAGATCGTTAAAGCTCATTGTAGCTCATTGTAGCTCATTGTAGGTCATTGTGGCTGATCGTTGTATCTCATTGTGGCTCATTGTATCTCATTGTGGCTCATTGTAGCTCATTGTAGATCATTGTAGGTCATTGTAGGTCATTGTAGGTCATTGTAGGTCATTGTAGGTCATTGTAGGTCATTCCTTCTTTTCGTAACTACGTGATACATGTGCAGACTTTAAACCCTTCTGCTACCTTATTGGTACTAATTTTCGCGTCCCTTTAATTTCGCGATTTTCGCGATTTAAAAAAAATCGCGAACTTAAAGCGACGCGAAAAAAAATTGCCGCGAACTTTAATGTCGCGAAATTTAATACCTCCTACATTTCTTGTTTTCTCAATTTAATGAAGAAACACATGTCTACGTATTGTGTATAACGTGTAAAAGCTCTATGGCATGCCTACAGATGATAAACATAGATACACCCGTTCACTGACACCGAGCTTGCCCTAGAAATTGATTAGAGGCTCAAGAACTTTATGCCAATGGTACACATAGCTCTAGTCTAATTCACGGCTACAATGTAAATATGTATAATTGTACAATTGCAAAGAACGTTAAGCATAAGGATAATGTCTTTGACTATGCCTATGGTACACGATGCGGTTTCTATAGTTTGGTTTTGTTATGAGTTGATGATTTTCAGCAATAAGCTAAGAAGTGTAAAATAATAATAAAATTCTCGAAATAAAATGTGCTTTGCTTTTTTTTTTTTCATTTTCGCGAAAATTAATTCCCTAATAAAATAATTTTGCACCCAAATCGCGAAAATAAAGACCTGCGAAATATGCCGACCTTTTTTTCGCGAAATTAAGTGCCCGCGAAAATTAGTACCAATAAGGTACAAAAGGCAACAATTGCTCCTCGGTCACAAGTGAGCTAAAATATGTATTTTACTCATGTGTTTTCGCTAATTAGCCCACCCCAGTATTCGTTTTTTTTTTCTTTTTCACTGTTCCGCTCTTCAAAAAAAGGATGATTTTAGCGTGTTAAAGGTTAAGCATAAAAACTGCCACTCGGTTTCGTTTTTGCTGTTAATGAAAAGATCTAATTAATAACGCTGTGTATTTATTTCAGTTTATATATGTTAAAAACATCACGGCACATACATGAGCTGTTGTTAATAATTAAATGTAAATTTTTTAAAAAAGGCCTCAAATATTAAATATGATTTGGGCGCCATTGTTTCTCCCTGTCATACTTACAACATCTGTGTATTTGTTTGAGCTGTGCAGAGGAATAAACTTTACTTACGCGGGACGAAAGCTGTAACACATTGTTAGTTTTCGTGTACTTTATATTTGATTGGTCTTATTTTGATTCAGTGAAGTATAAAATATAAGTGTCTGTGAAGTACAAGAATACAAGTGTGAAGTGCAATAGACAGCGTATGTTTGGAGACATAGTTCAACAAAGCATGTATAACGTGTGTATGTATGTGTTCAGAGCAGATTTCGGAAGCTCTCGGAAGTCTTCATATTCTTCGTTACTTCCGATTCCATCCGAAATTTCAACCAATCAGAGCATGGCTCTGAAGCTGACCACGTGATGTTCAAGTAAGGTCCCCGGTGAAATCAAACGTCCGCTATCTTGGCTAGCATTGCCGTGAATCAGTTTGTAACCGAGATCGATAAAGGGTGGCTTGGAGATCTTTTCGGTGTTTTACTCGGTTCCGTTTTAGGCCGTTTTGGTTCACGTTTTAGGCCAGTGTAGGCCGGCTCTACGTGATTGTATCGATCTCTGTTGTTTCTTTCATGGAATATGCCTGTCTCGTACCCAGACGTCTCTCTGCTGAAAAACAATGGGCGTTCGCCTCCGTTACTTTCTCCTTCCCGTGGTCCCTCGCGCTTCGCGCTCATCACCAGTCGCTCGCGCCGTCGCGCTCGCAACGCGAAATGCCTGAGGAGGAGGCTGGGAATATGCGATTTGTGTCAATGGAAACCGCTAAAAAACATAGGCACGCAATGCGTACTTCAAGATATTTGCACTAATTAAAATGACTCTTTGCCTGTGTGCAGACGTCTCAGTTTTGGTTCCTCTTTGCAGGAACTTTTTTCCCTGGCATTTATCCTTGCATGATTTTCTTTGTTCTATTCTTTTCCAATAATAGTAATTGTCCGTCCCTTGGTAGCTCGTTTCGGGTTGCCACAAGAATAGCAAATGAAATAGAGGCTGATCGCAGGTCATCCATTCCCGGTCACGGTGACCCACGCAGGAAATCAGCATGCTCCAACAAAACGAAGAGGTAAATATGGTTTACAAGTAAATGTATTCGAAAAGACCAGCGAAATAGAAGTCCCGAGTCCTGTAGCCTGATTCTCGGATGGTCCGAGGTCGCTCCACTCATGTCCTCCTCTCCTCGTCTGATGTCCTTTGTTTGAGGGCTTGTTCTTGACGTCATCTGACCGTTGAATATTCCCACCAATCAGAGCGGTTGTAATATTCCCACCAATCAGAGTGGTTGTAAGTCGTTGTTGTTGGTTGTTATTCCATCAGGAATTTCAAGAATGGGACTAAACATAATCTAAGGGCCTATTCACATGGAGGTGGGGGGCCCCGGGTAGGTGAGGTACCCCGCCTACCTGTAGTCAAAAAAAGCTAGCCTTCACATACAATATTATTGAGAGCCCCGGGTCGCTGGGGGGAGGTTTCTAAATGCTGTCGCGTGGTTGCTATGGGTTTCTTTTGTTTGACTTCTTCGTAGATTTTGGCCGACGAACGTTTGGATCTGATGAAGCTTTCCGTTTTGTTGTTGTTTCGGGAAAAACTTCAGTTTGATTCAGCAGATCAACTGTATAAGCTTTAACTTACACCGTGATTAAATAAAAGATGTTGTTGTTGTTGTTGGTTATCGGACACCACGCTTAAATTGTCGCTGGCACTGTCAAGTTCTTCAGTATTTTCTTCAATAAAACTGTTTTCCTCGACGTTTGGGAGATGAAATCGGCGGAAAAGCTCGCCAGGCCTGGTAGCCATGTTGTTTTAGCTACACGTAGAAACACGTAAAAACAGCTGTCTACAGTTGCATTTTGGCTTTCACTTTGGGCTCTATATGTCGTTGCCGCGTTAAATGTTCTACGTAGGTAGTATCGGCCTTGCTTTTGTACTGTGATTTTACCTCTATTTTTGGCTGACTACGTACACCAGCAGCATGTTCATTCGCGGTCCTTTGCTTCTTATTTATTTGATTTATTTTGGGACCGTAGATCTTTTCAGATCCGATATGCTGCTTATGTTTTTTATATGGTATTGGCCATGTGTTCGCTGAGGGATGGTTGATCCTCACTTTCTTTATCGCGACAACGACATGATATTTCAAATTCTTTGCTTTTTACTCATGGTCACGCGCCGCTGTGACGTTGGTCAGTTGGTAAACGTTTGAATTTGAGTTCATCTGTAGTCATCACCACGTGCGATTTGGTAGAGAATTGGCGTTCGCGCGAGTTTTTCTATCTTTTTGCTGCTACACCGTGCTGACGAGACCCAACCAGGTCGAAACAGCTGTCCACGATTGCATTTCGGCTTTCAGTTTGGGCTCTATCACGTCGTTGTCGCGTTAAATGTTCTTCGTAGTATCAGCCTTGCTTTGTACTGTGATTTTAAAATATATGGTCTGCGGGTCACTATCCACCCCTCCCTAGCCCTCCCTGTGACTTTGGGATTAATCTCATACCCAGATCTCACTCGTGCTTCTACTTCCACCTGACCGTGGGAGATCTGGGTACGAGATTAAGTATATACCTGCCAAGTCTCACGCATTATGCGTGAGTCTTACGCCGCGGATCGAAAACATCGATCACACGCATACAGGACAATTTCTCACGCCTGACTCAGAATTCCGGACTGCTTGTTCATTAACCATTAACGTGAACAATTGAATTCAATTTGTATAGGTAATCATACGGTTTCGAGTTCATTTTGGGATGAATTTGCACGAGTGAGTTTTTCAAAAAGTTCAAATTATTTGAACTTTTTGAAAACTCACAAGTGCAAATTAATCCCAAATTTAACGAGAAACCGTATGATTACTTATTAACAATTATACATGAAAAAATTTTCGTTTTTTTGCAAATTTTTTTTTTTTTTTTGCAATTTTTTTTTCCAAAACAAAACATTTTTGCATCAAACAAAATAGTCCAGTGAACGGCTCTAAATGCCGCGTTTGAGTCCTAGATTTCGAGCTTCGCACCGCGGCCGCGATATTCGGCAACCTTAGGAATTCATCGGAACATTTGCGGCAATGTTCGGAAGTCGTCCAAAAATTTCGGTTGGAATGTAAATGTCAAGGCTATTTTTGTTAACCCGATCGGAAAATTTCCGAAATGAACGAAACGTCTTCAGACTGAACTCCAAAATTAACCGGAATATTCGAACGGTAATGTCGGGTACCTACCAGTTATAAACCCGGGGCCAGTTTTGAGCATGAAGCGACACTAGTTATAATGCTGGACACAACAACAACAACAACAATTTATTCAGTATTCCCATATATATACATGGCATTACCTACTTAATAAATCTGAATAACATTAAATAATTATATCTAATAATTAAACTAGCATTGATTGTCGATTTAGCATTGAGTCATAAATATAAGCAGCAATGGTTCTTCTGGACACACGTCTTGGGACAACTTCTAATTTCAGCTGTTATCTTTATACAGACAGCCGTCCACCCTACCCGCCCCCTCACCCCTCCAACCCCGCTTCAGTGTTGAGCGTGTGCATCCAAACTCTCGACATTTCATGGTCTTGAGGACGGGGGTTGGGACGTGGGGACGGCGGGGAGGGAAACGCATTCCAAACAAAGCTACTGGGGTGATTTAAAAGACAGAGGGACTTAATGTCTTGCTCCAAAAAGGGAGAGAGGGTTATTAGAGAGAGGAGCTTAATACAGGACTTCCGGCATGTCACTGTATTTGTTTAACCTGTGTTGTAACACAAGTTGCACGAATCATTGCACAGCAACAAGCATCGCGCGAAGCATGAGTACTGACGTGACACGTGACACTCATCATGCTGAAACTGTACTCAAAGAATCTGTGACTTGTTATGTGACAAGGCATAGGGTAAGTCACGTGGATGCTTTGGTGTGAACAACTCAGTGGTTTGGAAAGAGGTAACTTGTGGTTAATGTTTTCACGTTCTTTTTATTTCTAAATAATTAAAGAAAAATTAATACAAGAATACATTGGCATTCTTGTATTAATTTAACAAATCAAATAGTCAAAAACCCAGTTTTGGTCTCTCCGGGACTTTATTTTTTTCTTAACAGCTGGGCTTAGTAAAAAAAAAAACCATGTATTACACTGTACTATTAAAAATTACATTGTACCATGTTTATTATCTGAGACTGAACCATATTTTTCCTCGTTAAGCAAAAATGGAGGAGTTGAACATTGAAATTCAGCGCTAGCAGTGAGCAACTTGCTCCTTGCGTTTCTCCTCTCAGTCTAATGGAATATATTCAATGCACAATTTTCACATCCTTCCTTTTTTGCACCTACAACATACCTTCATGTCATTATCGCTATTTTGTCAGTTTTTTTTTTATCTTTTCCTTGTCACCCAAAATTGTTTAGTCCCAATTTCAGTTAGACTCCTACATAAACAGTGCACACCTTATGATTAAGCAAGCAATTCAATTATGTAAAAGTTACTTTACGGAGAGATTTAGTGATAGTTTGTTATTACGTTTGTTACATACTATTAATGCAAGGCAAACTGTATACTATATAACGATTTAACATATATCGTCATGCTAGGCAAAATATATACTATATATTGATGTAATATATATAGATGCTAGGCCAACTATATACTAAAAATTGATTTAATAAATACCAAATTTTCTAGGCAAACTATATACCAAAAATTGATTTAATATATATTGATTATACTGGCAAGCTAATCTATATATATATGGATTAGCATACAGTTTGTGTCATTGGACCACCTGTGGTTTAATTTTACAATGGTTCTTATTGGTCTAAATGCATTATTGGTAACCTGTGGCATACTCTTCAAATTTTATGGGGGCAGTGTGGTCCTCACTTCTTGAAACCCTTGCATATTTTGAGACCAGTTTAAATGGCTTAAAGAACATATAGCTACTAGGGAATTATACCCTCCGGAATATTAAAGGTAACTGCCAATCCAGTTTTATAATCAGTGATTTTGTCGATCTACTACAGGCTTTTGTCATTTTGTCAAGGGTACCCAACACATCATCTCGGTGAAATGTCTGTATGGAGGGCCTTAGTTAGCTATTTACCTTAAATATTTGGATTTAGCATAGACCTGATAATGAAGAAATGTTGTCGGGAAAAACATAAACCATAAACCATATGACACAATGGAATTGTGGGAACAAAGTAAATAAGGCTAGCTTACATTCCATTTATTGATTTTTTTAGATAATTCACTCCTTTCGAAATGTTTTTCGGGGAATGATTTGGAGCATACTTTCTAATAATAATGTGCAATTTATCCGAGAACACAATATTTTCCCCCATAACACCATTCGGCTGTATCATTCGGCTGGAATTTTCTTTAGTAAAATTCACAACATGAACAAAAATTTATTCTTGTTGCTTTCAAAGGGAGTAATGTGTCATTTTTACTATAAAGAAGGGTCAGTCGGAAAGGCCATCTCGTAAACTAGGGGAATTATTGCCATTTCCAAAATATTTCTGTCACTTAAAGGGGCTATGTTACGATTTTAAGTGTTATTTTAAAAAGCTAATAGCATTCCACCCAGATTCTAAAAATAGAAAACTCGTAATTGGTGCGCAGCATCATGGTATTGACATACGTACAAACATTCAAGAACTATGCAGAAAGCTACGACAAAAGCAGGTGCTATGAAACACACTGTTCTATAGGTACAAATCGACAATTATCCACAACATGTACAGGAATCGCAAAAACTGGTGTTTCCGAGGCAGCCATTTTCAAATATTTGTCCGCATTTCGATCCCACAATGCAATGCTGTCAAATATGACGTCACCTGGGCGGAACGCTATTAAACAGACATATTTACGGCAGTGGAATCACAAAAATAATGGTCCAGTTTTGTTTAAAATTGCTTTATATTGAAACTATAAACAAGTGTGTCTGCTGACTACAGATGGCCAGGATGGCAATGGATTGCAACAAGTATGGTCAATGTGTTTTGGAAAATTTGCTAAAAACTGATTATGGTTTATTCTTTCTACAAGAATTTACTTGATGTCTTGTTCGTGGTGATCTAAGAGCATTTCATGTTTGAAGTAAGATGCTCAGTTTTAATTCTAACACAGTACGGAAACAAAAAGCCCATACAAAATCCATATATCGCCCATAGCAAGGCCATAGTTCATACCATACCATTTCCATACTTGGGCCATATATGGCCCATACCACTTGGTTTGGTAAGGGTATGAGAAAAAAACATAAAAACCGCCACTACATGTACATTGCCCCTTTAAATATTCAGCTAATGAATCTTAACAGTTGTCAGCTTGAACTAATATTCCTTTAAAAAGCATTAAAGATAAAATACATGTACAACCATCTTGCCTACATTTCCTGGTTGGGTACCCTGTTTTGTTTACCCTGCATGTTATATGGATAAACTGCAACCTTCTGTTCGTCCAGACTGACTACACTGATGAAACATGCTGTACCGGGGTTTGTTTTCTTCTCGCAGCTTTGGAGCGAGTGTAGTATCCCTGATTTGAGTGCGGTTGGTATTCACCTTGATCATCCCCAACATCCTTCTTTGTTTCTGTCAGCAAAAAAATAATTTTCAGCAAGTTGAAGAGAACAACAAATTAAATGAAAACAATATTCTGATTTGCTCAATTGAGCCTATTCCAAGCATTCAGCTAGTTATCGTGGGGGACCAAAGGATTAAAAGGTGGCTCACAAAAGGAAAAATATTGCAAGTGCCAACATGCCAGATGGGGATAGATGCAAAAGAGTAAAGGGAATGTTACTTCTCTCCCCCTCTCCCCCCCAGTTTCCTCGTCTTTTTTCTGCCCCATTATCTGAATGCATAGAGCAGGCTAGCTGATACGCAAACAGTATTGAGAATTATTAAATTTTAATATCACAAGTCAGTATTGCTTATAACATGCCAAGGTTTGGTCATTTATAAACTTATTGAAACACATTGACTTACTGTCAGATCCAGCTTGCACTTCTCGCTTTTTCTCTGCCTTTTGTCCGAATGCGGAGAATTTGCGAAAAAAACTTCTTTTGCGTGCACCTCCTGCAGTTAAAAAACAACACAAACTTAAAAGAAATCACGCTGAAAGGAAAAACATATTACATGCCACAGGGGATTCCATATTCTATCCACTCGCTGCATGGGTTGGAGGAGGAGGGGGAGAGATCTAATAAGGCTGTGACCTCAAGCTCTGGTCAGCAGGCTTACTGAAAACTAAAACCAGACAAAACTGTCTTAACTTATTTAGGTTCCCATGGCATGAAGCGACTACAGTTGAGGTGCGACTACTTTCTGTGGTTATGTCAATGCTAAACTTGCCTTGTGTATTTGCTGGCAGCCGAGGACTCAGGTCATCAGTTCCACATCGATTCCCACGGTGAACAACAGTAACTTGAATGAAAAAAACAGTGAACAGTTATTGGAAGAATGTAGTAATTACAAAATTAATTAAGTCTTCCTCCAATTTCATGTTACATTTTGAGGGTTAAATGTGAAGTGATGAGAGCAGAAGCCTCCCATCAATGTAGACCAGTTTGAATCCCAGAACCTTCATC
Source organism: Cladopsammia gracilis (assembly GCA_022457155.1). NCBI lineage: Eukaryota > Metazoa > Cnidaria > Anthozoa > Scleractinia > Dendrophylliidae > Cladopsammia > Cladopsammia gracilis. Next base: position 879,849 of record JAJGOT010000032.1, read on the forward strand.
ATATATAAATTGTGGGTTGAGTTTTGTTGTTGGTTCTCGTCTTTGCTTTAATATAAAGGTCCCCCAGTTTTTGTCCATCCTCAAAAACCAACTTTTTTAAATTCCAATTCAATCTTGAATCCAAGGGCCACCGGTCTAACAGTCATGTGACTGTTAAGTGTCACCCCAATTTATTATTAAATAAAGTTAATAGGCATAAACCATGTTCATCACCCGGGTGCCATAGTTGACTAACTCTCAGAACACACACAGCCATGAGTTAGCCTCAAAGTCAACAAGAATTTTATAATCAGTTTTGCATCAAATATAACTGAAAGCTTTAATTACCTTCGACGACACACATTGCTGGCTCAGACTCGTGCTCTTCTTCAACTAAATTTTTATAAAATTAAAATAAATTAGTCTCTGTATATTATTCATGAATTTTCCAGCGTGTAGTTGTAGCCTCCCCTTGTCTCACACAGTTACCCCTTCAGTCTCACTAAACCTGTGATGAGTGGCAGCTTACTCAGCGCGCCAGAATATTCACACCAACATCTGCTGTAATTATCTGCCTTTTATTAAACTACATGAACTGGCATTTCTTAAAATAATTTTTAAATTTTAAATTTAATTAAATTCTCATGTGAGGGGTACTATTTTATGTACAAATCAACATTAAGTATTGATAGTAATATAAACAACCAAACACAATTCACTTTTTGACAAGGAATAATATACATTCAACTAGCAAGAAAATAAGAAGTCATCACCTGAATGCACTGACTGAAGCTCTACTTGTTCCTCATGTATGGGGTGTTCTACAATCATAAACAATAAAAAACTGTTATTAAACATCCACTGAACTCTTTAAAGAACCCCCACTCCCCACATACAAAAGACCTCCAATTTGTATTCACCCCCACCCACCCACCCACCCACCCTTATTTATTGGTTAGATTTGTTTTGCACCCCAACCTTGAAAATACCTTCTCAGGCCTGATCAGGAGTGCAATTTGTATTTAACGCTCACCCCTCTCCCCCCCAACTTGTTAACAAGCTACATACCCCACCCTTTAAAATACCTTCTGAGGCCTGATCAGGTGTGCGATTTGTATTCTACCCCCACCCCCGCCCTTATTGATTAAACTTAATAACAAGCTTCACACCCACCCTTGAAAATACCTTTTGAAGTCTGATCAGGGGTTCAATTTGTATTCACCCCCCCCCCCCCCCAACTTGTTAACAAGCTTCACACCCCACCCTTGAAAATACTTTTGTACCCACGTAACAGGGACTGAGCATAATTTTGATTTACAACCTGATTTTAAACTTTCGGTTAGACAAAACATCAAATATATTTACCATCTTGGTGATGTTGTGGCAAACCAAGAACTCCCATTTCTATCTGTTCGTGCTCTCCTTCTGATAATAAAATAATCAGTCATTCTTTTTAATTGATAAATATTCCACATTGTTCCCCTTATTATTATTCCTATTGATGCTTTTCTTAAATCATATTAATTTTAATCTTATTTTTCGCAAAAATTAAGGTTATTAGCTTATACAGCAGGTATACTTTTTTCTTTGTGTCACCACCTTGAAGAGCACTCTTAATAAATGAAAGGGAAAGTTTAAAGTTTAAAGATGAAGTTCAATCAGTTTATCAACCAACAAGCTAATCAATCAATTAATCAGTCAGACATTCAAACTTCCAATCGATCGATTAATCAACCAAGCATGCCAGCTTTCAATTGGTCAACCAATTACCCACGCATACAATAAATCAATAAATTATTGTCAATTCAATAAACTAAACACATTGTAATTATTAGTTAAAATTAACCAATCAAGCAACTTAACTAACTATTAAACCAATCATGCATCCAACCATTTATTGATCGATCAATCAACTGGTCAATCAATAAATCAACTAATCAAATGACCATTCAATCAATCAAACAGTTAATATTTAATCAACTCAGATACAATTTACCAATCAGTTATTAATCAATTTACTAATCAATTCATAGATCGACCAACAAACTAGCCAGCCAATCAACCAACCAACCAACCAAACAGTCAGTGAATAGGTATTAATAACGACAAAGAAGTTAACATGTCAGATATCACAAGTCACCTTCATCAGGATCATGATGATCGTGATCCTCGATTCCTTGCTGCTGCTGGTCCTGCTGCTCTTCCTCTTCTTCATCTGTTGCAAAACAAAAATGCCAAAATACAGCAGTTTTAAAAGGTGCTGTAATACGTAACAATTTTTTATTATATGGAAATCCCATATGAAAATGACAGGGGTGCTTGTTGTAGTTTGGTACCACTTAGGGCGCTAGTCCTTCCACGTTTAAGGCTGGTTTTCACTAGCGCATAAGCACAAGCATAAGCATAAGCAAGTGAGAATGCCAGAACATAAGCATAAAGACATACGCAAGCGCAGTATGAACGAAATTCTCGATGCCAGCTTTCCTCGACTGTGAGATCTGAATCAAAGATGGTGGATGATTTGGTTGACCGCCTTGTGCTTATGCTTGTACTTATTTCATCCCCGTTCTCACTTGACATAAATGTGACACAAGCATAGCATAAGCACAAGAAGAATGGAACGTGTTCATTCTTCTTGTGCTTTATATGCTAATGCTTATGTCGTGGGAGTTCTCACTTGCTTCTGGATCTCTTATGCTTATGCTTGTGCTTATGCGCTAGTGAAAACCAGCCTTTAATAATGAAACTGGGACGTTCCATTTTTTATCCGCACCCCCCCCCCCCCCACCAAAGATGGCAGGAATCCGAACCCTCAATTTATTGTCGGCGCCCTTCGAAAAATGAAATCTGACGGGTTGATTTTTTGTTGGCACCTTTGGAAAAAAAATCCGAAGGCTCCAAATTTTGTCGGCTTCTTTGAAGAAAATTTCCAAAATCGTCCTTTGCAAAAACATGCCTTCTTTAGGGGGGGGGGGGGGGGGAGGGGGGAGGAGGGGTGTAGATAAAAAATGGAACGTCCCACTGAATATCAACTTCAAAACCAACATTTAAAAATAAGATATCCTATATATAGCACATCATAATCGTCCTTATCTGTTCATAGAAGCAATGGCATGTCTCTACAAAGAGTAATTTGCTGATTTGTCATGTAATCCCTTCATGGTCTTCACTAGATTCTCTGTACATGAAACCAAATCATCATCCTTTCGATATCAATGAACAAATATCTCCCTTTGTTTGGATTCCTCGTGTTCTAGTAACTTTCTCCCCTCATTTCAATCTTTTAAACATCCTTTACATCCAAATAATGGGTCGCCATTGCCTCAAAGTGCAATTCTCAAATGCAAATAAGCCTATGAGAACAGAAAATCGAGGTTGTTTTGTCCCGTTCTGTTGGTTCATGATGGCCGATGTGAGGATATGTAGATTCAATATAAGAAATACATGAAGTACCTAGTATATATGTGATGTGAGGAAATATAACCGCTGAATGATTGCAGCTTCATAAGAGCAACGTGCGCCTATCTATATATAGGGGTTGGGAAAGCAGTGCATCGTCCGTATTAAGGGTTCAAGGCACAGTGTCATGAGGATTTGATGTCATTTCAAAAGCCAAAATAATGATCCAATTTTGTAATAAATTACCACCCTAGTGTAATAAAACTGTTGATGAGTGTCTCTAGTCGTACACGGACTTGGTCTGAATGAATAATTGCACTTTGAAAAAAACCACTGTATCCTTATAAATTGTTAAGTTTGTTTCCAAAATGGGTTATAAAAGATTCAATGTTCCTCCTATAAGAATGATTAGTTGATTTCTTTCTTTTGGTGTTTTTAATTAATAGTATTATTTTGTAAATAAGCCAGTAAATGTATTGTTGCATGATTTTTTTTTTAACAAAAAAGATCAAAATCCCTGTGATCCTGCCCCTTTAAGAAATTGTTTCTCAAAAAAATTCTCAAAAAAAAAATTTCCAAAAATGGCAAATGAAAAGTAAAATGTTTGTTGCATGATCCCTATAATATATGCTTGCATCCTGGAATTAATGGTGGGTGAACTCTTTTACGTTACCATAATATACTTACTTACAATCACTGTTTCACCCTGGATCCAGAGGTCCGTTCTCTGAATATCATGAGTGAAATTAACCGCATAAACGGTTAGAAGAAGCTCGCGAGACGGACCTCTGGTCACTCGAATATACAACCTCATTTCCATGCAAGGATCTAGTTCAGAATCTGAACTAGGTCGCTGATTGGTTACTCCTACTTGTTTCCAGACTCTACCGGGAGTTAACGATGCAACAGCAATTTCGATTGGCTGGACCAAAACAATTCGCAACGGGCGCGTGAAAAACCGGTTTCCCAAAGTGAAGCCACACAAACAACAATAGCGGACGTAGATAGAGATCGCGGCTTTTTGCGATCTTTAGGGGCGGACCATTAGAAATCTTGGGAGGGGGGGTGACAATTACCAAAAAAAAAAATCCTGCAAAGGAAAATTGTCTCAAAAAAAGTTCTTGCAAGCAGTTGAGCATAAAAAAATAAAATCCTGCAAGCTAACTGGCTATATATACATATATTTATTTATTTATTTATTTTAAACTGGAACATATGAGAGTATGACATGCTCTCTGGTAGTAAAATTCATCAATAAGCAACTTCAGGTTGAGTCAAATGCTGTCAAAAATTACCTGCCTCAAAGGTCTATCTGGTACATGTACCATTACCTTAAACATAACCAAAACCTTGTTTATGTACATATTTGAAAACACTGTAAACATCATGAAATATGTAACCTGCTCTATTACACGCAAGTATTTTTTACAGATTGTCCAACCGTCCCAAATCCCGACCAATGTGATCGGGATAGGAAAAATATACAAAAAGACGAAATTGCGTATACTTAACTCTGATATCCAGATAAACTACTGAAAGAAACAGCAAGAAATATAAAATGAAATCGAGTACTTGTATGTGGAGCCACACAAAGAGACGCAAAGCGACGAGAAGCCACATCAATTTGCCAAACATTTTTGACAGAAATTGTTGTCTTAGAACACTAGAAATGGAGTTTCAGAGCACCAAGATTTCAAAATTTTCTGGTGGGGCATGCCCCCAGACTCCCCTAGCGGGTCGCGCCTTCGGCGCTCGACCACTCCATCTCAATTCTTATTTCTACCCATTTTTTATGCAAAGGTTCGACAGTCTGACTTACATCTACTCTCCAGCGTTTAATACCAAAAATGGATTGGGCCAAGTATAAAAAAAATTGGAGCTTGCACGCATTTATAAGGAAGATCTCAGAAAAAAAAAAACCTGCAGGCTTGCACCTCCCCCAAAAAAAATCCTGCAGGAAACTCAGGCCGAAAAAAAAATTCATACACTGAAAATTTTTTGACCCCCCTCCCAGGATTTCTAATGGTCCACCCCTTAAGAAACGCTGTGGATTACTCTTTAGTATCCAAATTTTCAAAATATCAGAGAACTAAAGCCAGTTTAGAAAGAAGCGCTGTTGAAATTTATTTAGCGCAAGGATGTCTTGAAAAGAGGTGTTGACAGGCCAGACACGACTTATTAATTCGTGTTATCGTGGAGTGTGACCCTTAGAGTTTTGTTTGAACGAGGAAAATTGTTATCTAGGGGTGGTGAATGGTACCTTCAAAAGCCGTGGGTCTCGGAAAATTTTGGTTCGGTCTCGAAATCTCGGTAGTTTTTGTTTTAAGTCTCAAAGTCTCGTTTGGCTGGTGCCTTTTCTGTCTCGGAGTCTCGGATTTTTTTCCTCAAAGTCTCGGAGTCTAGGATACTTTTGTCAAGCATTCTCATTCTTCATCCTTGTTTGTTGTTTGATAGGTGATTTGGATATTTTTAGCACTGAATCTCGGGCTCGGATTTTATAACGTAGCTGTCGTCGCGGTCTAGGATTTTGAAACAAGGGTCTCGGCGTCTCGGCGAGTCTCGGATTTACCATTCGCCACCCCTTTATCTCTATTTAATTTTTATCTCTAGCACGGAGGCGTGCTTTGGAGTTGCAGGTATTCTCGCTGAACGATTTCGCTGACCACTGGTAGGTGACAGGAAGAGAAATAGGTGTACTGGATTAATTGCGTGCGGATATCAAAGATTCTTTGTTTGTTAAATCTCTCGCCTTTGAAAACGGTTGTATCCAGAAAGTTTACTTCTTTTTCTGAGATTAATGTTTGTTTGCAAGGACAATAAAATCTTCTATCTCCTTTTTCTCGACACTCTACAGTGAAAAAATGTCATCGATGTATCTTTTCCACTGGAGTGGATTTGATTTAATATTTCTGTCTCGACCGCGTTTTAAACATGTCAGCTGTTAGATTTAATGTAAACAAACAGACACGCGTTGGTCCCCAGGGTTTAAAACCGGTTTGGTGAGATATCCGATCCACAAATCGCATGGAAATGAGGTTGTGTACTCGAGTGCCCAGAGGTTTTTATTTTTTCTCGGCGCTTTGCGCCTCGTTGTCCGGGCTTCGCCGCTCAAACTCGCCGTTTTCACTAAAAAATAAAAACCTCTGGCACCCAGGGTATCACTGTTTAGGATAAAAGAAAATGCCTGTACATTGTAAATGCCCTTTAAGGCATTACCTTCCTGGGCGTGTCCACAGGGAAAAATCCTCCTCAACAGGTTCCAAATTGGTTTGGCCAGTGTTTTTTTCAAGATTCCTTGTACCTGGGCAAAAGAATTATGAGCCGGAAAGTTGAAGAAGAAGTAAACAGTAGAAGAAGGGGAAGAGAAATACCATTTAAGAGTACTAAGATACACAAGACAGGGTTGTTTGCTCTGCGTTAAAGTCTAGCCCACAGAGGGCCAGCTGAAGGTGTTATTCAGTTAGACCCCTCTCCCAGGGCATATCATTCTATTGGGAACTTACACCACTTCAGGATGTGAATGCTAAATTCACATCACAATAGGAACATTTTAATATTGGCAATTGCCAGGACCATGCATCAGGTGTATAACCACATTCATCCTTATTGGCAATTATACTTGGCATGTCTCTGGAAAGAGCTGGACACCTTGAAAACTCTTTGGTCATATTTGTTTTAGAAAATACTGTAGAATCCCGATAACTTAAACCTCAGGGGGGGGGGGGGGCAGGGGGAAATTTGGTTCATTAGATGTCGAAGGTTCAAGTTATTGAGGGTAAATATGCAAGCAATCTTTAGTCAAGGGAAAAAACGTTTGCTTCAAGTTAGCGAGAGGTTCAAGTTATCGGAGGGTACGAGTTATCGGGATTCAACTCTATCATTTATAAACTGAACTGCAAAATTGCTGGAAGCGATATACTTATGAGCCACACAATTTTGTAATTCCAAGTTTTAAAACAGCAAAAAGCTTAAAGTTGTGATATAAAAAGATATTCTGAGTTGATTTTTTTGAAGCTGGATTTGATTTAGAGAATGAGGCGCATTTTTATTTAGAAAATAATTGTAAACAAAGATTCACACAATCCATATAAATAGCTTATTAATTAGTAAAGGGCATCCTATTGACCATTCTTAATAAGCTGAAGATGACATTAATGTCACCCCAAGACTAAAGAGTTGTGTCATGTTATTTTAGAAAGTGTGTAAATTACATGTATGGAGAGGATTAGTCGCATTATAAGAAACATGAATATTTCATACCTGTGGGGTCGTTAACGTATACAGAAAAGGGTTGATGACTGAGTTAATGGGAAGACCGTAAACTGCGATCCAAACAGCCAGGTCTCCTGGTACATCAAAGTCCTTCTCCACAAGGGACTTGATACCAAAAATAATTATGGGGAACCAACACAAGGCATCGGTGAGAATAATGCAGAATACGCGTTTGGCAAGGGCCATTTCTCTCTTATTGCTGGCTGACCGGGACCTTGCTTCAACCTCTCTTACGGTGCCTTGGTGGGTGAGACGCTTGCTTGACATGTAGCTTTTAAGTAAGATCATGAGGTAAGCCGTGGTAATAAAGAGGAACAGGATGAAATTCAAACCAATAAATACAGACACAGAGTATTCCCAACCTGCTAGAAGATCTGCAGAAAGCTGGAGAGGCAAACAAACCACAGATCTGCCATAATAGTGTTGAAATTGCTGCGGGTGGTGGAAATATTGTATTCCGAACATTGGGAGGAAGGCAATAAGAAAACTTATGACCCAGATAGTGAAGCAAAATATGTGCGCCTTAGTACGCGTCAGTGCATTTCCTTGGTAAGGAAACACGATATTTTTCACCCTGTCTGCAGCTATCAGGGAGAGAAACATGACAGATGCTTCACTAGAGAGGATGGCAGTGGCACCTGTGACCTGGCACATCCAGCCGATCCTCCACTTATAGTCATATAAGTAGTATTCCCCGTACCACATTGCATCCTTCACACCTATGGTAAGGAGGTATACTCCCATCAAACCATCTGCAACAGCCAAATTTGTTAACATTATATTTTGTACAACGTTCTTTTCTTTGAAGAAGAGACGCCAGATTGTAACAAACACAGCCCCACCCAAGCACAGGGAGCCAATGACCCAGACGCTCTTCCTCGGAGTTGGGCGGTAAAACATACTATCACAGTTTGCAAAGTTGTCGTTGTATGGATAAATGCATTCAGCATCTTGTTTGTATTCCAAGTGACAGCACATCAGGTTTGTATCAAGTGTCCTAAAATCCATAAAATTCAGCCATTAGCAGCTAATAGCAATGATGAAAACGTCATTCATAGTTTAAGAAAAAAAATATAGGCTGTTCGGTGTTTAGAAACTGACACTCTAAGTTAAAGGAACGTCGATGGGAGTGAAAAACATGCAAGCGAAGCTTAAGAAAACTTACGCTCTCACAATGTGTTTAAACTGGTCCTTGAAAAAACCGACGGGGAGTTCGCTCATCAGGTTGTAATGAAGATATCTGCAATAAGTCAGGAGGTAAATGAGAATATTAAGATGATTCTAATTTAACAGAAAAACGTTTAAACTGAGGAGTGTTTCCATTGTAACTATGCTTTGACAGAAGTGTATAACATGGATTTGCTTTCAACCGGGTTTAATGAAAAATTTATACTTTTATTTAGTTTAAACTGATTAAGGTGGCTCTCTATAGTTTTGCCGATGACGCGAGCTTTAATAATTACATGCCCGCTCACATGCAAATGGTATTGAACTTGGGTTCAGGTCTGAACATTACTGATGGGACTGTTAATTTAGGGGTCAGGTCTGAAAATGGGCGGGAAATCAGCTATCGTGGTCTGAAAATGACAGGGTAAAGGAGTTCCCTACTTCACGACCCAATCTCTACTCCAACCCCCACCCCCACCCTGACCCAAAACAATATACAGCTGAACTTACAAAGTATATAAAGCTTTGACATCCCTGAAAGTCTCCATTGTAACATTGCGTATCTTATTATCATTAAGGTGACTATAGGAAATAAAGAAAAGAAATAATAAAATTGTATTCTATGAGATGAGAACGCTTTCGCTGGTCATAAGTCAGAATGTCCAGCACAGGATTTGTTTTCTTCACTGCATTCTTCGGTTCAGCTAATGAACAGTGCAGTTCTAATTAGCTGATTTCTAACCCGTTGCTCTTGTTTTTGCTCTCAAACATTTAATGCTTGTGATTAATTTTCAGATACCATCTTTTATGATTTCATCTAAGTATACAAGTGGAATGACTTAACATAATAATTATTAATGACTACGCTTTCTCCAGTTCAATTTCTAACACTGCTTCCCACTACTCACATAGCAGTCACTTTCTTCAGTCCTTTAAAAATCCCTTCAGGCAACTCTGTAAGTTCGTTTTGAGACAGATAACTAATCGTAGAGACAAAAACAGTCCAAAGTGAGTTGAGATAACAAAGATACATAAAATGACAAAATGATTTTGTTGCAATCAAACAGATCAAGATATATGTGTTGTTTTAGTCACTCATATTTTTAGTCATTGTAAAGTTGTGTGACATCAGTTGTTATCATCAATTGCTCTTCGCATCTTAGTTTATGAATAGAAAAATGCTAAAATAAAGTATGTACTGTTTATATTATTTAAGCGATTGTTATCTCAGCAGAGATGGGGTAAAACTTTGCATGAGCGACTACCATAATTTTGTCCACTTTATTTTTCAGAAGCTTAATTAAATCAAAGAAATTATTCAGTCCCTACAGTCATACAACGTTCAATTTAAAGGACTGATGTATGTACAATGAACTATAAAATAGATGGCTTACAGCTCAGATAATTTTTCCAGGCCTTGAAACTGATGCGGGTGGAGCTTCTTCAGCTTGTTATCATCCATTTTTCTACACCAAGTCATACAAAGAACAATATTACATGTTTTAAGTTGAGGACTTTGTTAGAAAATTAAAGCTTCCCCTTGTAAAATCAAAGGTTACCGGATCATAAACAAATTAAAGTTCCTAGTTTATGTCGGTGTTATGCTAAATAGAGGAAATATAAGGCATGTATACGTACATTTAATGATCAAATGATAACTTCTCACTTCTATGTTTTATTTGTTGTTTGTGGGTTATTTTGAGGCCTTGAAAGTTTTTAGGCTGTTTTCATGGTGAACACTTTTCCATCTCTCTCTATTATTTTCTATTATTGATTTACTGACTGGATAAAAAACACTAAGCATGTCAAGGACTAACATTGATGTGGTTTAGCTTTTCAAGAAATTCGAAGAGTGCAATCCCTAAACGGGCTTTTGCTATTTTGTCAACTTTCTATTTACTTTGGCCCAGAAAATCTTAAAAAGCTCTATTTTTGACTAATATAGGGTGACAGTAATTGGTCTTCTAAATTTACATTGTACGTTTATCCTGCTTGAAATTTTATCCATTCAGTGTTTGAGTGGTGTGGCCATTCTTGTAAAATTGTATTTCGTTTCACTAGCGATTTGTTAGCTATAGCCAAGTGCGTCACTTACAGTATCTTTATCTTAGTCAGGTTATGAAAGATCTCACGGGGCAAGTACTGCTCCAGTAGGTTATTTGTCATCAACCTACAACATTTTACAATTATCACAATTAAAAACCTGTATTTTGTTCGCATTCACTAGGAAACTTGTCACTGCCTTACTAAAGTAGGGCAAAATACAAATTTTGCTTATAGTAAAATATCTGTTGGTCCTCGAGGAAGGACCTTGGTCGTATTATAATGTATGTTGTTTCCCGACTGATCTCATGATAGTTTGGTCCTTCACAACAGATAATCAGTCACATAGGGTGTGGAAATCACATGAGATCAAATTGAAAGGTGAGTTGGAATATGTAGCTGCACAAGTTCAAAATAACATTGATATATAGTGAAGTGTGTCCATCTTGTAAGGTGACATTAACATAGGAAAGTTATAGAATTTTTCTCCAAGCTTTTTGTTTGTCTTTCTTTTCTGTTTAATGATTATATTCCTACTTACAGCCTTGTCAGTTTCGTTAGGTTGTTGAAAAGCCCTCGAGGCAATCTTTGCAACTTGTTGCCAGACAAATTCCTGAAAACAAGAATCGACAATATACATGCCAAAAATACTAAAGATAATATGACAAAGAAGTTGTCGAGAAACATTTTATTGATTTATTCAAATCAAAATAATGCTGTTATCTGGCCAGGTAATTTCTGACACAAATTCCACTAATTTAATTCATGCATTTTACAGTTGGTGTGATGTCCATGTGGACCTTTCTGACTTTTCAAATCAGCGAAGAAGTAGATTATTTAGACGGCCCACAATTATATAGCAAAACGTATGCTATCATTATAATTGAAGCACGATTTGCAGATAACAGCCATTAGTATATACCAAAACAGTGGATAGCGTTGTTGGCGCGCTCTGATTGGCTAATGAAATTCGAGATAGTGCCAGGTGTAATGTTTATGTCACGTATTGCGTGACACACAAGTTATCCCGTTATTACGTCATTAGCAAGGTATGCTGGGAGTATTAAAACAGAGTTGAACATGTGCTTGAATGGTAGCTGTTTGTCTTTGCTTTGTGTCCCGTTTAGTTTACTTTCATGTTCGATAATTAACAGCACATTACACTAGGCACCTCCAAGCAAATTTCGGTCATTTGCGCGTGAAAATTGTAATCGTTGACAGGAATAAATGAGTTAAAAATCATCAGCATCGTCGTGCTATTATCTCACTGTTTTAGTAAAACAACTATTCACCTCATTGACGGTGGCCTTACAGAGGTGGATATTAATTTTACCTCGCCACTTCGCGGCTCGGTAAATATCCACCACTTGTCATGCATCTCCACTTCGGTGAATAGTTGTTAACATAAAAAAAAAACATAAAAGAACTTTTGGCCGAGGTAGCGCCAGCAGTTATATAATAGTCTCAGTTTTCCTGCTCTTAAAGTGTCACAAGGGCCATTTATACGAGAGATTTCAAGACGCTGCTTACAAAAATAATCAAGCCGCGTCTTAGCTAATTAAGCCATGATGTTTTCAAAAAAGGACCATTTATACGCGCTGTCATGATACTGAGAAAGTAACTTAACTTTCCTTTGGATCGTTCATACAAACAACTTTCCAACTAACTTAAGCCGCAGCTTAGCGAAGCCACTAGCCAGAATCCCTAGGCTTTAGCCACGGCTTAAGTTAGCCCCGAAACAGCAGTTTTTGACCCATTTATATGATCATTAGTGGCTAAGCTAAACCCCGGCTTAAAATAGCTTGTATAAATGGCCCTAATGTTACTTACAGATCGTCCAAGTTTGTCAAATCCCTGAAAAGGTTGGGAGAAAGTTTCGTGATGTTGTTTTCATGTAGCAATCTACGTTAAAACAAGAAAACGCACAAAGTTAAGAGGGATCAGTAATGATATAAGTTTATTTACCAAGTTTTTAATGTTAGCTTATTTCCTCCTGCAGAATGCCATGTGGAGATTGGAGCTATCAACACTGCTAGAATTTTCAGTTCATTCATTTGTTCATTTATTCAATCACCCACTTGTTAATTTAATTCAATCACTAGTTTAATTGAACTGTTTAACTGCCTGGAAAAAACTTTGCGTACCAGAAAACAATGTTAGCGAATTAGTATTGTAGTGTGATCATTTTAAAGGGTAAATTTGTTTGAGGGAGAATGACAATTATTATTATCAGAAAATTTAACCATTCTTAGATTACATTTTATAACTGAGCAGCATTTTGTTTTAAAATAAAATGACCACGTCTCACTTACAGTCTTTTCAAGGTTTTCAAGCCACTAAACAGTGAGCTGTCATTTAACTTTTGCAGGTTGTTGTTATGCAATCCTCTAAATCATTTAAAAATATATGAACTGATTTACTATTAGTAACTTAATAGAGTAGAAAATTTATAGTCAGTCAACCAAGTTGAAAGATACCAAGTAAGAGAAATACAGTAAACACTCACATGCATAAAAGAACCTTTGATTTTCTGTTTCAGGCTGATGTGTTTCTTATATATAGGATGCATAGTGGGAAATCAGCCTGACGTGAGAGGTTCTAATAAAAGAGGTTCCTAAAATTGTTTCTGGAAATGTTGTACAGTATCTACTGTAAATTTGCTTTAATTAGTGAATGATTGACTCTGACAGGTCTAATTAATCACATTAAGTCTAATTAATCAAACTGCTGTATAATGAATATAAACTAAATCAAATGTATTACAATACGTAGCACATTCACTCTGGAAAATCCATTCCCTTCTGTGAGGTAGGTATGGATATTTCCTGAAACTACACATTGTGTGTTTGTACTGGTCCAGCACACATACTTGGATCTGCCCCATTGTTGTCTAATCTTCAGTGATTTTTCGTATAAAAACCTGCTTGATTTGTCAGGCTGTTTGGTTCTTCAAACATCAGGTGCTTTATTCCCGGGGTGTCTAATCGAATATGCAGCAATTAAACAAAATCGAACACCAATCCTTTGATTGTGTTCGGGAATTGGAAAAAAAAAATTGTCAATCAAACGAAATCGAACGCGTTCCATTATCGAATGGTCGACAATCGAACCATAATGCATGGAAAGTTTGCTTATCGAACTCCTGTTTGTTTGTTTATTTGAATATAAACATTGATAAAAACAAAGTTATGAAAAATGCCTAAAGTATCATCGAACTACTTTGCACAACGCAGTATGCACTATCGGAAGCTATTCGATAGAACGATTTTGACATCTGCATTTTTTACCTCGTGGTCAGGGAAAATCCGGCTGAAGGTTTAATTATACACCCATTTACAGCTATAAAGCTTTCACCGAACCCGAAGCTTGAAAATGTCGAGAGGGGCAAGAAGTAATATCCAGGAGATTGCATGCATCAAAATTACATGTACTGTAAAAGGCTATCAAGAATGTCGCTTTAGTGTTGATGAGGGAGAAGAGTTCCGAAATTATTTATGAGTGAGATTGGTTCCAAAGGAAGAGCATTCAAAGTAACTGATACTGACATTAGAGACCAGCTAGGGCATCCTGAGCTGACGCTGGTCTCGCCACTTAATTAATTATTTATGTTGTTTTGTTCGGTCATTGCTTCATGTAATTTGTGATAATCGGTATTGACATAAATTAATATCTTGCCGACACGCAGGAGCTCACGGTTCGTGAGTTTGAAAAGTGTTCGTTGATAGATTTGTGTCATTCTACGGTCAGCCTCGCCGCCTCTAGTACTGTTCAAACAAGCGGTACGACTAATAGCACAGAACAACCAGGACCTTCTTGGTCAGTTTAAGACTCTGGTTAAAGATTCCATTTCAGCTCTCAAGCGTTCACATGAGGATACGGCTGCCCAGCAGATGACAGAAATCAAAAGAATCAAGCGCGGTTTCACTCCGCAATTCAACAAGAAGAGCAACGAGGACCTGTACAACGTCAATAAAGCGATTAAAGAAACCATAAAGGACGCAAAGGCCGCTCTGGAACGCAAAGACTTGCAGAAAATAAAGGATGCCTTAGACAAAGGTTTGGCTCTCGTCAAGAGCGTGAAAAATTCATCCTGTTTGGTTGGAAAACTGTCAATGAATACAAACATCATGACTTGGCCGACGACGAAGAAGACGAAAAGAAAATTTACAGAGCCGTAAGCGTTTCACCGCGCGTTCATCCCACCAACGAAGAACCTTGCCGACGTCCATTCAGGCTAAATCTCCACAGATCGCAAGACAACAATCATCTAATTTCTTCTCTCGCCTTAATCAACAACATTTAGTGCAAAGATCTGCTACTGGCGTTTGCTTTGCGTGCGGGAAACCCCTGACTCTGTTCAGACATGGAGTTGGACGAAGATTACGATCAGGAGAACTCTTGCCCATCATCTCCATATTTTGTTTTTTTTTTTAACTACGAAGTACAATGCGAATTTAGATCTGTCCAGGAATTAGTGTCGGTCTAAGGGAGATTACATCGAGTAATTGAATTCTGGAAGGGCATTAACGCGCCGAAGTTTATTATCGATGTTATTCCATTTGTATGCAAATTGCCGTTGCTCAAAATTCCCACGTCTTTTACGGCCAGAGAATGTCATAAACGAGTTCATTAGTCCACATTGGCTGTGTTTTCACGAGGCGGTTTTTCTCGCTTAACATTCCTGTAGATATATTTTCTTTTGTTAAGACAATAGAAAATTAGAACACAAAAGAACGACAATACAATGCCCTTCTTTGTTGTTTAATTGCCGACAAGCTTAAGCGACCTGGTTTGCTCGCTCGTGAAAACACGGCCATTGTATTACTGAAGTTTACGAGCCACCTTTCACTATTGACCCTTTGTTTGTGTTAACGCAAAAATCTGTTTAAAAGCGTGCGTCACGACCACCCGATGGTCATTGCTGCAAAAGAAGGCGCTCTTCGCCTTGCCAGCCAACCTACCACCAGGAGGAAGGAGCCCCTCGAAGTTACTCATCTCAAGCAACTTGCTGAAAAAACTGATTGGGACAATCTTCTGCAATTAAAAAGTCTAGTTATGTTTATTCTCGCTTTTTCAGGTTTCCTTAGAAGCTCTGAGTTATGTCTTATTCGTAGCAGGGATGTCCAGTTTAGCTTTGCTCATAACTTAAACGCAGAAGGCCCGGATAGCTGAGAATTCGGTCGAGTATTTATTCAGGCCCATTACGTCTTCGGGCAGTCATAAGCGCCTTGTTTCGGTCAATAAGCTCATTAGGTATTCGGCTTATGGGGAATTCTTTTAGGAAGTCTTTTCGAGTATTGTGTCAGACATTTCTAAGTTTAGCACGCATTCTACCAGATCGGGCGGAGCTACATTGGCTGCCAATTCTGGCGTCAGATCAGAGAGAAATATTTCAGTGTCGTTGTCGCTGGGCTTCTGGTACAGCTGAAACATTTATGTAAGGATTCCAAGCAGACTTGAAGTCTTCAAGTCTTTGTCGCTCTGTGCTCTAGCCCTTTCTTTTGCTGTCTACCATGGGCCTGGCTGACCAACGCGCCCATGCCTCAACCTTTGAGTGTGTTCGGTTGTGTAGTGAAGGCAAGATATGTAATTTGTGATAATCGGTATTGACATAAATTAATATTTTGCCGACACGGAGCAGAGAACCGGGTACTAGTGTAGTGCGCAGGGGCTCACGGTTCGTGATCGAGAGTTTGAAAAGTGTTCGTTGATAGATTTGTGTCATTCTACAGTCAGCCTCGCCGTCTCTAGTACTGTTCAAACAAGTTAACTTTCGTCTTAGTTGTTTATTGTAATACCTTAAGATTTGTTATCGGCAGTTTTAGCCGCATCTTTTAGTCGTTTGTTTCTTAGTTAAAAACACCTTAAAACCCCAAAGGTAGCACCACTGCATAGGTCGGGGGTACACGGTCCCTAGTTTTTCCAGTAGTTGGTTTTTTGGGGTTTACGTGTCCGGCTCTGGTGCGCTTAGAGTTTTTGTAATATTATGGTATAGTATATTATAGTAATATTGTAATATGATAGTCCTTTGTCGATAATAAAATGTATCGTGGGCCTGGC
Organism: Cladopsammia gracilis; assembly: GCA_022457155.1. NCBI lineage: Eukaryota > Metazoa > Cnidaria > Anthozoa > Scleractinia > Dendrophylliidae > Cladopsammia > Cladopsammia gracilis. The sequence goes on from JAJGOT010000032.1 coordinate 896,769, forward strand.
TGACCAACGCGCCCATGCCTCAACCTTTGAGTGTGTTCGGTTGTGTAGTGAAGGCAAAATTACAAAATACGTATAACCGCCTTCAGTTGATACTTTTTGGGCGTTTTACTCTTTATTCCGGCCATTTAATAAAGGTTGATTATGATTACTTCTGCGTGTTATACTTAGTTTCAAGCGCCAAGAGATGCAGGCCGATTTTGTTTGATTGGTTCGCTTTGTTCAATATGTGCATAATTCAAATCATGGCTCTGCTCTTATGTGAAATCATATATATGAAATAAATCATATATGAACTGCGGAAATGAAATCAAATGAAGAATGATCCTCGCAGTTGTGAACGCAATTTAAGCGGCAATTGCGAAAAGAAGCCTGAAAAAAATTCAGGACTTCAACGGGGTTCGAATCCGTGACCTCGCGATACCGGTGCGATGCTCTACCAACTGAGTTATGAAGCCACTGACGTTGGGAGCAGGTCAATTGTAGGTTCATATGTTCCCGTGAAAGGAGTGAGTGTGAAATGATATATATGAAATAAATCATATAATGAACTGCGGAAATGAAATCAAATGAAGAATGATCCTCGCACAACGGGGTTCGAACCCGTGACCTCGCGATACCGGTGATGCTGAGGAGCATGGTTGCTGTTGTTTTGTATTTGGTTCTAAACTATCAAAGGCGCAACGAAAGTTCTAAGGCACCGCTTTTTATTCACTATTAATAAAAAAAAATTAAAATAATGAAAAATGTCACTTACAGCCGCTTAAGCTTTGTAGTTGTACTGAAAATCTTCTTTGGCAAGTATTCTAATTGGTTGTCGGATACAAATCTAAAACAAAGAATTATGTCCGGCATTAACACATTTAATCAATATAGCATGGATTAGAGGAAAGACGTACATGTAACAGATAAGGTGCCTTATGTTACATTTAGGAATTGGATAAAGCAACGTTGTTGTTATTATGGAATATGGAAACAGCTACTAGCATAATTATAGATAAAATAGAAATCTAATCAATGTTAAACCTTTAAGTTAAAGAAAAAGGAAACACTATTCATGAAGTGTTTCCGCTATCCGAATCCATTTTTGATTTTATGATTTACCCCACCTTTCAGTGCATGCGAATGGGTGCCGGAGTGATGTTTGAAATTTAATTATTCCATTCGTAAACTTTCTTCCTATAATATCTCGTGTAATCGTTGATCCGCGTGATTCTTGAACCAATGATAAATACTTGAGAATTTAACTTAAAGTTTGTTTATTGGATTCAAATTCACAGTTCTAATAATTCAACAATATTTTTTTCATTGAAGACTTTAGGTTGCAGTTCAGGTCAGTTTTAATTTAACTTGTTAGCTATGATTAAATTCAGGAATAAATTTCCTTTCAAGTAAATTAAGCAATATAGCACATTTATTTATTTTAAGGAAATTCTATCTACTCATAAGAGGTAATCTAAGCTTCTAAAATGGCCTACAGTAGATTGGGTTAACTGTTATGTATTATGGGCGCGATGTTTTTACTGTTCACAGCATTAAAGGTGGTTCGATACAGTTTTCTGGAGACCATACCAACATTTTTTAATCGGCTTTTAAGCGGCCTTCTCCAAGTCAGATCAACGTGAAATTTTCACCACTAGCTGGTTTTGAATCGAAGTTTGGCAAGATATATTTTCTGGTAAAATCGATATTACCATGACGACGATAAACAAGAAACTTAGAAATCAGTAAAAGTGAAATTTAGCGCGTTTAAGATTTCGCATTGAAAATCCCACATAGGCATCTTAAAATATGGTATATGGCATATATATTTTGCAAGAATAAAAAAATTCTGTACGTTTGAATTAAAATAAATCGCAATAACATTTCAAACCTTACTATTTGTGTGCTGGTATTAAATTGATCGAGAGATTAACACTGGTTTTGTGAAATTACTTAATGATGATATCAAAAAGTAGCTTGATGTTATGTTTGTAAACCTTGAAAGTTTTATTTACTTTCTCTTTTGCGATCTTGAAAACTACCTTTTTTCCTAACATCGCATCATGTGCAATTTTTGAGTAATTTTCGATTTTAATGGCTTTTGCAAAAATCTGAGAAACGGCTCGATGGATTTTTTTAAAACATTCACTGTGCATGTTTACCGATGTGCAAAATATTATCTGAAAGTTTCGTTGGCATTGATTCACTGGAACGCCTTTAAATTTAAAGATGAAGACGACGTACGAACCGGCCGAAAAAATGGCGTTACAAATTTACTTTTTAAAGTTATTGATTCTCAGTAATGATTTCAAATCAATGCGCACTACATTCTTCCGTGATTGAAACATTGCAATGTTCGCTCGTTGATGCAAATTTCTTTGCATCTGTTTTCTTTTGCGTTCAAAACACCTGCTGTAAAAACGTTTTCAAAACGCAAAAGGGCATTTATTGCTCAAAATAATCCTAAAAAGAGACTTAAGGGAATCTGGAAAGTAGCAAGGAGAGTAATAAGGTACAATCATGCTCGAATATAGATAATAATAGATGCACAGCAGATCACAACGAAAGTATAAATCACGGAGGAATGCAGTGCGCATTGATTTGAAATCATTATTAAGCATAACTTAAAAAAGTGTTATAAAAAAGGACAGGCTAAACACGACTCCCACTCGTCGCAAAAACCATCAGTGCCTAACCTTAAAAATATTTTAATGAACAAGTGGCATTTAATCGAGAATCAACCACTGCTGAGAGAAATATACAGAGAACCACCTCTCATCTCCTACAGAAGAGGAAAATCTCTAAAAGACGTACTTGTGAGAGCTAAACTCTAAAGGTCAAAGACCTATTACATCACGAAACAGCGGGAGTCGTGTTTAGCCTGTCAACTCCTTTTAACCTCATTGCGATATTTTTAGACAGCGCTCCGTCCCGCTTCGTGGTAGAACTCTACTAAACAGTCTGCAAAAGATTTTTAAAAAGAAAGCAAGCCGAAATGGAATAGCAAGACATTTACATATACATCTGCACTATTCCTAAACATTTTCTCGACATGAGAAATAAGACCTTTATATCTGTAAAGCAGAAAAACGACCTTCACAAGAAACACAGCAACATTCGGATCGAAATCCCTAATCTCCCATTGGTTTATACAAACAACCAATAGCAAGCCGGAACTTTCGATCCTCACAGCAAGTATACATATAAAAACAGCAAAACGTACATTTGCCACGGAATGTTAAGAACAGTCTTCACTGACATTCCTTAGAGACGCAACATAGAAACAACTGAAGAGATTCGCTAAAGAATCGAAACTCGAGTCTTGTTTTAGAATGAACCAAACACTGAACGACTAGAGACGGCATGCTTGTGCCGGACCATTCCAAATCAGGCCAAAGCAGCAAAGACAAAACGAGGACACGCTGTTAGCATCAGACGGTGAATTTGAAAGTGGCCATCGGTCGCCCGATCGCAAGCGCCGCCACAAAGAGGGAGGTAAAGACAGCATCCCCAACAAAAGACCTCGCTATGACAAACACAGCGCCTCAACTCTGGTGAAGAAAGTAGAGAAATCTGAATCGTCTATCAAGAAACTTAAAGCACACGCCGAGAAGAAAACGTGCCCCAAAGACCTGAGGTACAACGTGCGAGTCAACATCATGCCGGACGATCAATTTAAAAGTGACATCAGCCACATCCGCAGAGAAGCTGAACAGAAACTTATCGGCGCGTTGACACGCTACCACTACAGACGAGCAGAAAGCAACAAAATCAAGCTCAAACAATTGGAGCAAAGACCAAGCGTTACCAGAGGAAAGAAAACGAACAATCCTGAACTATTAAGAACCGGCCACGACCGGAAAAAGAAAACCGCACTGAGAATGTACTAGTTTTAGCTACAGAGCTAACAAACAAAATCAAGAAAGTGGAAGAAATGATGAAAGCTTTACAAAATAAAGAAAGTGAATCTTATCCCTATGTTTTTACTGCCTCTTTAGTAAAAGGGAGGGAAAAAGAAAAACGGAAAATCAGAGACAAAAAAAAACCACACGCGAAGAAGCAATAGGAGGCGAGACACAAATAGGATAAACACTCAGTTTAACCAAAGACACATTAAAAACCTCTCAAATTGCAAAATGACAACTGATCAGATCAACTTACTATCAAAAGGGTTGAAATTTATCCAAACACCGGTTCTAGAAAAGAATCGCATCCGGCAACAATTGCTGCTAGACTTTAAACAATTTGCGAGACGTATGCGTCTCCGATATATTTTTCATAACAAAGAGAGTGAACAACACCCCTTTCACGTTAAATCAAACTGGGAACCTCCAGTTGAACCATCAGTTGCTCTAGAAACTTATTTAGAGGAAGTTAAAGTACAACTCGCTGAGATTGAACTAATTAAGCCACGCAATAACTTGCCTTTCAAAGAGCGTAAAGCACTTAAAGAATTGAGATCAAACTCAGAAATAATCATAAAAAAGGCAAGGGCACAACAACGGTCATCATGAACAAAACAGATAAGATACAAGAGGGCCAAGTTCAACTTGATGATAGAAAAAACTACATTCCCCTCGAAGCACCAATGGTTCAAGAAACCTCTCGAAAAGTAGAAGGAATAATTAATGATCTCCATCAAGGAAATCATATAGACACAATGACCAAGAAATGGCTTTCTCAAACACCTAGCCCACCGCGTATACCACTATTTTACACACTAACAAAGATTCACAAACCAACTTTAACTGGAAGACCTATAATTTCGGGCTGTGATAGCCCAACAGAACGCATATCATCATTTTTAGACCACATCCTACAGGCTATCGCTAAAGCACAAAAATCCTACCTCAAAGACACCACACAGTTTATCAACTTTATAGAAAAGAGGAAAGTTCCAAACAACGCGATCCTAGTTTCAATGGATGTCACCAGCCTGTACACTAATATTCCTCAAGAGGAAGGAATAAACACTGTATGCAAAGCATATGAAGCCTTCTATAAGAACGACACGCCCATTCCTACAAATTCACTGGGAGAGTTGCTTAGACTGATACTACAGGAGAACTCCTTCCAGTTCAATGGAAGAAACTATCTCCAAACTCATGGTACCGCAATGGGAACAAAAGTGGCAGTTGCTTTTGCCAACATCTTTATGTCCGCGGTTGAAACAGAAATTATCAGTAAAAGCAAGACAAAACCCCTCGAGTGGAAAAGGTACATCGATGACGTGTTCTCCCTGTGGGACACAAAAAGAGAGGAAATAGACCAGTTTATTTTAGAAGCAAACAGGCACCATTCGACCATAAAATTTACGGCTGAAATATCAGAAAAGGAAACAAACTTCTTAGACACTACCATTTTTAAAGGCGAGAGACTCTACAAAGATTCAATCTTTGACATCCGCACGCACTTTAAACCGACTGAGACATTTCAATACACACATTTCTCTTCCTGTCACGCTCCAGGCGTGAAAAAAGGATTTATCAAAGGCGAAGCCCTTAGGCTTCTTAGAACCAACTCTTCAGAAACAGTATTTGAAGAAAACGTTAAAAATTTCAGATCACACTTGCGTGTCCGAGGCTATCCAGATAATCTGGTAAACAAAGTCCTCGCAGAAGTTAAATTTACAGATAGAAAGTCGGCACTTCAACAAAAACCGCAAAAAGTGCAAAATGCCTTTTGTCACACAGTACAACCCATCAGTGCCTAACCTTAAAAATATTTTAATGAACAAGTGGCATTTAATCGAGAATCAACCACTGCTGAGAGAAATATACAGAGAACCGCCTGTCATCTCCTACAGAAGAGGAAAATCTCTAAGAGATGTACTTGTGAGAGCTAAACTCTAAAGGTCAAAGACCTATTACCTTATTACATGAAATTTTCGCGACACGTTAATTTCGCGAATTTCGCGATTTAAAAAAAATCGCGAAATTTAAGTGACGCGAAAATTAAATGTCGCGAAAATAACATGACGCGAAAATTAAGTGACGCACATTATATCAATAATTAAAAAAAACGACTTTATTACTATTACACACGTTTATAACAATCATTTTGAACTATTCTGTGGTAATGTTCTGGTCCTTCAAGCATGAACTACAAACCGTGCCTTGTATACACTGTGAGAACATCTTTCTTGTTACTGTTTACATAATCAGTTGCGTTTCTGTTTATTTGAACATTGTGGATTAAGTTGTTTGATCAAATGCAGGGACATGTTAAATAACATTGACGAAGAAATAAAGTGTGTCTCACCCAAAAACGCGAAATTAAAGTGAGTCAAAATTCAAAATTTTCGCAAAATCGCGAAATTAAGGTGTCGCGAAATATGCGAACCTCAAAATCGCGAAATTAACGTGACGCGAAAATTTCATGTAATAAGGTACACACGAAACAGCGGGAGTCGTGTTTAGCCTGTCAACTCCTTTTAACCTAATTTGTAACGCCATTTTTTCGGCCGGTTTGTAAGTCGTCTTCATCTTTAAATTTAAAGGCGTTCCAGTGAATCAATGCCAATGAAACTTTCAGATAATATTTTGCACATCGGTAAACATGCACAGTGAATGTTTTAAAAAAATCCATCGACCCGTTTCTCAGATTTTTGCAAAAGCCGTTAAAATTGAAAATTACCCCAAAATTGCACATGATGCGATGTTAGGAAAAAAGGTAGTTCTCAAGATCGCAAAAGAGAAAGTAAACAAAACTTTCAAAGTTTGCAAACATAACATCAAGCTACCTTTTGACATTATCATTAAGTAATTTCACAAAACCAGTGTTAATCGCTCGATCAATTTAATACCAGTACACAAATAGTAAGGTTTGAAATGTTATTGCGATTTATTTTAATTCAAACATACATAATTTTTTTATTCTTGCAAAATATATATGCCATATACCATATTTTAAGATGCCTATGTGGGATTTTCAATGCGAAATCTTAAACGCGCTAAATTTCATTTTCACTGATTTCTAAGTTTCTTGTTTATCGTCGTCATGGTAACATCGATTTTACCAGAAAATATATCTTGCCAAACTTCAATTCAAAACCAGTTAGTGGTGAAAATTTCACGTTGATCTGACTTGGAGAAGGCCGCTTAAAAGCCGATTGAAAAATGTTGGTATGGTCTCTAGAAAACTGTATCGAACCACCTTAAATCCCAAAATTTTAATGTCGGGAACTGTTATATAAGAAACTAGTTATTGCCACTAAAATTTGTGACAATTCACTAATAATTCATGAGAATAATGAGCAATTAACGGGCAGTGTTCGATCATTGTAACTCATTTGCTTAATTTATTTTGTAAGTGGATCCACATCAGCTAGTTTGTTAGTTGTACTATGCGGAAGAATAAATAAAATTGCATGTATGTTCCTCCGTAATTTCAAGGTTCTATCTACATTTGTACGATAAATTGTTTGTTTGGAGGAGGAGAAGTTCCGTTTGCATGTGACGGGTCACGAGGTTTTTAGGAGATTAAGTAGATATGTATCAGATTTAGATGCAATCTGGTACAGCACATTGTAACTCTGAAGAAAGAGAAGAAAGGAGAAAATTATTGAACTGTAAATTAATTGCGCCAAAAATGTTGTGCGGTGTCGCAGGGTTCCTTCGCAAAAAAAAGTAAGCAAGGCTGATACTCGCGACAACGACATGATAGAGCCCAAACTCCCTTTGCGAAGTTGAAAAAGACAAAAACTGTGGAATACTGATCCCGCTTAACTTTCTTAAAACATGCATGGGAAGTTCTTGATCAGGTAGAGGGGGAATGAATAAGACATTAAGAGCATAAGTGTTTTCTGGATATGCATACTCGCACAGACATTCCGAACTTTGGGCACTAAAATACCGTAAATTCAGTGGTATTAAATATTATGTACAAATGATTTTATTGGATATGTTGTACCAAAACCTGTTTTATTCGCTGGTAAATATTACAACAAAGACTTTTGAATGACCAGAGGTGGTGTATCACTGTATTATACAAATCTTCAATCAAATAACAATGTGGTTGTTGATTCTCAGATTAAAAAATAAATAAACTGTAAATGTTGTTGTCACTAAATACATCGAGGTTATATCGAGGTTCGTTATATCGAGGTTCTGTTTCATACATTTTACTTGTAATTTTGCCGGGCTAAAGAATATTGTTCGTTATACCGAGGACTTCATTATATAGAGGTTCGTTAAATCAAGGTTCCGCTGTACTCCTGGAGGTAAGGTTAGGAAACTGATCTGAATAGCATTAATGTTGCTTTTGTAGCCAAACAAAAATTCTACTTACAGCCATTCCAATTGCGTATTGTTACTTAATACTCCTGGAGGCAAGTCCTGTAACTGATTATTGGACAAGAACCTACCAAGAAATAATCAAAAGATTAGTTCAGGAAACTGATCGGAATAGGATTAATGTAACTTTTGTAGCTGAACAAGAATTCTACTTACAGCTTTTGCAGCTGAGTGTTGTTACTAAATACTCCTGGAGGCAAGTCCTGTAACTGGTTACTGCCCAAGTACCTACCAAGAAATAATCAAAAGATAAGTTCAGTAAACCAATCGGAATAGGATTAATGTAACTTTTGTAGCTGAACAAGAATTCTACTTACAGCCTTTGCAGCTGAGTGTTGTTACTAAATACTCCTGGAGGCAAGTCCTGTAACTTGTTACTGTACAAGTGCCTACCAAGATATAATCAAAAGATAAGTTCAGTAAACCAATCAGAATAGGATTAATGTTGTTTTTGTGACTGAACAAGAATTCTACTTACAGCCTTTGCAGCTGAGTGTTGTTACTAAATACTCCTGGAGGCAAGTACTGTAACTGGTTATTGGACAAGGACCTACCAAGAAATAATCAAAAGATAAGTTCAGTAAACCAATCTGAATAGGATTAATGTTGTTTTTGTGACTGAACAAGAATTCTACTTACAGCACTTGCAGCTGAGTGTTGTTACTAAATACTCCTGGAGGCAAGTCCTGTAACTTGTTATTGGACAAGGACCTACCAAGAAATAATCAAAAGATAAGTTCAGGAAACCGATCTCAATAGGATTAATGTTACTTTTGTCAATAGGCAAGTCCTGTAACTGATTATTGGACAACCACCTACCAAGAAATAATCAAAAGTTTAGTTCAGGAAACCAATCTGAATAGGATTAATGTAACTTTTGTAGCTGAACAAGAATTCTACTTACAGCTTTTGCAGCTGAGTGTTGTTACTAAATACTCCTGGAGGCAAGTCCTGTAACTGGTTATTGGACAACCACCTACCAAGAAATAATCAAAAGATTAGTTCAGGAAACCAATCTGAATAGGATTAATATTACTTTTGTAGCTGAACAAGAATTCTACTTACAGCAATTGCAACTGAGTGTTGTTACTAAATACTCCTGGAGGCAAGTCCTGTAACTGGTTACTGTACAACCACCTACCAAGAAATAATCAAAAGATAAGTTCAGTAAACCAATCTGAATAGGATTAATGTTGCTGTTGTAGCTGAACAAGAATTCTACTTACAGCACTTGCAGCTGAGTGTTGTTACTAAATACTCCTGGAGGCAAGTCCTGTAACTGGTTACTGCCCAAGTACCTACCAAGAAATAATCAAAAGATAAGTTCAGTAAACCAATCTGAATAGGATTAATGTTGTTTTTGTGGCTGAACAAGAATTCTACTTACAGCACTTGCAGCTGAGTGTTGTTACTAAATACTCCTGGAGGCAAGTCCTGTAACTTGTTACTGTACAAGTGCCTACCAAGATATAATCAAAAGATAAGTTCAGTAAACCAATCTGAATAGGATTAATGTTGTTTTTGTGACTGAACAAGAATTCTACTTACAGCTCTTGCAGCTGAGTGTTGTTACTAAATACTCCTGGAGGCAAGTCCTGTAACTGGTTACTGCCCAAGGACCTACCAAGAAATAATCAAAAGATAAGTTCAGTAAACCAATCTGAATAGGATTAATGTTGTTTTTGTGGCTGAACAAGAATTCTACTTACAGCACTTGCAGCTGAGTGTTGTTACTAAATACTCCTGGAGGCAAGTCCTGTAACTTGTTATTGGACAAGTACCTACCAAGATATAATCAAAAGATAAGTTCAGTAAACCAATCAGAATAGGATTAATGTTACTTTTGTAGCTGAACAAGAATTCTACTTACAGCACTTGCAGCTGAGTGTTGTTACTAAATACTCCTGGAGGCAAGTACTGTAACTGGTTACTGTACAACCACCTACCAAGATATAATCAAAAGATAAGTTCAGTAAACCAATCAGAATAGGATTAATGTTACTTTTGTGGCTGAACAATAATTCTACTTACAGCACTTGCAGCTGAGTGTTGTTACTAAATACTCCTGGAGGCAAGTCCTGTAACTGGTTACTGTACAACCACCTACCAAGAAATAATCAAAAGATAAGTTCAGTAAACTGATCTGAATAGGATTAATGTTGTTTTTGTGACTGAACAAGAATTTTACTTACAGCACTTGCAGCTGAGTGTTGTTACTAAATACTTCTGGAGGCAAGTCCTGTAACTGGTTACTGTACAAGAACCTACCAAGAAATAATCAAAAGATAAGTGCAGGAAACTGACATGAATACTTTTTGGATGGATGTTGCTTTTGTACCTGCTGTTCCTCTTGTTATCGCATACAATCTTCCCTTCGTTCTCTATTATCTATCATTCACAAAAATTTCAACATTCTCTCTTCCTTTTAATCTACACCTGTTTTTGCGTTTCGATGCACTGACAACCTTAGCAATATATTAGTCAGAACCAAATTACACCTGATACAAATCAAACCTTGCCACGGGAATTTTCAGCTGAGGAAACAATTGTGTAACTTGCAACTACATCACTGACGGGCGTACTGAATGGAGTACAATTCAGGGAGTAATCGGGCGAGTAATTTCACATCGGCCGAGCGCGTGGCGCGAGGACGATTTGAAATTACGAGCACGATTCCCCCTGAATTGTACGACAGGAAGTTCAATTACTAATTAATCGAATCAATAACAAAATTCGAGATTAAAAAGTCTATGTGGAGTTTTTTGTACTCAAAACGTCAAGGTTATTTTCTATCAGTTTGAAAGCAGGAAGAAACAGCGAAAAAAAAAACATTTAAGTGCACCTGATTGACGCGCGCGCAAGGTAGGTGTCCAATTACAGCTATCCAATTACAAAAAGTTGTAATTGGGTAGCTGTTATTGGACACCCACGTGACCACGCGCCAATTACGTAAGAAATAGGCGCGTGGTTAACCAATCACAATCGAGAATTTTGTTATTGATACGATTAGTACAGAAATCTTGTTCAATAAAGAGATTGTTCTACTCACAGTCGTCTGAGCTCAACATAATTACTGAAAATGCCAGCAGGTAGGTGTTGTAAATTGTTACTGGACAAATCCCTGCAACAATAATACAGACAGCGTTAGGAACTGAAAAACAAAATAACCTATTGATATACCAGTGAAACAAAATCATACAATTTTAAGGAGGTCTATTCCCTCAGTTAAGGAATTATATGGCTATTACTTCACTTTACATTTCTATGCTTCCAACGAGATTTGCTGAGTTGTTGAAATAGGGCTTTGTACTAAAAAGTTGTGGAAAACGACTTTCGGGCCCTTAAAAAAATAATCAAATAAAAATTAAATGGGAATTTCAGTGGAAATCGGCAAAGTGGCCCTACCTTACACTGTTCCCGGATGGAATTTGAATTTGGAAATGTTGTCAGTTTTATGTCCCACCTGGGAAATTACATGGTTACTGGTATTCTTTTACACCATTTATTAAAGAGAATTGGGGTTGTGATAGCGTCAATGGAAATACAAAATTGGTTTTGTCAACTGGGTTGGTAAGGTGAATTGTCCACCAGGCTCGCGCTCGATATGCCAGCTTTTGAATCTCTTTACGGTACAATGTACTACACAATTCACTGAGTTCATAATGGTAGTACCTTCTACGCATCCGATATTGACGCTGCTAGACCACCACCGACTGAATCGAACCTCCCAATCAACACGGCCCCACCCACACTAGAAGAGACAAAGAAGTCCCTCAGATGGTAGATGGATGGATGGTAGTGAAGATGGTGGTGAAGCCATGGTAGTGAAGCCATGGCTTCCATTGTCCATGGCTTCTGTCGCGAGGTATACATCGAGAAGATACCCCCAGCACAGTGGGCCACTAACCTCATTGTCCCCACGCCAAAGAAGGGTGACCTTTCCCTGATGAACAACTATCGGGGGATAACCTTAATGTCCATCTGCACAAAGGTCTACAATAAGATCTTGCTAAATAGAATCCAGTCCACCGTAGACCCAATCCTGAGACACAATCAAGCTGGCTTCAAACGTGGATACGGCTGCACCCAACAGATCCATACTCTGAGGCGTATTATCGAAGGTTTTCTGGCAAAACAGTTACCTTTAGTTGCCACCTTCATAGATTTCCGGAAGGCCTTTGATTCCATCAACCGACAGTCCGTGTTTGCCTACTTCGTCATTATGGCATTCCCACCTAAATCATTAGTGCATTCAGAGTCCTGTACGATAATTCTAAAAGTGCTGTGCTTGTTGATGGCCAGATGTCTGAAGGCTTTGAAGTAACCACTGGTGTCCTTCAAGGTGATGTCTTTGCCCCATTTCTTTTCATTATCGTCTTGGACTACCGATATGTTATGTGCCAGGCCATGAGTAACAATGCTAACAACGGCCCAAAAGGTCAACCAGGCACCCAGTATCTAAATGACCTCGACTTTGCTGACAACATCAGCCTTCTAGAATCTTCCTTTGAAAGTGCTCAGATGCAATTGTCCCTCACTGTGTAAGCAGAGGCCAATGTAGGGCTCCTTATCAACACCAGCAAATCAGAGCACATGGCCCTAAATTGTCCCGGGAATCAAAAGCTCACCTCATTTTGACCATCAAACGCCTGGACAAAGTCTCAAATGACAGAATTTACGATCTCACTGGCACAAGCCCTTTGCTGTCAATGGTCAACGTTACTTGGCCACATTTTGCGCACGGAGAAGGATGAACCTGCGAACATTTATACATTATTGTATGAGCCCTCCCACGGGAGAAGTCCCTCAGGGAGACTACGGGCTAGGTCCTTCTCCCGCCAAGTCCAGGAATGGCTTGACCCCAACAATTAATTCTCAGAGGATGACATTGTGCGCACTTCCTTAGACCAGTTGGAGATGCCTTAGGGACGGACCATTATTTTTTTGACGGGGGGTGTTGGAAAATTTTCACATGCAAACATTTTTTTTTATGTGCGGCACCTGCTGTAAACAATTTATTTTGTGTCTCCGTCCAACTGTCATACTTCCAGCAAACAATTTTTTTCTTTACTTTTTGCTTGCATACAATTTATTTCAGTGTTTATAGCCTCTGCAAACAATTTATTTCAAAATTTTCCAACACCCCCCGTCAAAAAAATAATGGTCCGTCCCTTACAGTTGACTGTTCTTCAGCTGACTGATAATCAAATGATGATGATGATGATGGCCTTATCAAATCAGGTGATAAAACCAAACTTTTGTGTTTCACTCACCCAACGATGCAGAACCACACGTTTCCTTAGAAAATAAACCCTTTATTCTATATAAATATGATTGCTTCCAACTCTGTAGTCAGTGAGAGTTGCCGGAAGTTACATCTGTACTGAAACATTGTGGAATACAAATTACATACTTGAGCCAGTTGAGTGTTGTCAGAGCCGCAGATACATAAAGTGAAAAGTGTTCATGAACCCCAGGGGAGGGGGAACCCTTGCATAAAATTATAAAAAATGACAGGGATGTTCATCGGAAATTTTTGAAAAACACCCTAAAATGTACCAAAATCTCATTCGATGGGTGTGGCTCAAATGGATGTTTACCCCTATAAAGGTGATGTTACAAGGGACGATTCGCAAGGACGATTTTTAGCGCTAAAAGTTGGTGCCGTGTAATTAACATGGGTGCGCCGACGATTTTCTTTTCAAGTTTTTGAAGCTGATTCAAAAACTCGCAATGCAATAATTGCGAAGAAAATCGTCCGCCCACCCATGTTACACGGCATCAACTTTTAGCGCAACAAATAAAAAAATCGTCGTTGCGAATTGTCCCGTGTAACATCACCTTAATGGGTACCAATTCGAAAAAAAAAATACATTTGTGAGTCATGCTATTTCCGCTCAATACCCTAGTAAAAAGTACCATGATGATTAATTCTTACGGTGGTCATTTTAGATTTTATCACCCTAAGTTGTACCAATCTACAAATTTTGACCCCTAAAAGGTACAATGCGCACCCCCGTCATTTTTGTATGGGAGTCCTCCCCCCAGGTTATTCAACATGTCTGATTTTAAAGATTTGAAGATTGCAGTATGTGTGCCTAAAATCCGCATACCCTTAAACCGGCGTATTTAAGAAAATGATGTATTTTTTTTCGTAAATAAAATAGGACAAAAAAATGAACTCAAGATGTTCGATGATTTATTGATTAGTCCCCTTTCACAAGACGAATTTCAAGTCTGTTGACAGGTACATAAATCTGTCTTCCTGAAAATTCGCTGTTCACGGCTCATTAAATTATATGGTTTTATTTATAAAATCAGTAAGCAGATAATGTGTAATAGTGAAAGCTGATTTTTGGTAGAAATAATGTCAAAAGAATAATCTTTCCGCCAGTGTAAATGAGTTTGCTTCTTTGTTTACATTTCTTGGTAAACTGACTTCTAAAAATATTCAACAAGTCTGTATGGTATTCCCACAGGCAGACCACCCTCTGTTTGTGTTGTGTAATTGCTGTTTGGAACTTGAAGCTTCAACGGTCGCGAAGCGTTGATTGGCTGATTTAAAATGAACCGCGTGTTTAGAATTCCTTTGGTCACTGACTTTGCTACAGATCATAGTTTAAAACCTACCAAGAGGACTTGAGCTTCGCTTTCCCTGGAGGAAATTTGACAAATGAAGCCCAAACTCGGCCACGACATGGGGAAATATATAGTTAATCGGAGGCCGGTGAAAAAAAGGTAAGAATTTTTCAAATTTTGCGACAATTCCGGTTTGAAGTAGCGACCCATAGTAGTCGCCGGCGGCGAGTTGCCTGTCTTGTCTCCCTTTCTTTAGTACTGGCCGAAGGCCGGTAACAGTAAACTCGCCAGAGAAGGGTTTCTACGGCTCGGAGTGGCAAAATAACACCGCCCGTGACTCAATCAATTACACAACACAAACAAAGGGTGGTCTGCCTGTGGTATTCCTAAAACTGCCGCATTGAATGCTTCAAAACTGACGTTTCAGCTGGGCCATATAAAAAAAGTCTATAAACTTGAATAATTATAACATTTACATATAAAAACATTGTTAACCAAAGCTAAGAATTCTCGTCAAGAAAAACATGGTAAAATTATGTCAGATAATTTCTAGAAGTGGGAAAAGGTCGGAAAAAATTGCCAAGCATTCAGTTTTTTCTTTCAGTGGGTGCTGTCGTTGTTTTTAAAGCACCACAAATTTTTGAATTTAGGGATCTGTACTTACAATTCCGCAGTATTCCTCGGCAAATTCTGTGGGACAGAGGTCAGTTGTTTCCCTTTACATGTGACCCTTACATAGTCTGGGTAAATCGTGGAATTCTCACAGTTACATACCCCTGGACATACTGAGGAAAAAGATATAATAACAGATCATGTGGGCGTTAGCGGTAAAAATTCTCACGCGTTGTTTTCCGCAATTGATCTCACTTGTTATTTTTTTCAGCCTAATGTAAAAATGTAATATAGACAGATCGCTTTTTCGATGTTCGCTAGAATTCCTGAAAAAGAAGTGGATAATGTTTTGTTTCCTCAGACAATGTGGTTTTAATCTTCTTTTTCATGGGCGTGAACAAGTTGTTTTTCTCTATGAACTCACCTTCATTGTCATGGTTTTTGTGAGTATCTTGAAGAGATGTCTCTCCAATTGAAGAAGCTGTCGCAAAAAAATATTCATCAGTTATTTCACATCAAGTTGAGGGGATAGTTAAACGAAAAGTGAGTAGTTCATACAAGATTGACATTTTTAGTCAAATATCTAAGAGAATTGCAGTCGAACCTCTCTTTTTGGACAGGTCTACAATACATGGTTCCTCCTCATTACAGTATTGATTCCCGAGTGTTTTGAGTGCTTTTACGCTTTTATGTCTCGTTTGCATCTCATTGAATAAGAATAGGGCTCATTGTCTCAATGCCTCGTTTTAAAAAGAATTGAAAAAACTTGTATAATGTACTTATGCTATTCCCAAAGGCAGTCTATTGTTTTGGCTACTGTTCTCTTTTACAATGGTGCGTATGCATAATTAATGTATGAGGTTATACGGAAGTCTTGCCTAAACTATCTCTTGTCAGTTTGTTTTTTAAACGTTCATCTGATTTGGAGAAGACCGCTTAAAAGTCCATTGAAAAATGTCGGTATCACCTCCAGAAAACTGTATCGAAACACCATTTTGTAGTTTGTACTTAGTAAGTTTGTACTTAGTTTGCTTACCCTAAAGCGCGATTGTACGCTTTCAAGCCCTGTTACAATTCTCCAATTTTACCAGAACAGTCATTTATTTATCTAGGGACGGACCATTATTATTCTGACTCCACTAAGACGAGACATTCAATGTGAAATGAGTTTATTGAGGATGAGCCAGTCAGTCATCTGATGGATGTATCCTGCTAACATATTCTTTACATTCTCCTGACCTTGTAAATTAGATTTTAATTGACATTTAAACTACAGAAAATTGTGCCGCGCCAGATACGAAAAACCAATAAAAACCACCCTTTAGAAGTGGCCAAAAATTGTGGAAACGTATACCCCCTATAAAAGTGCAGTGGCACTGGACCCCGGAGGCAGAGGTACACGCTGACAAATGATAACATCTCCAAATACTTTTGCCATAATACAGTATCAAACCAGGCCTTCTCAGCGAGATCTCATCATGAGAGGCACGTTCGCCGTAAAAAGCGCGGACACGTCATATGACACTAAGATGTCATTCATTCTCCTTCACAGTCATTTCTCATTGTCTAATCTCCTCAGCGAAAGAGAAGGTGTCAGAGATTCTGCAGTGGTTAACTGATAAAGGCTTTAACTTATTATCATCAAGCCACTCGGCAAGGGCGCAAATGTAGGTACCCGTAGCTAATAAAATGTGACACGAAAAGAAAACTCAGAGCCAAATTTATAACTCAAAGGCTGTGCCACATACATACTTACTTTATAGAACCTCCGCATGGGGACTTATCATTTCAGTTACTTTATTCCATGTGTTATATTCATCATGATGTAACGCTCCATCGAGCTCTGATTAAAAAAAATGCGGTACCGGGAAATCGTGTCTCGTGGAACGTCAATACTTTTGCTTCTTATTACAAAATTCAAATCAGTTCAAACCAGTGTGAACACGGCTACTTCCAAAAAGGACAAAATCGATATTGAAGAACAGTTCCACATTTAATTTTGCAAATGCTGACAAAAAGAATAACATTACAATATTATAAGTTATTATTGCTAAAAAGAAGAACTTTCATTTGATTGTCCGCCTAAAGGATTGACTTAAGGTTTGACTCGGCGATCATGCGCGCAAGTTTTATATTTCCGCCTATACTCGCCTTACCTCAGTATATGATTGTGATAAGTAAGTACATTACTTTAACGTTTTTAATACAGGGAGATAACACTTACCCAGAACAAGCAGAACAAACCACTTTGCTTGCCGGACTGATAACAGCGCCATTTTACCCATTGCCAGTTACCAGTTAGAAGATTAACCTGTGGAATAATACCATTCGTGAAAAACTTAAGCTTTTTAACATAACTGAAAGTAAGAGAGAAAATGTTTAATACATATGGTCAAATACTGTTGCATCAGAGTTCTTAATATAACAAGGGTGTGGTACTATGCTATTTACTGCCAATCAAAATGACGATCCCAACGATCCCAAGAAAACTTTTCCAGCGGCAAACAACAAATATTAATGCTACTTTCAGTTTTCTTATGAAATTATTTCGTCTCTAGTCGCCATACGACGTTAATTTTGTCTTCTTGCCGTATGTCTATAATCTAACATATGCCTTTAGTAAGGTTGTAGGACACTGAAATATTTCCCGCTTGTTAGAACCATAGAAATGTAAAGTGTTGACTTCTTTTCAGACGATTTCTATGTGAAAGAGCAGATCTTATTATCAGAAAACACTAAATTTAAAAGTTATTTTTGTTTCAAAAAGAATTAAAGATCTAGCTTAGGATTGAAGAACTCTTTAGTTGTGACCGTATGTTCCTGCGTTTTAGGGACTTTTCATTTCAATCTGTTCTTTTTTCTCAACACTTTTTGAAGATACAAACTTCCCTCTATAAAAATCAAAGAGTCCCGGTTTGAACAAAAGTAGCTCGATCTAACTCATACATTATTTTTGAAAATCTACGTTGCAACTTATATAATTACTTTCGTTCAATATTTTTGTGTTGTTCTTCGGATAGCTTGTCTTTAATTGAATTCTTTAAATCGAATATCAGATAAAGGCAGAGAAACTTCGATGCTTGTTGTTCGTTTAACTGTAACAAGAGAATATTATTTTCTCTTCATTTTAATAAACATAACAATATGAGCTTTTTTATTTACCTTGTAGAAATAATTTCACAAACAGACTAAACTAAAAATTTGCATACCAATTTTGAGCTGACTATGTAGTGTAAGAGAAGAGAAAGGTCTCTTTTTTATGACAAATGTCCCGTTGAGTAATTATAAAGACGATTAGGCATGAAACATTTTAAATTTTCATATAAAATGTATTAATCTATTTTTATGAGTATAATCTTAGTTCTTATAATGGTCACTATTTGTATTTGTATTTTAATAGTTTTTACTGGTATATCTTAGCTTTTATTTTTATATTTTATTTAGCACGTACGTATTCTGAACGAGCGTTTAGCTCATTAGGCGTTACGTGGATAAATAAATGATTGATTGATTGATTGATTGATTGAATGAATTGCACACTTGGATATTTGACATACAATGTTATCTAAAGAGAAGAATTAATCGATAAATTACCTGAAAATGAAGCTTGTATGTTGTCGCTCTGTTGAAGTCACTCCGTCTCCTTTACCAGGATAAGCAACAAAGAATTCATCTTCAGAAAGTCAAACTGTATACAGCTGTTGACGATTATCATTGAATTCAAATTAATGCGGAGTAGTTTAAACTCATTTTATGTCAGGGAAGAAATCATTATTCAGTCTCATGATCCGCGAGAAAAATAATTACCTAACATCTGTGTTAGGTAAAACTCTTTTTAAGCTACTTTTTAGGTCCATTTGAAACTGTTGGGTTCCCCTTAATAGCCCCACTTTTGGCAAAAAACAGTGGAAATGGATATAACCTCATTCTTAATATTTATTATATTCTCCCCTGTCTTAGGCTCCTTAGAATCAATCGAAATGCAATCCTTAGTTCTGCAACTTTAAGCTTTATCCGTTTTTTTTTTTTCCTTATTTCTCCTATCGAACTTTTTCAAATAGTTTTTACTCGGCATAATATCAAATTCAATATGCGTTGTTGTTCAATTTGTCACATCAAGATGTTTTTCTATCTCTCCTCAAATTTAATGACGAAGTTAAGTCCAAATTATAAATATTATTATATACAAATATAGTTTCAGTAGAACCAAGAATAGAACAATTCTGTTCGCTTTATTAGTTAGGATAATCAACAAAATTACTACTTTAACAAAGCGACAGGATTTTTCAAGTTTTAACTACTCGCCGAATAAGAAATTTCACAAAACACCGGCCGGAGCATGGCCAGCTGTTATTTGGGCCTTGTGTGAAATTGTATTCGCATCTTTCAAAGCTGTATGTTCTTTTCTTTTTAGTTTAACGATGATACATACGCGCAGACTTTAAACCCTTCTGCTACAAAAGGCAACAATTGCTCCTCGATCAGAAGTGAGCTAAAATATGTATTTTACTCATGTGTTTTTGCTAATTAGCCCACCCCAGTATTCGTTTTTTTTTTCTTTTTCACTGTTCCGCTCTTCAAAAAAGGATGATTTTAGCGTGTTAACGGTTAAGCATAAAAACTGCCACTCGGTTTCGTTTTTCCTGTTAATGAAAAGATCTAATTAATAACGCTGTGTATTTATTTCAGTTTATATATGTTATAAACATCACGGCACATACATGAGCTGTTGTTAATAATTAAATGTAAATTTTTTTAAAAAAGGCCTCAAATATTAAATATGATTTGGGCGCCATTGTTTCTCCCTGTCATACAACATCTGTGTATTTGTTTGAGCTATACAGAGGAATAAACTTTACTTACGCGGGACGGAAGCTGTAACACATTGTCAGTTTTCGTGTAGTTTATATTTGATTGGTCTTATTTTGATTCAGTTAAGTATAAAATGTAAGTGTCTGTGAAGTACAAGAATACAAGTGTGAAGTGACAGCGTATGTTTGGAGACATAGTTCAACAAAGCATGTATAACGTGTGTATGTATGTGTTCAGAGCAGATTTCGGAAGCTCTCGGAAGTCTTCATATTCTTCGTTACTTCCGATTCCATCCGAAATTTCAACCAATCAGAGCATTGCTCTGAAGCCGACCACGTGATGTTCAAGTAAGGTCCCCGGTGAAATCAAACGTCCGCTATCTTGGCTAGCATTGCCGTGAATCAGTTTGTAACCGAGATCGATAAAGGGTGGCTTGGAGATCTTTTCGGTGTTTTACTCGGTTCCGTTTTAGGCCGTTTTGGTTCACGTTTTAGGCCAGTGTAGGCCGGCTCTACGTGATTGTATCGATCTCTGTTATTTCTTTCATGGAATATGCCTGTCTCTTACCCAGACGTCTCTCTGCTGAAAAACAATGGGCGTTCGCCTCCGTTTCTTTCTCCTTCCCGTGGTCCCTCGCGCTTCGCGCTCATTACCAGTCGCTCGAGCGGTCGCGCTCGTAACGCGAAATGCCTGAGGAGGAGGCTGGGAATATGCGATTTGTGTCAATGGCAACCGCTTAAAAACATAGGCACGCAATGCGTACTTCAAGATATTTGCACTAATTAAAATGACTCTTTGCCTGCGTGCAGACGTCTCAGTTTTGGTTCCTCTTTGCAGGAACTTTTTTCCCTGGCATTTATCTTTGCATGAATTTTTTTGTTCTAGTTCTTTTCCAATAATAGTAATTGTCCGTCCCTTGGTAGCTCGACGTTTCGGGTTGCCACGAGAATAGTAAATGAAATAGAGGCTGATCGCAGGTCATCCATTCCCGGTCACGGTGACCCACGCAGGAAATCAGCATGCTCCAACAAAACGAATAGGTAAATATGGTTTACAAGTAAATGTATTCTAACGGCCTATTCACATGGAGGTGGGGGGGGGGGGGGGTAGGTGAGGCACCCCGTCTACTTGTAGTCAAAAAAAGCTATCCTTCACATGCAATATTATTGAGAGCCCCGGGTGGCTGGAGTGAGGTTTCTTAATGCTATCGCGTGGTCGCTATGGGTTTTTTTTGTTTGACTTCTTCGCAGATTTTGGCTGACGAACGTTTGGATCCGTTTTGTTGTTGTTTCGGGAAAAACTTCAGTTTGATTCAGCAGATCAACTGTATAAGCTTCAACTTACACCGTGACTAAATAAAAAATGTCGTTGTTGTTGATTATCGGACACCATGCTTAAATTGTCGCTGGCACTGTCAAGTTCTTCAGTATCATTTCTTCAATAAAACTGTTTTCCTCGAAAAAGCGGAAAAGCTCGCCAGCCCTGGTAGCCATGTTGTTTTAGCTACACATCAACACGTAAAAACAGCTGTCCACGGTTGCATTTTAGCTTTCAGTTTGGGCTCTATCATGTCGTTGTCGCGTTAAATGTTCTAGGTAGGTTGTATCGGCCTTGCTTTGTACTGTGATTTTATCTATATTTTTGGCTGACTAGATCTTCTTCAAATCCTACGTACACCAGCAGCATGTTCATTCGCGGTTCTTTGCTTCTTATTTACTTGTTTCATTTTGGGACCGTAGATCTTTTCAGTTCCGATATGCTGCTTATATATTTTTTTACATGGTATTGGCCATGTATTTGCTGAGGGATGGTTCTGTCTATCCTCACTTTCTTTATCGCGACAACGACATGATATTTCAAATTCTTTGCCTTTTACTCATGGTCACGCGCCGCTGTGACGTGGGTCAATTGTCAAACGTTTGAATTTGAGCTCATCTGTAGTCATCACCACGTGCGATTTGGTAGAGAATTGGCGTTCGCGCGAGTTTTTCTATCTTTTTGCCGCTACACTGTGCTGACGAGACCCAACCAGGTCGAAACAGCTGTCCACGGTTGCATTTTGGCTTTCAGGCTCTATCACGTCGTTGTCGCGTTAAATGTTCTTCGTAGTATCAGCCTTGCTTTGTACTGTGATTTTAAAATATATGGTCTGCGGGTCACTATCAAACCCTCCCTAGCCCTCCCTGTGACTTTGGGATTAATCTCGTACCCAGATCTCACTCGTGCTTCTTCTTCCACCTGACCGTGGGAGATCTGGGTACGAGATTAAATATATATCTGCCAAGTCTCACGCATTATGCGTGAGTCTTACGCCCGCGGATCGAAAACATCGATCACTCACATACAGGACAATTTCTCACGCCTGACTCAGAATTCCGGACTGCTTGTTCATTAACCATTAGCGTGAACAATTGAATTCAATTTGTATAGGTAATCATACGGTTTCGAGTTCATTTTGGGATCAATTTGCACGAGTGAGTTTTTCAAAAAGTTCAAATTATTTGAACTTTTTGAAAAACTCACAAGTGCAAATTAATCCCAAATTTAACGAGAAACCGTATGATTACTTATTAACAATTATACGTGAAAAAATTTTCATCGTTTTTTTGCAAATTGTTTTTTGCAATTTTTTTTTTTCCAAAACAAAAACATTTTTGCATCAATTTTTTTATTTCTAATTTGCACTGCTGTTACACTTTTTGCACTGGTGTTACTCTTGAACCGGCACTGCTCTTAGTCAATCAGTATTGAGTAATTTTTTCATGTATATTATTAAACCCAACAAAATAGTCCAGTGAACGGCTCTGAATGCCGCGTTTGAGTCCTAAATAACAAGCGGAACATTTGCGGCAATGTTCGGAAGCCCTCGGAACATCTTCGGAAAAGTTCGGAAGTCGTCCAAAAATTTCAGTTGGAATGTAAATGTCAAGGCTATTTTTGTTAACCCGATCGGAAAATTTCCGAAATAAACGAAACGTCTTCAGACTGAACTCCAAAATTAACAACCGGAATATTCGAACGGTAATGTCGGGTACCTACCAGTTATAAACCCGGGGCCAGTTTTGAGCACGAAGCGACACTAACTACAATGCTGGACAAACGTCTTGGGACAAATTCTAATTTCTGTTATCTTTATGCAGACAGCCGTCGATCCCCTCCGCCCGCCCCCCTCGTCCCACCAACCCCCCGCTTCAGTGTTGAGCGTGTGCATCCAAACTCTCGACATTTCATGGTTGAGGACGGGGGTTGGGACGTGGGGACGGCGGGGTGGGAAACGCGTTCCAAACAAAGCTACTTGGGAGGGGGAGCTTAATACGGGACTTCCGGCATGTCACTGTGCATTTGTTTAACCTGTGTTGCAACACAAGTTGCACGAATCATTGCACAGCAATAAGCATCGCGCGAAGCATGAGTACTGACGTGACACGTGACGCTCATCATGCTGAAATACTCCAAGAATCTGTGACTTGTTATGTGACAAGGCATAGGGTAAGTCACGTGGATGCTGTGGTGTGAACAACTCAGTGACACACGACACTCATCATGCTGAAATACTCCAAGAATCTGTGACTTGTTATGTGATAAGACATAGGGTAAGTCACGTGGATGCTTTGGTGTGAACAACTCAGTGACACATGACACTCATCATGCTGAAATACTCCAAGAATCTGTGACTTGTTATGTGACAAGGCATAGGGTAAGTCACGTGGATGCTTTGGTGTGAACAACTCAGTGACACATGACACTCATCATGCTGAAATACTCCAAGAATCTGTGAATTGTTATGTGACAAGGCATAGGGTAAGTCACGTGGATGCTTTGGTGTGAACAACTCAGTGACACATGACACTCATCATGCTGAAATACTCCAAGAATCTGTGACTTGTTATGTGATAAGACATAGGGTAAGTCACGTGGATGCTTTGGTGTGAACAACTCATTGGTTTGGAAAGAGGTAACTTGTGGCTAATGTTTTCATGTTCTTTTAATTTCTAAATAATTAAAGAAAAATTAATACATGAATACATTAGCATTATTGTATTGATTTAACAAATCAAACAGTCAAAAACGCCTTTTTGGTCTCTCCGGGACTTTATTTTTTTCTTAACAGCTGGGCTTAGTTATAAAACCATGTATTACACTGTACTATTACATTGTACCATGTTTATTATCTGAGACTTTGAATCATATTTTTCCTCGTTAAGCAAAAATGGAGGAGTTGAAATTCAGCGCTAGCAGCGAGCAACGTGCCCCTTGTCTTTCTCCTCTGATGGAATATGTTCAGCGCACAATTTTCACATCCTTCCTTTTTTGCACCTACAACATACCTTTATGTCATTATCGCTATTCTCTCAGTTTTTTTATCTTTTCCTTGTCACCCAAAAATGTTTAGTCCCAATATCAGTTAGACTCCTGCATAAACAGTGCAAACCTTACAATTAAGCAAAAGCAATTCAATTATGTAAAAGTTATTTTACGGAGAGATTTTGTGATAGTTTGTTATTACGTTTCTTACATACTACATATATATACTTTAAGCAAATTGTTAGGCAAGCTATGTGTATATTCATTAATATATTTAACAAATAGATTCCATTTGGCCGTGTGTCTGTTCAGTTATAGATCACAGATGACGTCAAAATGTGGTAAGAACAAAAAAGTGGCACACGAGCCGCAGGCGAGTGTGTCAGTGATGTTCTTACTACATTTTGACGTCTTCTGTGATCTATAACTGAACAGACACACGGCCAAATGGAATCTATTTGTTTTATACAATGAACAGAAAAGTAAAAAGAGTAAAATTACGAACTTGCCTCGTAGCGCTCGACTAGTCGAAGATTTGTTCCAGTTTAGGTATTTTTTAAGCCGCCAAGAACACTTTTCGTCTTGGTTTCCTCTTTTGTTGCTCGTAAATAGCTCCTGCTAAACATTTTTAGAGGCTTTCACTTGCTCAATCCAGAATAATCTCGCAAACATTTTCAAAACTGTGCGCCATGTTGGACAAAACAAAGCAAATAATTTTTCTAGGACGTCAGCCATGGGTCTGTACTCTGATAGATCATAGGCAAGATTCAGTTCATTGTATAACTATATATAGATGCTAGGCAAACTATGTACTATATATTGATTTAACATATATCGTCATGCTAGGCGAAATATATAATATATATTGATTTAATATATATAGATGCAAGGCCATCTATATACTAAAAATTGATTTAATATATATCGATGCTGGGCAAACTATAGACTAAAAATTGATTTAATATATATCGATTATACTGGCAAGCTCATGTATATAGGGGATTAATGTACAGGAGGCTCATACAAATATTGTTTGTGTCATTGGACCACCTGTGGTTTAATTTTACAATGGTTCTTATTGGTCTAAATGCATTATTGGTAACCTGTGGCATACTCTTCAAATTTTATGGTGGCGGTGTGCTCCAGGCGGTGTTGGACACGGTCCACGTGACTTCATTCGTCCAATCACGCGTCGCTTTAGTGATACTAATGGCGGCCGTCTTCACTCTTTCGTGTTGAGGTCTCCTCTCTGTTCTTGGATTGATTTCTCGTTTCATCGAACGTTTTAGCTTATCGTTTTCGGAGGGCCGAAAGAGAAATACCGTGGCAAGCTATAACCCAACTTGTAGCTTCAGGTGAGCATATTTTGTGTCAAATTTGTTCAATGAAAACCATGTTGTCTTCAAAATCTTTGTTTACCACTAATGTGTGACACAGGTATTTAGTTTGCCCTTTCTTTGCATCGTTTGGTCAGTATTTGGATTTATTTTTACACAGAATTAAAGTTTAATAGTTAAACTTTGAGAAAAGGTCGGGGGGCCCACTGGGGCCCCGCCGTTTTAGTGGTGAAAAATCGACTTGAAGTTGTAGCTTTTTTCGCGTTTGTCACGTATTATCTTGTAAGATTTCACGGGAGGTGATGGCGTGATTGATGCACGCAAACTTGCTTTATCGGGATAAGAACAAACTTTTTGGAACTCAGAATACTATTTTTTACTGATTCCTTTTATCTAAAATACATATATTTTTTCTTCTAGGTATTTCAGGTTCTAAACGGCCCGAAGGCTCTTCACCCCATGTACAAATATATTGTTTTGATTACTGAGTCAGCTTCCATGGAATGTTCCTGCTTTCTTTTCCTGCATAGCTTTATTCAGGGAAAAAATATATAATAATTTTGTAAGTTGTGATCTCTCTGAATCTCTTACAGGAGTCATGATCTGGAGATGTTGCATGATTTTGTTCATTATTTTAGTAATTTGCTGAGGGAGTTTTGGTAATGGTCTGGGGATGCCTGTTGACATTTTTATGGTTAGATTACATCCCGGTATGTTAGGAAGGAGCTTGATTCTAACATAGCGTTCAAGCATTTTTGCCATTTCAAGTGCTTTTAAAACTGTAAATTCATGTCCAGGGCCTCAAAATAAAATGTTTCATTGGATTTTCTTTCAAACATTAGCACATACAGTAGGCCCCTTTTTGCACTGAGCCCTTCAAGTATTCCCTGACTCCTTAATCATGAGGTCTACTTCAAATTTGCAGTTTGGAAAAGAACTTGTAATTCATTTCTCATGAAGGTCCTGAAAATATTCTGTGCCAAATTTTGTTTTATGTAAAAAATATTTCTTATGTTCACAACACTGATAAAATTCAAGAAGCTAAAGTTTTTTGGTTTGCGAAAACCTGCTTTACATCAATAATAATTGAAACTTTGAAAAATTTGAATTATTGGGTCCAAATTGTTTTCAGGAATATATATTTCAAGAAATGTAACAACTACTATAAGCAGTGTATACTGGAGAGACTCAATCATATAGACTACAAAGTAGGGAGTCTCTTATTTCTCTCAGGGATTTTTTGGTGGGATAGTCAAGCAAGGGAAACATGCAAGCCAGTGTGCAAGAACATTGGCTACCTGAGCCAATTTTCCGGCATAGACACTTGCATGTTTACCTCACTTGACTATCCACAAATAGGAAATAGGAGATTACTTGCAATATAAGACTGGAAAGTAGCACTTTTAAAAAGTGTTGAATTTAAGTAACATACTGAACATAATTTACTTAATAAATTATTGAACATAGGAGGCCTTGAATAATAAAAGAATGATGGTATCTGAGTCACTTGCTTTGTACATGTCATACCACTAAATCAATGTGAGGCCCGAGGGGTTTGCAGGAGGAACTGGCAACAGATGTGGGGAATTTGAATTGTTTTGCCATTCCTTATAACACCATCATACAAGAGTCTAATTGTATAAAATAATAATAATAATAATAATAATAATAATAACTGTTTGTTTACAATTCCATTGAAAAAGTGAAAAGGAGATAAGAAGTTATTCCTTTCTAGTTTATCTCGTAATTCTTTCTAGTTTATCTCCTAATCAACCACTAATTCAATTTAAAGGAAGCACTGGCATACTAGTTTTTATAACAGTTTTTAAACATACAGCCATGGAATCCAGGAAACTCTCATTTCAGCTTCCTTGAAAATTTTTTGTAGTTGAATTATTTAGTTGGCAAGTTCTTTCAGTTCCATTTTCACTGTACATGCATGTAGATCTTTGTCAGGAAAGAAGAGGGTGAATGCTGGTATTGAGTCATTATTGGTGTCTGCCACAAATTATGGAAGATACCGGGTAATATGTGATGTTATGTTATATTTGCTCATTTTGTGTTGTAAATGAAAGGTGCAACCAAGTAAAAGTCTTGATTGTTTTGGTCTTTCTCCTCTCTATCCCAAGATGCACCTATGCAGGAGGCTGGTCAGTTTGGCAGAATCAATTTCATAATAAAGAAATAAAAGTTAATTTATGAAATTTACAACTGATTGGCCAAAAAAATACATTATTTTATAGAAAAATAGTATACAATAATGCTGGCACAAACAATTAAATTTGTTGTAGCAGCAACATACAGTTCCCTAAATATCAAAGTAAAGGCTTTCCAGCTTTTCAAAAATGCCAACCATACAATAATTTTGCAAGATGGACTTTCAGTGGTGCATTAGTAGAGCATTTTATTTCCAAATTTTTTTAGAAATTACCAGTGGCAGTAAGCTGCTGTAATTCGTATGTATAAACGGCTCGCAAGGTATTCATTACATTCTGCCCTAAAGAATAAAATGCAATATAAGGCCTTCTGCAAAACCAGCAGTTCATTTTTCTTGCCTTGGCACTTCTGAGACATCCCGTGTAAACAAGAGCAAACGATTCTTCAGATTCACGCCAGTTTTTAAATTCCTTGCACGAATTCACTAAACAAAGACGAGAAATACGTGACGGTTGTAAACTTCGGCAAAAGATAGTAGCAAAGGCATCGATTGACGGACGGTAATGTCGCCTTTCTCGTTACGATTAACCTGCGACCAGGCAGATCAAGCGATCTTTCTTTTTAGAGCGCGAGAGCGCCTGAGCGCCGGCGATCGCACTTTGCGATCGGGACTTTCATCACTAAATTCGGTCCTTTATAGCTGTTCTAAGCACCCATAATGCACATTTACAATAGCCAGTAGGTTAGAGAAAGATATAAAACGAAGAAGCGCAGTAATTGCTCCAAGAAAGCGAAGAAATCTACCTCTAATCGTCTTTGAATCACGGAGAGCAGAGATGTTGACTGGTTGGCGTCAAGATGCAAATAACATGAAGACTAAATTTCTCCCAGCATGCAGCGCGAAGCGTGTCCAACACCGCCTGGGTGTGCTCCTTACTTCTTGAAACCCTTGCATATTTGAGACCAGTTTAAACGGCTTAAAGAACATAACAATGTAAGGTGCACAGTATAGCTACTAGGGAAGTACCCTCCGGAATAAGGTAACTGCCAATTCAGTTTTATAGTCAGTGATTTTGTCGATCTGCTACAGGCTTTTGCAATTTTGTCAAGGGTACCCAACACATCATCTCGGTGATTTGTCTGTATGGAAGGCCTTAGTTAGCTAATTACCTTAAATATTTGGATTTAGTATACACCTAATATTGAAGAAACATTGTCGGGAAAAAACACAAACCATAAACCATGACACAATGTTATTGTGGGAACAAGGTAAATAAGGTTAGCTTACATTCCATTTATTGATGTTTAAGATTCATTCCTTTCAAATTGTTTTTCGGAGAATGATTTGGAGCATACTTTCTTATAATGTGCAATTTATCTGAGAACACAATATTTTTTCCCCTATAAAAACCATTCAGCTGTATCGTTGATTAGTTTATACTTTTTCCCCGATGACATCTTTTTAATCTGGTGTATAATGAAAAACTAGACTGGGGTTTTCTTCAATAAAATTTTTACTGGAACTTTCACTACATGAACAAAACTTTATTATTGTTGCTTTCAAAGGGAGTAATATGTCATTTTTACTATAAAGAAAGGTCAGCTAACTTTTTTGGAAAGGCCAAAGCATGACTCGTAAACTTTTAATTCGAGTTTAAATAAAGATCATTGTATTGTATTGTTATTGTGAAATATTCCATTTCCAAATATTTCCTGTCACTTAAATAGTTGTCAGCTTACACTAATATTCCTTTAAAATGCATCAAAGCGATATTTAAAATACATGTAGTTAAACAACATTCTAACTATCTTGCCTAAATTTCCTGGTTGGGTACCCTGTTTTGTTTATCCAAGATGTTATATGGAGAAACTGGAGAAACTGCAACCTTCTGTTCGTCCAGACTGACTACACTGATGAAACATGCTGTACCAGGGTTTGTTTTCTTCTCGCAGCTTTGGAGCGAGTGTAGTATCCCTGATTTGAGTGCGGTTGGCATTCACCATGATCATCCCCAACATCCTTCTTTGTTTCTGTCAGCAAAAAATAATTTTCAGCAAGTTGAAGAGAACAACAAATTAAATGAAAACAATATTCTGATTTGCTCAATTGAGCCTATTCCAAGCATTCAGCTAGTTATCGTGGGGGACCAAAGGATTAAAAGGTGGCTCACAAAAGGAAAAATATTGCAAGTGCCAACATGCCAGATGGGGATAGATGCAAAAGAGTAAAGGGAATGTTACTTCTCTCCCCCTCTCCCCCCAGTTTCCTCGTCTTTTTTCTGCCCCATTATCTGAATGCATAGAGCAGGCTAGCTGATACGCAAACAGTATTGAGAATTATTAAATTTTAATATCACAAGTCAGTATTGCTTATAACATGCCAAGACTCGGTCATTAATAAACTTATTGAAACACATTGACTTACTGTCAGATCCAGCTTGCACTTCTCGCTTTTTCTCTGCCTTTTGTCCGAATGTGGAGAATTTGCGAAAAAAACTTCTTTTGCGTGCACCTCCTGCAGTTAAAAAACAACACAAACTTAAAAGAAATCATGCTGAAAGGAAAAACATATTACATGCCACAGGGGATTCCATATTCTATCCACTCGCTGCATGGGTTGGAGGAGGACGGGGGAGAGATCTAATAAGGCTGTGACCTCAAGCTCTGGTCAGCAGGCCTAAAAACTAAGAACAGGCAAAACTGTCTTAACTTAGCTTTCCATGGCATTAAGCGACTACAGTTGAGGTACGACTACTTTCTGTGGTTACGATGCTTAACTTGCCTTGTGTATTTGCTGGCAGCCGAGGAGTCAAGTCATCAGTTCCACGTCGATTCCCATGGCGAACAGCAGTAACTTAAATGAAGAAACATTGAACAGTTATTGGAAGAATGTAATAATTACAAAATTAATTAAGTTTTTGTCCAATTTCATGTTACATTTTGAGGGTTAAATATGAAGTGATGAGGGCAGAAGCCTCCCATCAATGTAGACCGGTTTGAATCCCAGAACCTTCATCATATATAATGTGGGTTGAGTTTTGTTGTTGGTTCTCGTCTTTGCTTTAATATAAAGGTCCCCCAGTTTTCATCCAACCTCAAAAACCAACTTTTTTAAATTCCAATTCAATCTTGAATCCAAGGGCCACAGCAGGTTTAACAGTCATGTGACTGTTAAGTATCACCCCAATTATTATTATTTTTTTAAAGTTATAGGCATAAACTACGTTCATCACCTGGGTGCCATAGTTGACTAACTTTTGTCTCAGGCGACAAGAAACACTAAGTTTTTGCACATAGCTAAACTGCTGCCCAGGGCACTGTAAATTTTATGGTTGGCCTCTCTTTGAGCTCCCTATGATAACTCTCATAACACACACACACACCCTTGAGTTAGCCTCAAATAAGTACCAATAAGAATTTCAAAATCAGTTTTGCATCAAATATAACTCAAAGCTTTAATTACCTTCGACGACACACATTGCTGGCTCAGACTCATGCTCTTCTTCAACTAAATTTTTATAAAATACAAATTAAAATAAATTAATATCTGTATACTATTCCTGAACTTTCCAGCGTGTAGTTGTAGCCTCCCCTTGTCTCACACAGTTACCCCTTGACCTTCAGTCTCACTAAGCCTGTGATGAGTGGCGGCTTACTCAGCGCACCAGAATATTCACACCAACATCTGCTGTAAACACTTAGGTGCTGAGACATATAATGCCTTTTATTAAACTATATGAACTGGCATTTCTTAAAATAATTTGTAAATTTTAAATTTAAATTTAATTAAATTCTCATGTGAGGGGTACTATTTTATGTACAAATCAACATTAAGTATTGATAGTAATATAAACAACCAAACACAATTCACTTTTTGACAAGGAATAATATACATTCAACTAGCAAGAAAATATAAACAAGTCATCACCTGAATGCACTGACTGTAGCTCTTCTTGTTCCTCATGTATGGGGTGTTCTACAATCATAAACAATAAAAAACTGTTATTAAACATCCACTGAACTCTTTAAAGAAGCCCCTCCCCCCCCACACACACACACACACACACACACACACACACACACACACACACACACACACACACACACACACACACACACACACACACACACACACACACACACACACACACACACACACACACACACACACACACACACACACACACACACACACACACACACACACACACACACACACACACACACACACACACACACACACACACACACACACACACACACCCACCCTTATTGGTTAGATTTGTTTTGCACCCCAAACTTGAAAATACCTTCTCAGGCCTGATCAGGAGTGCAATTTGTATTTAACGCTCCCCTCCCCCAACTTGTTAACAAGCTGCATACCCCACCCTTTAAAATACCTTCTGAGGCCTGATCAGGTGTGCAATTTGTATTCAACCCCCACCCCCGCCCTTATTGATTAAACTTAATAACAAGATTTACACCCCACCCTTGAAAATACCTTTTGAAGTCTGATCAGGGGTTCAATTTGTATTCACCACCCCCCCCCCAACTTGTTAACAAGCTTCACACCCCACCCTTGAAAATACTTTTGTACCCACGTAACAGGGACTGAGCATAATTTTGATTTACAACCTGATTTTAATCTTTCGGTTAGACAAAACATCAAATATATTTACCATCTTGGTGATGTTGTGGCAAACCAAGAACTCCCATTTCTATCTGTTCATGCTCTCCTTCTGATAATAAAATAATCAGTCATTCAATTTAATTGATAAATATTCCACATTGTTCCCCTTATTATTATTCCTATTAATGCTTTTTACCTCATGCGCAAAGCGCCATGAGGTCATAAAATGGGCTTCGTTTTTCTTGTTATTTTAATTTATTATTATTATTTTTATTTTTTGTGTCACGATTTTGCATGCAAATTTATGCACGCATATTTTAGTGACCGGGTCCTCGGGTCACCAGCATATTCTACAAAAATGGCTGCCGCGCTCGGCATGAGCTTGGTTTTTAAAACCGTAGTTTCGTGTCATCGGATTAATAACTCACATTTAAAATATTCCAAATGGAAAGAGAAAGCTTTAAAGAATACCCAAAGCTGCTATGGTGGAGAAAAAGGAGAGCTTTCAGCAACTAAATCTTGCTTCGAGGAAATTCATATGCTTTTATCAGTGCAGGGCGATCAAAACCGAAGAAGCAAATTTCATACAGATGAGGGACTTTACCGTAAAAGAAATTACAATTTTTTGGTGAGAATTTATGTTGATATCAATTTGTCATTCACTTTTTCTCTGTGTTCTGGTTAGTTTTGGAGAAATATTTATAAAACATGCTAAAATTCAATCATAATGACATCTGATATTTATATGTAAACAAAATATCTAACTTCACACGCGTTGCCTACGCAAAGATGTCTGTGTGTGTTTTGCAATTTTCATTTCCAAATCACTTTCTAGGGCAATTTTCGATACAACTGGTGTATTTTATTCGAAAATTAGCCATACTAGTAATTCTAGACCGAGTAAAAGTTTTTGTGCACGGTCGCATAATTCTGTTATTGAGATATTCACTAAAATTGAAAAAAATTGCCTGGTCATTTGCTGATTTCATTGCTTTTAAAAGTAGTCTTTTCAAATGTAACTGGAATAAGTCACGGTTTGGTATTTGATCGGGAATCAATAAATTAAATATTCAAAGCGAGTACAGAAAATGTGTTTTAGCTTGTTCTTTAGTGTGTCATGCAAAATTCGTTGAGGGGGGAAGGGGTGCGTGATCCGTTCAAAACAAACCATAAAACTTGCTTACGCAAGCGCATGAGTGTAGGCTACAATAGTAGCCTCTTGTCTTAAATCATATTAATTTTAATCTTATTTTTCACAAAAATTAAGGTTATTAGCTTATACAGCAGGTAAACTTGTTTCTTTGTGTCACCACCTTGAAGAGCACTCTTAATAAATGAAAGGGAAAGTTTAAAGTTTAAAGATGAAGTTCAATCAGTTTATCTTTTTTTTTTGTATTTAAAGAACTTTATTAACACAAAAACAGCAAGAAATTGTACATTAATAGAAACGAACAACAAAAATAATGTAAAGGAACTAAGCTACAAGTCAAATTTCAATATAATGTTATGTTATAAAAAATTAGCTTACTACAAGTAGTATTGTACTGTAAATAGATTAAAAAAAATAATTGGTAAACAAAAAAATAAAATGAAATAAAAATAAAAATAATAATAGGAAAAAAAGAGAAAAAAGGTAAGCTGGGTGTTTTTGAGTAAAATTATCAGCGGGCTATCAATCAGTTTAGCAACCAACGAGCTAATCAATCAGTTAATTAATCAGTCAGACATTCAATCTTCCAATCGATCGATTAATCGACCAAGCATGCCAGCTTTCAATTGGTCAACCAATTACCCACGCATACAATAAACCAATAAATTATGGTCAATTCAATAAACTAAACGCATTTCAATTATTAGTTAAAATTAACCAATCAGGCTACTTAACTAATAATTAAACCAATCATCCAACCATTTATTGATCGATCAGTCAATTGGTCAATCAATAAATCAACTAATCAAATGACCATTCAATCAATCAAACAGTTATTTAATCAACTCAGATACAATTTACCAATCAGTTAATCAAATTACTAATCAATTCATAGATTGACCAACAAACTAGCCAGCCAACCAACCAACCAAACAGTCAGTGAATAGGTATTAATAGTGATACAGAAGTAAAACATGTCAGATATCATAAGTACCTTCATCAGGATCATGATGATCGTGATCCTCGATTCCTTGCTGCTGCTGCTGCTGGTCCTGCTGCTCTTCCTCTTCTTCGTCTGTTGTAAAACAAAAATGCCAAAATACAGTCAAGCAGTTTTAAAAGGTGCTATAACACGTAACAATTTTTTATTATATGGAAATCCCATATAAAAATGACAGGGGTGCTCGTTGTAGTTTGGTACCACTTAGGGCGCTAGTCCTTCCACGTTTAATAATGAAACTGAATATCAACTTCAAAACCAACATTTAAAAATAAGATATCTTATATATAGCACATCATAAACGTCCTAATCTGTTCATAGAAGCAATGGCATGTCTCTACAAAGAGTAATTTGCTGATTTGCCATGTAATCCGTTCATGGTCTTCACTACTGAGATTCTCTGTATCATCATCCTTTCGATATCAATGAACAAATATCTCCCTTTGTTTGGATTCCTCGTGTTCCCCTCATTTCAATCTTTTAAACATCCTTTACATCCAAATAATGGGTCGCCACTGCCTCAAAGTGCAATTCTCAAATGCAAATAAGCCTATGAGAACAGAAAATCGAGGTTGTTTTGTTCCGTTCTGTTTCATGATGGCCCATGTGAGGATATGTAAATTCAGTAAGTACCTAGTATATGTGAGGAAATATAACCACTGAATGATTGCAGCTTCATAAGAGCAACGTACGCCTATCTAGGGGTGGGGAAAGCAGTGCACCGTCCGTATTAAGGGTTCAAGGCACAGTGTCACGAGGATTTGATGTCATTTCAAAAGCCAAAATAATGGTCCAGTTTTGTAATAAATTACCGCCCTAGCTAGTGTACCAAAACTGTTGACGAGTGTCTCTTATCATTAACAGACTGGGTCTGAATGAATTGCACTTTGAAAAAAAACTGTATCCTTTAATAAATTGTTTTAATAGTTCGTTTCCAAAATGGGTTATAAAAGACTCAATATTCCTCCTTTAAGAATAATTAGTTGATTTCTTTCTTTTGGTGTTTTAGTATTATTTTTGTAAATAAGCCAGTGAATGTATTGTTGCATGTTCCTTTTTTACCAAAAAAGATCAAAATCCAGTGTGCCGGCCTACCCCTTTAATTAAGGAATTATTTCTCAATAAAATTCTCACACAAAAAATTACCAAAAATGGCAAATGAAAAGTAAAAGGTTTGTTGCATGCATGATCCCTAATTATATGCTTGCATCCTGGAATTTGGTGGGTGAACTCTTCTGCACTACTATAATGTAATTACCTACAATCACTGTTTAAGATAAAAGAAAATGCCTGTACATATTGTAAATGACCCTTTAAGGCATTACCTTCTTGGGCGTGTCCACAGGGAAAAATCCTCCTCAACAGGTTCCAAATTGGCTCAGCCAGTGTTCTTTTCAAGATTCCTTGTACCTGGGCAAAAGATTTATGAGCCGGAAAGTTGAAGAAGAAGAAGTAAACAGTAGAAGAAGGGGAAGAGAAATACCATTTAAGAGTTGTAATATACACAAGACGAGGGTTGTTTGCTCTGTGTTATAGTCGTAGCCCAGAGGGCCAGCTGAAGGTGTTATTCAGTAAGACCCCTCTTCTGGGACATATAATTCTATTGGGAACTTTAATTAACCACTTCAGAAAGTGAATGCTAAATTCACATCACAATAGGAACATTTTAATATTCCAATTACCAGGACCATCAGGATTATAACCACATTATTCCTTATTAGCATATATTTGGCCTGTCTCTGGAAAAAACTTCAGTCATTTTGTTTTAAGGAATTAAACAGTAGAATCCCGATAACTCAAACCTCCTGGGGAGAGGGAAATTTGGTTCAAAATATCGAAGGTTCAAGTTATCAAAGGTAAATTTGTTAGCAATCTTTATTATTATTATTTAGAGAATGATCGAGGTGCATATTTTATTTAGGCAATAATAAATTGTAAACAAAGATTCGCGCATATAAATAGCTTATTAATTAGTAAAGGGCATCCTACTGACCATTCTCTAAGCTGAAAATGACATTTGTCACCCTGAGACATCTGTTTAAAGAGTAATGTGTCATATGTTTTTAGAAAGTGTGAGAGAATAAGTCGCATTATAAGAGACATGAATATTTCATACCTGTGGGGTCGTTAATGTATACAGAAAAGGGTTGATGACTGAGTTTATGGGAAGAGCATAAACTGCGATCCAAACAGCCAGGTCTCCTGGTACATCAAAGTCCTTCTCCATGAGGGACTTGATACCATAAATAATTATGGGAAACCAACACGAGGCATCGGTGAGAATAATGCAGAATACGCGTTTGGCAAGGGCTATTTCTCTCTTATTGCTGGCTGAACTGGAACTTGCTTGGGTGAGGCGTCTGCTTGACATGTAGCTTTTAAGTAGGATCATGAGGTAAGCCGTGGTAATAAAGAGGAACAGGATGAAATTCAAACCAATAAATACAGACACAGAGTATTCCCAACCTGCTAGAAGATCCGCAGAAAGCTGGAGAGGCAAACAAACCACAGATCTGCCATAATAGTGTTGAAATTGCTGTGGGTGGTGGAAATATTGGATTCCGAACATTGGGAGGAAGGCAATAACAAAACTTATGACCCAGATAGTGAAGCAAAATATGTGCGCCTTAGTACGCGTCAGTGCATTTCCTTGGTAAGGAAACACAATATTTTTCACCCTGTCTGCAGCTATCAGGGAGAGAAACATGACAGACGCTTCACTAGAGAGGATGGCAATGGCACCTGTGACCTGACACATCCGGCTGATCCTCCACTTATAGTCATGTAAGTAGTATTCCCCGTACCACATTGCATCCTTTACACCTATGGTAAGGAGGTATACCCCCATCAAACCATCTGCCACAGCCAAATTCGTTAACATTATATTTTGTACAACGTTCTTTTCTTTGAAGAAGAGACGCCAGATTGTAACAAACACAGCCCCACCCAGGCACAGGGAGCCAATGACCCAGACGCTCTTCCTCGGAGTTGGGCGGTAAAACATACTATCACAATTTGCAAAGTTGTCGTTGTATGGATAAACGCATTCAGCATCTTGTTTGTATTCCAAGTGACAGCACATCAGGTTTGTATCTAGTGTCCTAAAACCATAAAATTCATCCATTAGCAGCTATTAGCAATTAATGATGAAAAAGTCATTCATAGTTTAAGAAAAAAAAAATATAGGCTGTTAGGTGTTTAGAAACTGACAGACTTAAAGGAACGTCGATGTGAGCGAAAAACATACAAGCGAAGAAAACTTACGCTCTCACAATGTGTTTAAACTGGTCCTTGAAAAAACCGACAGGGAGTTCGCTCATCAGGTTGTAATGGAGATATCTGCAATAAGTCACGAGGTAAATGAGAAAGATGATTCTAATTTGAAAGAAAAAAGTTTAAACTGAGGAGTGTTTCCACGGTAACTTATGCTTTGACAGAAGTGTATCACATGGATTTGCTTTCAACCGGGTTTAATGAAAGTAATAACTTTTATTTGGTTTAAACTGATTAAGGTGGCTCTATAGTTTTGCTGATGACGCGAGCTTTAGTAACTATGTGCACGCTCACATGCATGCAAATGAGTATTGAATTTGGGGTCAGGTCAGAACATTACTGATGGGTATCAATTTAGGGGTCAGGTCTGAAAATGGGCGGGAAGTCAGATATTGTGGTCTGAAAATGACAGGGTAAAGGAGTTCCCTACCTCACAACCCAATCTCTACTCCAACCCCCACCTCAACCCCCACCCCGACCCAAAACAATATACAACTGAACTTACAAAGTATATAAAGCTTTGACATCCCTAAAAGTCTCCATTGTAACATTGCGTATCTTATTATCATTAAGGTGACTATAGGAAATAAAGAAAATAAATAATAAAATTTTATTCTATGAGATGAGAACGCTTTTGCTGGTCATAAGTCACAATGTCCAACACAGAATTTGTTTTCTTCACTGCATTGAAATTCTTCAGTTCAGCTAATGAACAGTGCAGTTCTAATCAGCTGATTTCTAACCATAACTGCTTTGTATTTGCTCTCAAACATTTAATGCTTGTGATTAATTTTTCGATACCATCTTTTATGATTTTATCTAAGTATACAAGTGGAATGACTTAACATAATAATAATTATTAATGACTATGCTTTCTCCACTTCAATTTCCAACACTGCTTCCCACTACTCACATAGCAGTCACTTTCTTCAGTCCTTTAAAAATCCCTTCAGGCAACTCTGTAAGTTCGTTTTGAGACAGATAACTAATCGTAGAGACAAAAACAGTCCAAAGTGAGTTGAGATAACAAAAATACATAAAATGACAAAATGATTTTGCTGCAAACAGATCAAGATATTATGTGTTGTTTTATAGTCACTCATATTTTCAGTCATTGTTGTGTTACTTTAGTTTTTACCATTAATTGCTCTATCATATCTTAGTTTACAATAGAAAAATGCTGAAAAAAAAATAAGTATGTACTGTTTATATCATGATTATTTAAGGTCATGATTGTGTAAATAATAATTAAAGAAAGATTAAAGATTAAAAGCTGCATTGTTATCTTAGCAAAGATGGGGTAAAACTTTGCATGAGCGACTAAGTTTCTCCACTTTATTTTTCAGAAGTTAATAAATCCAAGAAATTATTCAGTCCCTAAAGTCATACAACATTCAGTTTAAAGTGCCCCTATGATCAAATATTTTATTTCCAATTTTTTTTTACATTTTCGTGTACTTTTAGACTTTCTTACTCATCTTGCCAAATTTCAATCCATTACGAACATCAGAAGTCATTTTATTTTAACATTTATTTCCGAGAATTTATAGCCGCCATTAATTAACTTTGTTCCAAGGCTTATTAATTTGGTTGCGAATGGGAGGAAGTGACGTCAAAGACTCAAACATACCTCGCAGGTTGAAATTATAATAACAATCAGCATAGAAAATTGCACGAAGAACAAGTCCAAAGTTTTTGTTGCTTTTCGCGAGATTTTCAATACTAATATTACTCATGCGCGTAGCGGCATGAATTATAAAATGCAGTTTGCTCGTACGCAAATGTGCAGTATTGCGCAACTCTGGGGACGGGAATGGGCATGTCAAACCTTCACTGCAGTCAAACGTCCGGGGCGTTTTTCGTTTTGTTTAGTGCGATTTCATTAAATATTAAGTGGAAACGTGGGCAAGGATTATAAAATAATTAGTTTATGTAACATGAATAAGGCTAGAGATGAATACTGCGCTATAGCGCTTGTTTAATAAGAGTCATAAGAAATTAACAGTGGACAGCGAAGGAAGAAATATAAGCGTGGTTGCCTTTCATGAATTTTGATTTCGTGAAGTTGAAGGAACAGTGCAACAGAACAGCCAACTGAAACTTCGGGTGCAAAAATTCACCGCCATCGGAGATGTAAACAATGCAAGTGTCTTGCGAGTTTCGCTGTCACTAGTGAATGTTTCTCTGGCAAAAATAACCTTATTAAAAGCGATCACTTTTTCATTTTCTTTTCTTTTCTGTGTTTTGGATACAGAGGAATAAAAACTAGATATATTTTCGTGTGTCTGATTGCGAGATGTTTTATGGAATCGCTACATTATGCGTTTCTGGAAAGGTTTCAAATTACTTTTGACATTATGCAAATTGCAACATTTTTACCTCAACTGAAAAATATAATTCAAAGGGCTAAATTTGTTTCTCTCTTCCTAAAT
Organism: Cladopsammia gracilis; assembly: GCA_022457155.1. NCBI lineage: Eukaryota > Metazoa > Cnidaria > Anthozoa > Scleractinia > Dendrophylliidae > Cladopsammia > Cladopsammia gracilis. The sequence continues at coordinate 937,329 of JAJGOT010000032.1, forward strand.
AATCACTTCTGTCGTTAACTTTGACTAAATTTAATTTATAAGTATGTTTCATTCAAAATTTATTATAATAATGGCGGGAATAGTTCCAGCAAAATGTTTAAATTATTCGAAAAGTTGTTTTGAACCCGGATTCAGACCAGGCAAAAGGGCCACTTTGTGGTACACCTGCATTCACTTCAAAAGTGTCGGAAACACAGAATCTGATCAGCTAGTTACAAGATTTAGCTAAAACCAATAACAACCATCGGGAAACTTTGATATACGGCCTTTTATCAACGACAAGCACAAAGTAGGCATCGATTTGTATTTTTCAGTACTCTCAAGTCTGGTACTCTAGTCTTTTGACACAGTGGACAATGCTATTTTTTAATTTGCGTTTGATCTCGCACGCTATTTATCCATGCATATTTTAAATTGTGCACTTCCGGTTCATGGCTTTGCCATTTACACTTCCTGTTTAGTGATTTCCGGCTACTCCCATTTCCAATAAAACAGTGTTACTGAAGTGTCACAACAGCATATCCTACAACCCTACTTACATTACCGATACATTACCAAAGTTCACGTTAGGTATATATAAGACTTAGAAGAGTCACTGGCATCATTGTGGTACAGCCTTCATTTACAAACCATTCAATAGTAAACAACGTGGTTTGCAGGAACGATGACTGAATGAAAGGAGTTAAACTCTTCTCCATGTCGGACGCATCTTCTTATCATGTTTAAAACATACATGTATCATAATAATAATAATAATAATAATAATAATAATAATAATCACTTTATTTAAGTGTCAAGGTATTTAGCGCGCGAGCACTAAACCTTCTTACGCATGCGCACGAGTATAGGCTGCTTGCAGCCTCTTGTTGTCATTATAATTGCAACCCGTGAGGTATGTTTGAGCCTTTGACGTCACTTTCTCCCATTCGCAACCAAGCCTCATTGGAACATTAGGTTGATTAATGGCGGCCATAAATTCTCGGAAATAAATGTTAAAATAAAATGACTTCTGATGTTCGTAATGGATTGAAATTTGGCAAGATGTTATGAGTAAGAAGGTCTAATTGTACACAAAAATGTAAAAAAAAATGAAAATCAATAATTTGATCATAGGGGCACTTTAAAGGAATGATGTATGTAGAACTATAAATTAGATTGCTTACAGCTCAGATAATTTTTCCAGGCCTCGAAACTGATGTGGGTGGAGCTTCTTCAGCTTGTTGTCATCCATTTTTCTAAGTCATACAAAGAACAATATTACATGTTTTAAAGTAGGTCACTTGTTAAAAAAAAGCTTCCCCTTGTAAAATCAAAGGTTACCATGCAGATCATAAACAAATTTAAGTTCCTAGTTTATGTCAGTGTCATGCTAAATATAGGAAATATAAGACGTGTACATACATTTAATAATTAACTTTCAACTTCTCACTTATTAATGTTTTATTTGCTGTTAATGTGGGTTATTTTGAGGCCTTGAAGGTTTTTAGGCTGTAAATTTTAATTTCATGGTCAACTTTTCCATGACATATCTGATCGAAGCAGACTAGCTCTATTTTCTTGTATAGATTTACTACTGAATAAAAAACACTATTAATAAGCATATGTCAAGGACTTAACAGCATTGAAAGATGACGAGCTTTTCAAGAAATTTGAAGTGTGATAATTGAATTGCCGCCCTAAAAACTTTAATTGCTATTTTGTCAACTTTCTTTTTACTAATTAATTTGGCACAGAAAATCTTAAAATGCTCTTTTTTTGACTAATATAGTAAGAGTGACAGTAATTGGTCTTCTTAATTTGCCTGTACGTTTATACTCGTCTGATTGAAATTTTATCCAGTGGTGGTGTGGCCATTCTTGTATATTGTATTTCGTTTCACTTGCGAATTGTTAGCTAACCTAGTGCATCACTTACAGTATCTTTATCTCAGTCAGGTTATGAAAGATCTCACGAGGCAAGTACTGCTCCAGTCGGTTATTTGTCATCGACCTACAACATTTTACAGTTACCTGATTAAAAAGCTGTATTTTGTTTGCGTTCACTAGGAAACTTGCCACTGCCAATTGCCACTGCCTTACTAAGATAGGGCATTAAATCTAAATTTCGCTTATAGCAAAATATGTGTTGGTTCTCAAGGAAGGAAGGACTTTGAAGGACTTTGGTCATATTAAAATGTATGTTGTTTCCCCGACTGATCTTCACAACAGATAATCAGTCGCACAGGGTGTAGATGTTGTGGTTCAATTTTATCCTTGGTTCAAATTTTATTTTCCTTTGTTTTTGGCTATGGTAATGTATGGTAATGTATGATAATGAGTTTTAAACAAAGGAAAATAAAATTTGAACCAAGGATAAAATTGAACCACAACATACATACATGTATCACGTCAGATCAAATTGATCATCATGAAAGGCGAGTTGGAATCGGCTTGTAGCTGCACAAATTCAAAATAACAACATTGATGGTGTAGTGTGTCCATCTTGTAATTAAGGTGCGACATTAGCATTGGCAAGTTATAGAATGTTTCTCCAAGCTTTTTTGTGTCTTTTCTTTCTGCCCGTGCATCAGGAGTGGTGGCCAGACCGCAGAAAACCCGGGGCCAAAGCCTGTCCTGAAAGCCGAGGTAAGCTCGGCCAGAAGCCGAGCTTTGTCTGGGCTGGCCAAGGGATAAAAAACCATGCAAGTGAAAGAAACCACGCTCATGTGGCCAGCTTGGCCAAAGTGACCAGGAAAATATACTGGCTGGCCACAGTGGCCAGGTTACCCTGGCCGATATGGTTGATAACTTTTTTTTGCAATAATTAATTTAGTACAAATTCACTGACATAATAAATGCTTTTTAAATGGCAAAAAATTGAATTCACTATATATATATATATACATACATACATACATACATACATACATACATACATACATACATACATACATACATACATACATACATACATACATACATACATATATATAACCAATGGCCAAGCTTAACCAGGCCACTGTGGCCAGCCAGTATTGTTATTATTTTCCTCCCCAGTTTAATGATTCCTACTTACAGCCTTGTCAGTTTCGTTAGGTTGTTGAAAAGCTCTCGAGGCAATCTTCGCAGCTTATTGCCAGACAAATTCCTAAAAACAAGAATCAAATATATAATATATATACATGCCAAAAAGATAATGACAAAGAAAGTTGTTGAGAAACATTTCATTGATTTATTCAAATCAATGCTGTTAGATCTGGCCAGGTAATTTCTGACACATAATTTCACTAATTCCTCGCGAAGCGAGGGCCGAAGGCCCGAGCGTAGCGAGGTTAATAAATTTGGCGGCCGAAGGCCGCTCGGGTGCTCGGGTCTCGGGAGCTGAGCCGCGCGCAATCGAGCGAAAAGTTTATATATATATATATACTGAAGATGTCGTGCAGTTGCCTAGCAACAAAAATCGCGACCGCTGACAATGGCGCGCTCTCATGTTTATTCATGGAGGCGGCCGGGCTGACGGTTTACTCATCGTCGTGAAAAAGTGAAAAGTGTTTACTCTCGGTGCATGGGGGGGGGGGAGCCTATCCCATAATGTCTCATCACGTGACCTCGCATTTGCCACTGATCGCCGAGGCAAGCAGTGGCTGTCAAGACACCCTTTTCAAGGCCTCTTGTCTGTCGGTCTTCTTTTGTCAGGATTTGCAATGTCAAGAAAACTTATCTTGCAACGAACAGATACATGCTTTCGAAAATTTGTTTGAAGGATGACACGACAAACGAAATTTGCGCGCGCTTGAACGCGTAAGCATTCAACTGCTTGTCCACGCATATGACGACACTCTTGCACTGTGTTAACCAAATAAGTGCTCTAAAAAACTGAAAACCTTTGGGAAAAAAGTTCTTCTCGTAATAGCTCTTTGTTTTATCCACGGTTTTAGCTAGACACAGTAGTTCTGATGTCAACGACAGGAAAAACTGTAACTGACGCGTACAGCTAGCTTGTGCGCGCGATATAGCGCGCGCATATATTTAATTTTGCTGCGTGTTTTGTACTGATTTGAGCTTTCAGCACTGATGCATTTGCCAAAATTTTTTCCGCTATAACCTTTGTTCAAGACGGCTTTTGGAAATATAATGTAACCCTTTTTATACTCATTTACTTGAACTTGCTTCGGTCTAAATTCGTTTTATTCCTCAAAGAATTTTCATATTCAACTCTGCAAACGTGCGCGAATTTCCTAAATCAGCTCGCCGTCAATTCAAAGCATTGACTGAAAGTACCCACACTTTGATGGTTTTATTCAGCTTGAAAAACCTGGAGGGATCTGGAGGGATCTGGAGGGATCTGATGTTTTAAGTCGTTATGATATTAAGGAATACGTTATTAATGTTAAAATGCTAGTGATGCTTCCATTAAGAAGGAGGTACAACCGCACTTTCCTGGTATTTTCGGAGATGATCGCCATTTTCCTGCGAGCGGAAAATGATATTTTCTAAGGATGAGAAACGAGGATTAAAGTTAGAAATACAAATGAAATTCTCGCATTGTAGTTCTTTTCTGTTACCAACGAACTATTTCTCTGATTCCCAAGTCTCCCATAATTAAAACCATAAAATGAGACTACCGGCAAAATCACCGAAATATGAGATTTTACAAAAAGTTTGTTTATTCGCTTCAAATGTCGCCAGTAACTCGTTGCGTTGCATCATGGGATAGGCTTCCAACCCCCCTGCTCTCCGTGAAATACAACCAATTTCTGATGCAAATGAGAAAGAACAGCAAATACAACAACGCTGGATTGAACAAGTGGCTGGAAATCCTTTCTTGAGAAGATTAACCACCGAAACTCCGCTGGAGCGAGAACGGCGACTTGAAATTCAACGCGATTGAGCAACGAAGAAACAACGACAGCATCGATTACAAAGACTTCGAACAGCCTGACCAAATGCCTCCATTAGAATTCTGAACGAAACCGATCAGAAGAGGCGACACCGACAGGAAGTGTTAGACAAAATGATTCTGTTTATAGACGCAACGAGAGCAAACACTGATTACAGGAAAGGCTCAAAGAAGAAGAACGATTAAGAAATCTAGCTCAAATCACCGCACTTTAATCCGCTCTTTAATGCTCTTCAATTGAAACAACCTACATTTAAAGGCAAGTAATCTTAAGCTTATATACAACCCTCAATAAATTATTCTTTAATCTACCTTTTGCAAAAAAAAAAAAAAGATTTCAAGTAGCTGAACAACTGACAGGCAGATCATAAGAGGATATTTTTCAATATAAAAAATTAGTACTCAAACACTGGAAACTATTGTCTTAGTACATACTGTAAATTGATCATTATTGATTTTCTCGCATACATTGCTTATGATATTTGCAAAGAATATGTTGCTTCATCTTGAATATTCATGTTTAACTTTTGTAATCAATTTCGTAATTCTCATGACCTGTATCCTATTAACTCCTGCAATCTCAACCATTCAAGCGAATAGTGAATTGAATTAGCAATTATTTGATACACAGTACATAGAACAACAGCTACAGAAGTATGTAAAGGGAACAGGTTAATTTTTGGAGATAGCACTCACAAACTTCAAAAAGGCCCACATCGCTAAAATTTTGCAGTGCATCCTCCCCCGAGCTTCGCGAGGTTCTGCGAGACACGTATTTCTAGTCTAAGATGATTGACGGCAGCGTAAAATGTAAACTTTGAGTTGGGTTTTGAATTGCAGAGTCCGCATTTTATCGAAAGGCGCAGTAACAACTATTCACCGACGTGGAGATGCATGACGAGTGGTGGATGTAATTACCAAGCCGCGAAGTGGCGAGGTAAATATCTACCACTGCAAGGTCAGTCCCAACACTGAGAGGTGAATAGTTGTTTTACTAAAACAGTGAGATAATATAGCACGACGATGGTGACGATATTCAACTAATTTATTCTGTCATTATGTTTACATTTTTTGTGCGCAAGTGACCGAAATTTGCTTGGAGGTGCCTAGCACCTCCTAGAATTTCAGTAGCCAATCAGAGCACACCAACAATGCTATATATCCACTGTTTTAGTATATACTAATAATTAATGGCTGTTATCTGCAAATCATGCTTCAATTATAATAATAGCATACACTTTGCTATTGTGGGCCGTCTAAAAAATCTGTTTCGATCACTGATTTGAAAAGTCAGAAAGGTCCACATGGACATCACACCAACTGTAAAATGCATAATTTAAACTAGAAATACGTGTCTCGCAGAACCTCGCGAAGCTCGGGGGAGGATGCACTGCAAAATTTTAGCGATGTGGGCCTTTTTGAAGTTTGTGAGTGCTATCTCCAAAAATTAACCTGTTCCCTTTACATACTTCTGTAGCTGTTGTTCTATGTACTGTGTATCAAATAATTGCTAATTCAATTCACTATTCGCTTGAATGGTTGAGATTGCAGGAGTTAATAGGATACAGGTCATGAGAATTACGAAATTGATTACAAAAGTTAAACATGAATATTCAAGATGAAGCAACATATTCTTTGCAAATATCATAAGCAATGTATGCGAGAAAATCAATAATGATCAATTTACAGTATGTACTAAGACAATAGTTTCCAGTGTTTGAGTACTAATTTTTTATATTGAAAAATATCCTCTTATGATCTGCCTGTCAGTTGTTCAGCTACTTGAAATCTTTTTTTTTTTTTTTGCAAAAGGTAGATTAAAGAATAATTTATTGAGGGTTGTATATAAGCTTAAGATTACTTGCCTTTAAATGTAGGTTGTTTCAATTGAAGAGCATTAAAGAGCGGATTAAAGTGCGGTGATTTGAGCTAGATTTCTTAATCGTTCTTCTTCTTTGAGCCTTTCCTGTAATCAGTGTTTGCTCTCGTTGCGTCTATAAACAGAATCATTTTGTCTAACACTTCCTGTCGGTGTCGCCTCTTCTGATCGGTTTCGTTCAGAATTCTAATGGAGGCATTTGGTCAGGCTGTTCGAAGTCTTTGTAATCGATGCTGTCGTTGTTTCTTCGTTGCTCAATCGCGTTGAATTTCAAGTCGCCGTTCTCGCTCCAGCGGAGTTTCGGTGGTTAATCTTCTCAAGAAAGGATTTCCAGCCACTTGTTCAATCCAGCGTTGTTGTATTTGCTGTTCTTTCTCATTTGCATCAGAAATTGGTTGTATTTCACGGAGAGCAGGGGGGTTGGAAGCCTATCCCATGATGCAACGCAACGAGTTACTGGCGACATTTGAAGCGAATAAACAAACTTTTTGTAAAATCTCATATTTCGGTGATTTTGCCGGTAGTCTCATTTTATGGTTTTAATTATGGGAGACTTGGGAATCAGAGAAATAGTTCGTTGGTAACAGAAAAGAACTACAATGCGAGAATTTCATTTGTATTTCTAACTTTAATCCTCGTTTCTCATCCTTAGAAAATATCATTTTCCGCTCGCAGGAAAATGGCGATCATCTCCGAAAATACCAGGAAAGTGCGGTTGTACCTCCTTCTTAATGGAAGCATCACTAGCATTTTAACATTAATAACGTATTCCTTAATATCATAACGACTTAAAACATCAGATCCCTCCAGATCCCTCCAGATCCCTCCAGGTTTTTCAAGCTGAATAAAACCATCAAAGTGTGGGTACTTTCAGTCAATGCTTTGAATTGACGGCGAGCTGATTTAGGAAATTCGCGCACGTTTGCAGAGTTGAATATGAAAATTCTTTGAGGAATAAAACGAATTTAGACCGAAGCAAGTTCAAGTAAATGAGTATAAAAAGGGTTACATTATATTTCCAAAAGCCGTCTTGAACAAAGGTTATAGCGGAAAAAATTTTGGCAAATGCATCAGTGCTGAAAGCTCAAATCAGTACAAAACACGCAGCAAAATTAAATATATGCGCGCGCTATATCGCGCGCACAAGCTAGCTGTACGCGTCAGTTACAGTTTTTCCTGTCGTTGACATCAGAACTACTGTGTCTAGCTAAAACCGTGGATAAAACAAAGAGCTATTACGAGAAGAACTTTTTTCCCAAAGGTTTTCAGTTTTTTAGAGCACTTATTTGGTTAACACAGTGCAAGAGTGTCGTCATATGCGTGGACAAGCAGTTGAATGCTTACGCGTTCAAGCGCGCGCAAATTTCGTTTGTCGTGTCATCCTTCAAACAAATTTTCGAAAGCATGTATCTGTTCGTTGCAAGATAAGTTTTCTTGACATTGCAAATCCTGACAAAAGAAGACCGACAGACAAGAGGCCTTGAAAAGGGTGTCTTGACAGCCACTGCTTGCCTCGGCGATCAGTGGCAAATGCGAGGTCACGTGATGAGACATTATGGGATAGGCTTCCCCCCCCCCCAATGCACCGAGAGTAAACACTTTTCACTTTTTCACGACGATGAGTAAACCGTCAGCCCAGCCGCCTCCATGAATAAACATGAGAGCGCGCCATTGTCAGCGGTCGCGATTTTTGTTGCTAGGCAACTGCACGACATCTTCAGTATATATATATATATAAACGTTTCGCTCGATTGCGCGCGGCTCAGCTCCCGAGACCCGAGCACCCGAGCGGCCTTCGGCCGCCAAATTTATTAACCTCGCTACGCTCGGGCCTTCGGCCCTCGCTTCGCGAGGAATTACTTCTCAGGGAACATATTCTCCCTTCAATGAGTTAAAAAGGTCACGTCCCTGCAATATGATTGGTAGATTTCGATCCATTTTCTTGTTTCTTTGTACATGGTCCGTTGGCCTTCGTATTAATTATGATTGACGGCAGGGAATAATGCAACTGTTGGTGGGAATCTGAATTTCACATTCCGCATGTTATTGAAAGGCGCAGTAACATCAAAAAAACATAAAAACTTTTGGCCGAGGTAACGCTTGAGCGGTTATAGAATACCGTATTTTCTCGATTAAACGCCCCCGGCGTTTATTTCAAACTTGGCCTTGTGAACCCGGCGTTTCTTTGAATCAGCAGTTTATTCTCGCCCGTCATTTTTTTAAGAAAGGGTTATTATTCGTTTTTCTTGGCAGCCGTGTACCTTGCCTTAAATCTCAAGTTTATTATACCACAAATAAACGTTTAAGGGGCTTACTTTCAACTTCCTCTATTGTACCCGGCGTTTATTCGGGGCCCGGCGTTTAATCGAGAAAATACGGTAGTCTAAGTTTTTCTGCTCTTAAAGTGTCACGAGGGCCATTTATACGAGAGATTTTCAGACGCTGCTTATAAAAATAATCAAGCCGCGTCTTGGCTAATTAGCCGCCATGTCTTCAAAAAAGGACCATTTATTCGCGCTGTCATGATACTGACAAACTTAACTTTTCTTTGGATCATTCATACGAGCAACTTTCCAACTAACTTAAGGTGGCTCCAAGTAGTTTTTTTTTGGGGGGGTCACACTTCCATTTTTGAATGTGCTTATACATAAGCTTACTTTAGCTCAATAAATCTGAATTTGATACCAGATGTTAGGCTTGGATGAAAGTTTTGCAAGATGCTTTTTTATGCTAATCAGCATTTCCATAGCAATGGTGAACAAATATGGAGGAAAAACAGTTTTTTCCAAAATATATTTCGGAAAAATTCAAAAAATTAAACTGTTCGATTTTGAATAATTCGCTAAAACATTTTTAACACATGTTTTTTCATGTTTGAAATATAAGCGATCAAAACATATTTCATAGGTCTCACAAATATTATCAGTAAGCTATCACAGAAAGTTTCCTCAGACTAAAATTATTATTCCTTGCAAATAGCTCTGACTAATTCCTCGGCAATAAAGGGATCGAGCTTTTCATTCAAATGCAGTTTAAAAAGAGTGAAAACGTCAAGCAAAACTGCATTTGAATGAAACGTTCGATCACTTTATTGCCAAGGAGTTAGTAAGTCTTGCAGGGAGTAATAATTTAAGTCTGAGGAAACTTTCTGTGGTAATTTAATGATAATTTGTGAGACCTGTGGAATGTTTTGACAGCTTACATTTCAAACATGAAAAATAAGTGTTAAATATGTTTCAGCAATTTATTCAAAATCGAACAGTTTAATTTGTTTGAAATTTTCCCATTTAATGTGCTAGACTCAGTGTAGATTATAGCGCATTAATTTGCTCGTTGCGGGTAGCCCCAAAATCAAAAGATAATTAGGAAAAACTGTTTTTCGCCATGTTTGTTTATCGTTGCTATGAAAATGCCGATTAGCATTAAAAGGGCATCACTCAAAACTTTCATCCAAATGTAACATCTGGTATCAAATTCAGATTCATTGGGCTAAAGTAAGATTATGTATAAGCGCAATTAAAAAAGGGAAGTGTCACCCCCCCCCCCCCCCCCCCCCAAAAAAAAAAAAAAAAAAAACACTTGGAGCCACCATAATCCGCAGCTTAGCGAAGCCACTAGCTTGAATCACTGGGCTTATTATAGCCACGGCTTAAGTTAGCCCCAAAACATCAGTTTTTGACCCATTTATATGATCGTTATATTAGTGGCTTAGGCTAAGCACCGGCTTAAAATCTCTCGTATAAATGGCCCTAACGTTACTCACAGATCATCCAAGTTTGTCAAATCCTTAAAAAGGTTGGGAGAAAGCTTCGTGATGTTGTTTTCATGTAGCAATCTACGTTAGAACAATGAAAGACACAAAAGAGGGATCAGTAATGACATGAGTTTATTTGCCAAGTTTTTAAATGTTAGCTTATTTCCTCCTGCCCACGCGGAGATCAAGTTATCAACAGTCCGTGTTAGAATTTTCAGTGGAGCAGTTTCCACAAACCTTCATGAAATTAGCCCTGTCACTCCCAGAGTCAAACTACGGAAACATGTTGAGGTGTGGTTCCAACTAAATCTATGGTGTGATCATTCAAATGAAACCTTTTCGGCAGTTAAGCTTTGCATGGTACTATTTGTTTTCAATATTTTACGAGTCAGATTAAATTTGGGATTTCTCTTGAATTTTGAACACGGCCATTCATTCATTCATTCATTCATTCATTCATTCATTCATTCATTCACTCATTCATTCATTCATTCACTCATTCATTCATTCATTCACTCATTCATTCATTTATTCATTCACCCACTTGTTCATTTAATTCACTCACTAGTTTAACTGAACTGTATAACTGCTAGGTAGTGGGATCATTTTTAATGAGTATAATAAGTAGTATAATAGGCTTCTTGCACTAAGAAGTCACGTGACACTTGCCGCCATGTTGGAGGGAAAACGAATCTGTTGCTATGCGTTGCTATGGGAAAAATGGCCACCGCATTGGCAACGCCAAAGTTTCTTCGCCATTTGTGGCGAAGAAACGGGCCCAAACTTCGCTATCTGAAGTGAAAAAAAAAATCAGCATAAAATTGAAAAATTCTTGATTCATTTTCTCGAGTGGGATTCAACGAAAAGACAGGAAGTTTTGGTTAATTTTTGTTTTTTTGCATACGTTATTTCTCTAAAACGGCGGGAAAAAACAGCATAAAAAAATTCTGAACAATGTTTGCAATTAATTTGTAGGTCACATGCCAAAAATGAGGCAAAATGAGCGCGAAAAAAACAGGAAAAGGGTCTCAAATTCGACATAGGTTGCATATACTCCCGGCATAGTAAATCGAACCCAATCGAAGTAAATTTCAATCGAACTCAATCGAACTCAATCGAACTCAATTCATGGATTGAGTTCGATTGAGTTCGGTCTGATTTGTTCGATTGAATTCGATTTGTTCGGAAATCGAACTCACTGAAAGTTCGGTGTTCGATTTCGTTCGATTGCCGAACTCAATCGAACTCAATCCACGGATTGAGTTCCGTTGAGTTCGATTGAGTTCGATTTACTATGCCGGGATATACTCCGGAGGTCTTCAATTTGCTTGCACATGACGTCATAAAAATTCAAAAATCTAAACTTTAAATCCTTCATGGCTGTTTCTGGTATGTAGACACCAATGTTACAATCCTAATCACAAAACGTTTCAGGTTTTAACGATGTTTTGCTTCCAAATTGTAAAGGTTTTAAATGTGTCACGCAATTCGTCACACTATTTCAGATACGTAGTGAATATAAACAAAATTGAACCAGTTGAAAGTATATGTTTGCATTATAGATGCTTATAAGCCGATATAATGTAACTTATAGTGAATCCAATCTTTTGTGATGAGATTTTTTGCGTAATTGACTAGTTTGAAGTTTTGGCCGCCATGATAATAAATGTCTTGTCTTGTCTTGTCTTGTCCATGTCGATGTACCAAAGTGGTAGTCACCAAGATAGCCGCTCCATACATTTTTACTAAAAATGTCTAAATAAACTTGTTCGTCTATAACTCTTGAACGAAATGATCTGGCCCTTAAAAATTTGGCGCAGATGATTGTGTAGTTTTAAACCCTCAGCTACAATTCCATGAACATTTTGGAATCGATTAATCACGGTTTTTTAATGCTGAACTGAATTTTGATGACAAAATTGATATGACGTATTGTGCACTGAGCCAAGAATATTTGTTTGAGGTAGTCACGATATTATCATCAGAAGTCAACCATTCTTAGATTACATTCTATAACTGAGCAGCAATAGTTTAAAAATAAAATAACCACGTCTCACTTACAGTCTTTCCAAGGTTTTCAAGCCACTGAACAGAGAGCTGTCATTTAACTTTCGCAGGTTGTTGTTATGCAATCCTCTACATCATTTAAAAATATATGAACTGATTTACTATTGGCAACTTAATAGAGTAGCAAATAGTCAGTCTACTAAGTTGAAAGATACCACGAGAGAGAAATACAGTATATTAAACACCCACATAAAAGAACTTGCTATTTTCTGTTTCAGGCTGATGCGTTTCTTATATATAGGATGCATAGTGAGAAATCAGCCTGGAGAGGTTCTTAAGAAATTCTTAAAATTGTTTCTGGAAATGTTGTACAGTATCTAGTACTGAAAATTTGCTTCAATTAGTGAATGATTGACTCTGACAAGTCTAATTACCACATTAAACACTTTCGCCTAATAATTATAAAATCAAACTGCTGTATAAATGAATAAATTAAATCAAATGTATTACAATATGTAGCACGTCATTCACTCTGGAAAATCCAATCCCCCCTGTGAGGTAGGTATGGATATTTTCTGAAACTACACATTGTGTATTTGTAATGGTCCAGTACACATACTTGGATCTGCCCCAGTGTTGTGTATATCTTTTTAAATTAGTGATTTTTGGTATAAAAACCTGCTTCATTTGTCAGGCTGGTTGGTTCTTATACATTTTAGGTGCTTTATTCCCGGGGTGTCTTATCGTCGAATGTGTGGGAATTGAACAAAATTGAACACCATGCAATCCTTCGATTGTGTTCGGCAATCGGAAAAAAAAATTATCAATCAAACACAATCGAACGCGTTCGATTATCGAACGGTTGGCAATCAAACTTAAACGAACCATAAGGAAGCGTTCGATAATCGAACTCCTGTTTGTTTATTTGTTTGTTTGGATATAAGCATTGATAAAAACAAAGTTATGAAAAATTCCTGAAGTATCATCGAACTATTTTGCACTACACAATATATTACATGTGTATGCACCGTTCGGAAGCCATTCAATAGGACGATTTTGACATCCGCATTTTTAACCTCATGGTCAGGGAAAATCCGGCTGAAGGTCGAATTTACACCGTCCCATTACAGCTATAAAGCTTTCACTGAATCCGAGGCTTGAAAATGTCGAGAGGGGCAAGAAGTAATATCCAGGAGATTGCATGCATCGAAATCACATGTACTGTAAAAGGCTATTAAGAATGTCGCTTTAGCATTGATGAGGGAGACGAGTTCAGAAATTATTTATAACAGGATTGGTTCCAAAGGAAGTGGCCATCTTGAGCTGGCGCTGGTCTCGCCACTTAATTAATTATTTAATAATCTGTTGTTTTGTTCTATCATAATGATTGCTTCTTTAACTGCTTTGATACTTTTTGGGTGTTTTCCTCTTTAATTATTCCGCCCATTTCAGTAAAGGTTGATTATGACTACTTCTGCGTGTTATACCTAGTTTCAAGAGATGCAGTCGGGATACTGAATCAAACCCGAATCCAGTTTGATAGCGTTTTTGAATGATTTCGATTTTGTTTGATTGCGCTCGATTTTGTTTGACTATGGTTCGCTTTGTTCGATATGTGTATAATCCAAATCACTTTTAGTTGTGATCCTGAGAAGCATGGTTACTGTTGTTGTATTTGGTTCTAAACTATCAAAGGCGCAGCAAAAGTTCTAAGGCACAGCTTTTTATTCACTATTAATAAAAAAATTATGAAAAATGTCACTTACAGCCTCCTAAGCTGTTTAGTTGTACTGAAAATCTTTTGTGGCAAGTATTCTAATTGGTTGTGGGATACAAATCTAAAACAAAGAATTATGTCTGGCATTAAAACATTTAATCAATATAGCATGGATTAGACGAAAGACGTACATGTAACAGAAAGGGCTAGGGATAAGGTGCATTATGTTACATTTAGGAGTGTTGTTGATTTGTTGTTGCTATTATGGAATATGGAAACAGCTGCTAGCATAATTATAGATATAATAGGAATCTTACTAATCAATGTTAAACCTTTAAGAGAGTGTCCACCAGAAAACCAGGCAGGACCAGGCAGGACTGACGTGATAATACTCAAATCACCGATTTCGCTTAAACTTGGCACAAAGATTGAGGGTCATGAGTAGATACATGTACCAAAATATAAGGTCAAAATTTTTTATTCTCTCTGAGTTGTAGGGTCCCCCCCGAAAAATGGCCATTTGGCACAAATTTATGCATATTAATTAGCTAAATTTAGTCGAGTGGTAAGACAACAAAAATAGTAGCCTGGGAATAAAAACTACTAAATCGTATTCTATATTGACCAGTCTTGTAGCAAAATGCGTTAATGTAATCGGTTGCTTTGATTTGTTGTTTTCCCAATACCGTAAGTGAAGGGCATGTTTGGTCATTTTCACGACACGCCAAAATTAGGTCATTTTAGATCTTAATATCTCCAATGGGCAACAAGCTAACAACATAGTTAGGCCTACTCTGGGACCTTAAGTCGCCGTAACTTTAGGCGACTTTAAGCGATTTAAGGCGATTTAAGGTGACTTAAGGAAAAATTAGTTTAAAATGTTGGCGACTTAAGGCGACCTTAGGCGACTTTAGGCGACTTAAGGCAACTTAAGGCGAATTAACGTGACTGAAGGCAACTTCAGGCAACATAAAAGTGTTTCTAAAAAGTGATGAAACAAAAAGTTATTGACAGTCCCTTCATCACTATACCTAAATACCAAGCCACTGGTCTCTGGAGAGAAATATGAGACAGGATTCAAGCCAGGTCCGATCGACTGTCAGGACTTAAGTCAGGATGTGACCAAGGACTCCAGTTAGGGTTTGACGTAGAGTTAGGGTTAGGGCTATAGCTTGAGTCCTGACTTGAATCCTGGCATTCATGACAGTTTGTCTCGTCTTTCAATACACAAAATTATCACAATCAGTTCACTTGGTCTCAGATAGACCTAAGTGACCATAAGTCTCCAGTTTCCAGATTGTAAAGCCCCTTTTAGCTATACTGAGATTCAAATTATTACAATAACAACAACAACTACATTACATAAATAACATGAATGCTAAATTGTATTATGAACATTAATTAGCCAAACAAGAAGCAGGAACAATATTGCTTATCTAGAATGAGAAAAAATTCAGTTAGCTGCTTAAAAGTTTTTAAGATATTGCAATAAAAACAATAATCAAACAAAAATATAAAGATCACATACACTGCCAAACAAAATCTGAGGAAGTTTGTTTATTGGAAAAAAATACAACTTTTTCACTTAAAAATGGATACCTGATCTGGATCAAACTAACATACATTTTGAAATGATATATATGAAATAAAAGTGAACTGCGGAAATGAAATCAAATGAAGAATGATCCTCGCAGTTGTGAACGCAATTTAAGCAATTGCGAAAAGAAGCCTGAAAAAAATTCAGAACTTCAACGGGGTTCGAACCCGTGACCTCGCGATACCGGTGCGATGCTCTACCAACTGAACTATGAAGCCACTGATGTTGGGAGCAGGTCAATTGTAGGTTCATATGTTCCCGTGAAAGGTGTGAATGTGAAATGATATATATGAAATAAATCATATATGAACTGCGGAAATGAAATCAAATGAAGAATGATCCTCGCAGTTGTGAACGCAATTTAAGCAACTGCGAAAAGAAGCCTGAAAAAAATTCAGGACTTCAACGGGGTTCGAGCCCGTGACCTCGCGATACCGGTGCGATGCTCTACCAACTGAGCTATGAAGCCACTGACGTTGGGAGCAGGTCAATTGTAGGTTCATATGTTCCCGTGAAAGGTGTGAATGTGAAATGACATATATGAAATAAATCAGATATGAATATATGAACATACATTTTGCTTGACTTATTTATACAACAAAGGCATCGAATTAGTTAAATGCATCGCAACCGCAAAACCACATAGCGGAGTCGGTGCAGGCCTGTCATGAACCTCATTTCGATCTAAGGGAAACTAAAAAAGTGACCGCCAGGAGTGGTGCCCTGTTTATCCGCTCCAGACCCAATATTTTCTATATAAGTGCGTCCATAGCAGACGTGACCGAAAAATGACCACGTGATCACCATTTTCCCGCCATTTTCCACGTCAAAATATATAAAACAGCAGACTTGATACTTGAGCTAACTACAAAACTTTCCGTTTCATTATTCAAGAGTAGGAACAGCAAAATACCATAAATTTTTACTTTCGTTCTATTTTTGAATACTGCTGGAGAGCTGAAAAAGAAATGGCTGATGGCGCGATGTCTGCTAAACATAGCTCAAATTGTCCTGGCATGGGGACAGGCAGCTCTAGAGAAATGACATGTTGTTACGGTCTCCTTCCATTAGATTCGGCACATGGGAAGTTCAATGTTTGAACCTGGCCATACTTTAAAGAATATTAAAGATTCAGTCACCATTTGTTGTGTCAATTGATATTTTGATAATTAATATTAATATGTTATCTGATCAGATATAAAGTCATTGCACGTGACGTATTATCGATCACTTGATAGGTTTGTGGGCTTTTAATTGTTTTGAAATTGCGGCAATCTATTGTATTTGATTTAGAAAGTCTTTTCCATTGCCAAATATCCGCCAACAGAAAATAGACAATGAATAACTGAAAATGCACTGTGTAAATTGAACCAACAACACATTTTCATCGTCAATTAGCTAGCAAGGCGGGAAAAGTCTTTCACTTTCACTTCACTAACATCAAAATTATTTAAATTCACACTCGTGATTATTTGTTACTCATAACTTTTTTGGACTTGCACCAACACGAATTTTCAAACTTTCTCTCAATCTTCTCTATCCTGCCAAGAACCATATCCAGTTGACTACTGCGCCTCGCATTTTCTACATAATGTCTGATTCTACAACGCCATCTTTACCATATTTATTTTATATTTATTTTAGATTCTTCTTTTTTTAACCTCATGTTCCAACGCATTAACGAGATGGCTTTAAGAGCCCTTTGATTTTACTTTATTTGTGGACCCAGTTTCTTCAAAGTTTAATGGAAAACCATGGCATTTACACCTCCCATAAGTTTTGAATTTTTTTGTCAATGTATTTGTTTTTCTCTTTTGTACCATGTCAGAAATCTGTGGTTGCCAAAATTAATGTTCTATGCACCATTAGTTTTAGATGAACTGTTTGTATTGGTGGCATTTCTTATTGACAGAAGGGAATCCTTCATTGAGAGAATTTATTGGCAAATTGACCAGGTTAGGATTTGCTGTAAATGCTATTATTTCTCGAGTTAGCTTTATTCACTTTGAAATTATAAAACTGCACAATTCAACGCAAGAACCTCCTAAGTAATTCTAGGAAATTATTGCCAACAACTTGTATTTTAGGCCTTAATATAAGCACTCTCTGGCCATAATAATGGTCTGGATCATGCACAATGTGAATGCTGGAATTTTCAGAGTTTAAACTAGGTCAGAAAATCAAGTATTTTGAAATGAAATAAAATGTTTTCCTGAAAATTTTATCCATTTGGACTGAGTGACACAGTTATTTTTTTATACCAAAACTCATTAATAGTAATCTTTAAACAGAGTGCATTCATCACTAGAGTGATTTTCAGAACAGTCCTGTAATAACTCAAAAGACAATTTTGTAAACAGTTAGTACCAAGATGGTCTCATCATAGACTTGTCAAAAGGTTTACCAAAATTAATCATAATAATATGTAAGGAAAGTGGTCATGACAAGTATACCAGAAGATGATCCACCTTGTATTGTGGCAGGGGGAGGGGGGTGGGGGGGGGGGGGGGGCTATGCAAGATATCACTTATCTGATTAGGCTCATGGACAACATTTGTTGGCCTAAAAATGTGAAGTTAACATTGCTAGTAAAATGACACATGAAGGAGGAAATTGTTTGCCCAGTTTCCACTCCTGATAGAATAAGGGCTATACCAATTAACAAGACAATAGCATTAAATTAGGTGGGGGAGTGAGTGTACACCAGTATTTTGTAAAGCAGAGGGTCCTGTCCGAGTTCAATAGTTTTGACCATTTCCCTAATAGCTCTTGAATAATAATAAGGCATGTATGTAGATACTCAAAAGACAAAGTCACTAAGGATGTTCATGCCCTGAACAATGTCAACTGTTTCAACCACAAGAAAGATTGTAACTTCAAGATATCAAATAAGGAATGTAGCTTAAGAATAATGTGTTTAAACAAAAAGGGAGTAGTTAACAAAATTAATAACAGAAAGGGCCCTAATTAACAGTGGAGATGTGAAGTAAATTAATTTTTCATCATCATCATCAAAATTTCTCTCTTGCCATGTATACTGTTAGTAAAAAAAGATTAGTTATTTCCCTTCCTTGCCCAACATACTCCCTTGGAAGCTTGTGGGTTGGCAACTAAGAGAAGCTAATGTACCAGACTGAGTACAATGTTTACATTTTCTTATTTTATTGTCTGCACCATTCAAGACAACTTGCTATGACAGTGATAAAAATAATACAGTCAAAAGCCATTAACAGATGCCCACTCAGTATAGCAATTGTAGCTGGGAAGCCAGTCACTTTGTGGAAGCCAGGTGGTATATTATGTGGCACATGTGTTGCGTGCTAATCCAAGGCTGTACTCTAAAGAAAATTTCAGGAAGCTTGTCGGGCTCCCAAACAATCAAGCTGGGGTGCCCATGCCTCAAAGTTGGTCGCCCAAATCAATTAAAATTATTATTTTTTATTCAAGCAAGTCAAGTAGTTTTTGGTAAGTATAATGATTTTTTTTATTTTCATGAAACATGATGGTTGACCTCTTGCAAATATCAGCACTTTGGTAATGTGATTTAGACCACAAAACAAATAGTGCAAAACTATTCAAAAAGAATGAATAATCTGATAAACCTACAACTGGATCATTTGCTATTATATCTACTGTAATGTCTTCAATGTCACTTTTTTTAAAAGATAGCTTTGTGGAATAACATCTTTAAGGGGGGGGGGGGGGCACTTATTGGAAGGAGGGTATTTTGTGAAAATCCCAGGAAGGTGGGCACCCAATGAGCCAAGTCCACCAATTAAGATCTGTTCAGATGCCTAAGCTGAAAATTCAACAGCAGGGATGTAGCAAAGATATCCAACAGGTGGAATTTTGTTCAGCACAGGCGGAAAATTTTGTTAAAAAAGAGAGAAAGAGTTAAGCAGGCACTTTTTCAGGCGGAAAAAAAAAAAATCAAGAAAACTCAGTCTTCAGGCGGTTATTTTTTCTGCCTTCAAGCTATTATTTACATCCCTGAACAGCCTGAAAGTATTGCAAACAAAATCCTTTTCTCTGAAAACGTTAGCTCAGGTATGATGTCCAAGAATTTTTTAGGGAGCTATTTGCCTTCTGAAATATTCAGTTTGACTTTCTGAGAACCAGAAATAGTATTTTTTTCTCCTCTCAAAAATGTCAGGCATAGTTTTTACTGAGGGTCTTTTATACTCTGGCGGGCTGGCGGTTTAAGCCATTTTTTAGTGTCGGTTTGCGGGTACATTCATATTTATCTGGCGGTTTACGGTCAAGAATTATCGGCGGTTTCGGTCTTGAGGAAAAAACCAAAGCGGTTTGCGGTCTAGGAAGAACAAACTATGGCAGTTTGTGGACTGTGCGGCCCCCTATAATAGACCCTCTTTACTGGGTCCTAAAAAGGTAAGTTAACATTTCCAGTTTGAGAATATTAACTTTTCATCCAATTGTAATCCAAACATCTGAGCATGAGCATCCCCGACAGCTATTTGGCAAAACAATTCGTTAGATGCCCCTGTCTGAGAAACACCATCAGTAAGCTTACTGCGCCTTTCAATAACATGCGGAATTTGAAATTCAAATTTCCACCAACAGTTGCGTTATTCCCTGCCGTCAATCATAATTATACAAAAGCCAACGGACCATGTAAAAAAGAAACAAACAAAATGGATCGAAATCTACCAATCATAATGCACGGACGTGACCTTTTTGACCTCATTGAAGTGAAGATCTGTTTCCTGAGAGGTAAGCTAAGATGACTGACGGCAGTGTAAAACGCAACTGTTGGTGGAAATTTGAATTTCAAATTCCGCATGTTATTGAAAGGCGCAGTAAATTCTTTAATGATCACACAACATGAATGACTTGCATGTTGGTGTGTGCGTGAAAAACATTCCGCGTATGTTGAATGATGGTAAGACTTCTTCAGCAGAACTGAGATATTCACAGCTATAAAATATAAAAGAAAATAATATAATTAATTATTACAGACCACGTCTTAGAAACCTGCAAATAAGGAAAGAAATGTGTGCATGCAATCCGGTTTAATCACAGCTGACTCGAAAACCCGAATAGAAATTTGAAACAAAAATATTAAAACAAGGCGAAAATGCTTTCACCGCGACAAGCCCTTGGGAAATCGGTTCAATTATTGAAAAGTTACGCTGAAAGTTTGTCTAAAGACGGTTAATTTACTTACTTAAGCTTATGAAAAAATCTTACCTGAAAAACACATAAACAGCACCAAGAATATGGTCGCAAAATCGGTCTTACAGTCGCAACATTGTACCTGATGACAACATAAATTCGTTTGTACAAAGAGAACGGACTCCAGATTCCTCGTTTTGCTGGTTTTGATGCCTGATTTTGAAACCAAAGCTAACCGGTCATTTTCAGCGACTGCTCCTGGACTGCAGTGAAGAAGTCAGCCATATTTGCTTTAGCCGCTGTACAAGCGGAACGACGCAGATTTTCAGCACCTGTCACGTGTCAAAATACTCCAAGTTGCAGCCTCGACCAGTCTTCTCCGCTCGACCCGCCATTTTGAATTATAAAAGCGGAGAAGACCCTGGGGACGAGGTTGGCAAGTATCTGCAATGGATAACTGGTTCGTGTTATGTTGCCGAACGGGGTTTCAGACATTCAGTGATGCCAAAACACATTTTCACTTGTCCATGTACCTTTAATCAACTATCAATAGACCTTAGATTACAAACGGAAACAACACTTGAAACACTCGAAGCTAATCTGATAGAACGTTCTAGAAACTTCTTACACAATCCTAGATTGCGTTACACAACATCTCCCCTTTCAAGTATAAAATCAAATAAAATTTATAACTGTAAAATCAATCAAAAAATATTGAGTAAAATGTAATTATGTCAAGTCCTAGTTTCTCAAAGCTTTGGCATGTTCAATTTGACATGTACGGTCTATAGGTTTAGGCGGACTGGAGGTCTAACAACTCTTCCAGATCTGGATGTTTTGACATCGCCTTTGGGCGAAGGCATTTCCGCCTGTTTTGCAGTGCTTGTAACCACCAGCGGTCTTTCTAGTTGCTTCACGGGAGTGTCCTTGATGGTTTGCTCTGGCATGGGAAGAAGGTGTTGACGATTCCGTCTGATAGTACTGCCAGCTTGAGTTTCCACCATGTAGGACCTTGGTGTCGGGGCTTTTTCCGTGACTATGGCTGGTGTCTTCTGGTCAACAACCCACACGCGTTCTCCAGTGTGTAACGCTGGGAGTTCTTTGCATCGATGCCTTGCGTTATACCAGCTTGTTTGGGTT
Source organism: Cladopsammia gracilis (assembly GCA_022457155.1). Taxonomy (NCBI): domain Eukaryota; kingdom Metazoa; phylum Cnidaria; class Anthozoa; order Scleractinia; family Dendrophylliidae; genus Cladopsammia; species Cladopsammia gracilis. The sequence continues at coordinate 959,434 of JAJGOT010000032.1, forward strand.
AACTTGCTTTCTTCTTCATGCATTCGAACTTTCTCTAGACTGGACCACAATGGCTTGAGTTGGTCGGGGAAAACAGGAACGGCTGTTCTGATCTTTCTCCCGAAGAGCATTTCAGCTGGACTATATCCATTCTCCAGCGGTGTTGCTCTGTAGGACATCAGAGCTTTGGCTGGGTCTTGCTCCTTCTTCAGTATGTTCTTTACTGTCTGCACGGCACGCTCAGCTTCTCCATTTGCCTGAGGTAACTTTGGACTTGAGGTTATGTGCATGAACGTGTAATCTTTTGAGAACTGGTCAAACTCAGTTGATGCAAACTGTGGCCCATTGTCTGACCTCAGGATCTCAGGAACTCCGTGTCTTGCGAAGATGGACTTCAGTGCACGTACGGTCTCGCTGGACGTCTGGGAAGCCAGCATAAGTGAGATTTTGACAAAACGTGAGAAGTAGTCCACAACTAACAGGTAAGTTCTTCCTTTAAGGGTGAACAGGTCAGTACCCAGAACTTGCCATGGTCTCTCCGGGACGGCGGTTGGTATCATCGGTTCTCGAATTGGCTTCCGGTGCTCGCTGCATTTGCGGCAACTTGTGACCATATCTTCAACTTGTTTACTCAATCCGGGCCACCAGACTGAGTCCTTGACTCGTCGTCTGCATTTAGCAATTCTTTGGTGTCCCTCATGGATTCTTTCCAGGATTTCTAACCGCATGCTTGAAGGAATGATGAGCCGAGACCCTTTGAGGAGTAGTCCTCGTACGACGGAGATCTCGCCTCTTGAGCTCCAGTAAGGGCTTAGAGCACTTGGCAACTTGTGGATGTTTGGCCATCCGTCTTCACAATATTCAAGGAGTTTCTTGCATACAGGATCTTCTTTTTGTCTAACGGAAATCTCTTCAAGGCGTTTATCCGAGGCAGGCAGCTGGAGCAAAACGCTCTCCACATAAAGGTTGATCTCTTCTTCACTCTCCTCATTGGACGTAAACTGAGAAGGCGCTCTGGACAATGCGTCTGCAGTTACCAGGTTTTTACCAGGTACGTGAGAGATGGTGAAGTCGAATCGCAGAAGTCGCATCCGCAATCTTTGTATTCTTGGGGGCATCTCATCGAGGTTCTTTGAGCCTAGTAGCGGAACGAGAGGTTTGTGATCTGTTTCGACGTGGAACGTTTTTCCAACCAGGAAATCTGCCAGCCTCTCGCAAGCCCATGTAGTAGCTAATGCCTCTTTCTCGATTTGGGCGTATCTTTGTTCCGTGCGTGTCAACGCTCTGGAGATAAATGCCACAGGCTTCCATTCACCTTCTCGTTGCTTTTGCAGCATCACTGCTCCTAGTCCATAGGAAGAAGCGTCTGCAGAGACTTTCGTCTCGAGCTGTGGATCGTAGATCGCCAGGACGGGGGTAGATATCAACTGCCTCTTGATTTCGTTGAATGCTTCCTCTTGAGCTATGTCCCACATCCAGTGGCTGTCTTTACTCAGCAAATCTCTTAAAGGTTTGGTGGTCTGTGCAAGGTTTGGAAGGTACTTGCCCATTTGGTTGACCATTCCAAGAAATCGTCGTAACTCTGAAACATTAGTCGGAGCATTCATCTTTTTGATTGCCTCTACCTTTGAGGGGTCGACTTCTATCCCATCTTTGCCAATCACGTGACCCAGGAACTGGACTTTCTCCTTGGCAAATTCGCATTCCTCGAGGTTAAGCGTTACTCCATACTCTTCTAGCCGTGTGAAGACTGCTTTTAAACGCTCATCGTGCTGTTTGTGAGAGTCTCCAAATACCAGAATGTCATCCATTTGACATTCCACTCCTTCCAGGCCAGCTAGGATTTGCTGCATGGTTTTCTGAAAGTGTTCTGGTGCGGACGAGATTCCAAACGGAAGTCGCTTGTAACAGTACCGTCCCCAAGGTGTTATGAAGGTGGTGAGTAGCTTAGAATTGGGGTTTAGTTTTCTCTGCCAGAACCCAGAGTTGGCGTCAAGTTTAGTAACAACCTTCGCACCCGCCAGTTTGGCGAGAGTCTGCTCTGTTGTTGGCATTGGATGATTCTCTCTTTGGACGGCTTTGTTCAGCTGAATGAAGTCTCCGCAAATCCGAACCTTTCCATTCTTTTTAGGAACAACGACTACGGGGGAACACCAGTCTGTAGGCTGGTCCACTCTTTCGATGACGTCCATGTCTTCCATTCGCTTCAACTCGGCTTTAACTTCAGGCAACAATGGAATAGGAATTCTGCGTGGCGTGGTGAGATTGAATGGCTTTGCACCTTCGGTAAGCTTAATCTCGTATTTTCCAGGAATACAGCCAAGACCCTTAAAAAGCTTGGGGTATGTCGTCTTCATGTGACTGGGGCTTTTCTCTTTCAGGAGGACCTCATCTATCTCCTTGATAACTCCCAGCTTGTGACAGGCTGAGCGACCAAGCAACGGACGATCTAGATCATCCAAAACGTAGATCGTCTCCTTGCTGGACTTGTTTTCATGCTCTAATAAGGCTTCAAACTGTCCTTTACACTTCAGCTCGTATCGGCAAGGACCATACACCTTCTTAGATGTCTTCATCAGAGGGGGTCCGCGGCCATTTCACTGTAAATCCTGCTGGGAAGTACCGTGACATCAGCACCACAATCGAGTTTAAATGTCACGCCATGACCTTCAACTGTGACAACAGCTATCCACGGTTTCTGTTCCTTAAAAGTGACCACTCCAAGGAAAATTTCTGAATCAGAGCTATCACTTTCTTCTGCTTCAACTTCATTGACGTTATTTGCGGCATTTGGATCGCGGCACCATTTCGCGAAGTGACCATGCTTTGAACATTTGTGACACTTGACATCTTTGGCTGGGCACTTCTCTCTCTTGTGCTTTATGAAGTACCCGCATCTCTCGCAGCCGGAGGTTTGTCTTCCAGGCATCTTTTTACGTGCTGCTCCACTTGATTTGCTGGGCAATTTCGGTTTAACCGGTGCTCTAGGCTTCCTTGGTTTATTTTCTTTAGCTTCAACATTTTCAACATTGCCGGGATTTTGTCCTGATCGTATCACTCCTTGTTGTTTCTTTACGGATTCACTCTGTCTGGCTTGTTGAACAGCGCGTTGGAGTGTTAGACTTGCGTCCATCTGCAGCTTTTCACTGAGTTTTCCGTCTTTTAGTCCCACAACCAAGCGGTCACGGATCATTTCTTCTTTTAAAGAACCATACTCGCAGAACTCGGCTAAGTTGTGAAGGGCCGGCTGTAATGACATTTTCAACTGACTCATCTTGCCCCTGTGCACGTTGATTAAACTTGGCCCTTTCGTAAATCACATTCTTCTTTGTGATGAAATGACTGTCGAATTTTTCTTTGACGACGTCGTACTTTTTCGAATCCCCTTCATCGGCGAAGAAGAAACTTGCCATAATGTCCTCTGCGTCACCACCCATGGCGTAGAGTAAGGCATTCACCTGTAGTTCCTCTTCTTGGGATTGCAGGCCCGAAACAACACGATAGCGGTCGAACCTTTTTATCCATCGAGGCCATTCCTCGTACTTTGCGAAGTCAAACGCTTTCGGTGGTTTAACTTGTAGTGAAATCGCTGAGGCGCCAGAGTCAACGCTTGGACCTTGGATCGCTTCGCTCCCACCTTCTGTTGGCATTTTTGAGCAACAAGCAGTGAGGAGGACAATAAAAACTTTTGCCACAAAGACAGGAATGTACATGGAGTTGTTTTAACCAATCTTTTAACTTCTGACACTATGTTATGTTGCCGAACGGGGTTTCAGACATTCAGTGATGCCAAAACACATTTTCACTTGTCCATGTACCTTTAATCAACTATCAATAGACCTTAGATTACAAACGGAAATAACACTTGAAACACTCGAAGCTAATCTGATAGAACGTTCTAGAAACTTCTTACACAATCCTAGATTGCGTTACACAACAGTTCGTTAATTCGAAGACTTTGTATTCGGCATCAACGAATGCTTTCCTGCAGACCCACTAGCTCTATCCTTAACCGGGGTGCTACTAAGATAAAATCAGAAAACGGCAAACTGATCCTTACGGCAAGGCGATGAAGGAGTAAATTAAAGAATAAAACAAAATTTATATATATATATATATATATATATAGTAAAACGAATTTGCCCAATATTTCGGTTTGAAAACAAACCTTCTTCAGGGGCTAACAGAAAAATGAAAAATGAAGTTAAAACTAAAAGTTCGTTACAAATAAGAGTTTGAAATTATGAAAATAAAAACAATAGATTATTATTGGTGCAGGAGACTAGGTGTCGTATGTCAATGAGTTTCGTCACGTCTATTTATTCCTAGAGGAGATAACGTTTTTTTTTCCCTTTTTGTATCAAATGAGCCTCTCTCGCCTTTCTCACTGCGTCAAGATTGCTGCGTATGAGTTTAAGTGGGATTAGAAGAACATCATTGATTGAATGTCCAGCTTGATTGAAATGTAGGGAGACAGGAGTGGGATCGTTGAGTTGATGATGGTTTATGATGGAACGGCGGTGTTCTCCAAATCGTTCATTAAGTTGCCGTTTGGTCTCTCCGATGTATTGGCATTTACATTTCTTACATTCAATCAAGTAAATAAGATTTTTGGATTTGCAGGAAAAGTTGTCGGTGATTTTTCTTTGTTCATTGGTTGCGATAAAAATGTAATTTGTGTGGCCTTCTTGGAGAAAAGGACAGGTGAGGCAACGTGGATGGTTGCATCTATAAACTCCGGCAGGTTGTTGCGCGTGAGGAGTATTATTGTGGAGCGTGGAATGTACCAATAGGTCACGAAGGCTTGCGTGACGTCTGTAAGCAGTAACTGGAGGCACAGGGAAGGCGTCTTTGCAGTTAGGGAGGATTGAAGGATGTTAAGGTGTTTTTTTAGGACTGAAGATATTTTACGAAGAGCAGGGTTGAAGGTTATAACAAATGGCGTGCGATCTGTTTTGGAATTTGTGTGTTCCTGTTTCTTGAGTGTTTCGTGCCGTGGGATGGCGCGGACTATGGTTACGGCTCTTTGTAGGGAGGGTCGGCTGTACCCTCGTTTTATAAGATAGTTAACAAGTTCTTTGCTACGTTGATCAAAGAAGATAAGAAGATCGCACGCCATTTGTTATAACCTTCAACCCTGCTCTTTGTAAAATATCTTCAGTCCTGAAAAAAACACCTTAACATCCTTCAATCCTCCCCTAACTGCAAAGACGCCTTCCCTGTGCCTCCAGTTACTGCTTACAGACGTCACGCAAGCCTTCGTGACCTATTGGTACATTCCACGCTCCACAATAATACTCCTCACGCGCAACAACCTGCCGGAGTTTATAGATGCAACCATCCACGTTGCCTCACCTGTCCTTTTCTCCAAGAAGGCCAAACAAATTACATTTTTACCGCAACCAATGAACAAAGAAAAATCACCGACAACTTTTCCTGCAAATCCAAAAATCTTATTTACTTGATTGAATGTAAGAAATGTAAATGCCAATACATCGGAGAGACCAAACGGCAACTTAATGAACGATTTGGAGAACACCGCCTTTCCATCATAAACCATAATCAACTCAACGATCCCACTCCTGTCTCCCTATACATTTCAATCAAGCTGGACATTCAAGCAATGATGTTCTTCTAATCCCACTCGAACTCATACGCAGCAATCGTGACGCAGTGAGAAAGGCGAGAGAGGCTCATTTGATACAAAAAGGGAAAGCGTTATCTCCTCTAGGAATAAATAGACGTGACGAAACTCATTGACATACGACACCTAGTCTCCTGCACCAATAATAATCTATTGTTTTTATTTTCATAATTTCAAACTCTTATTTGTAACGAACTTTTAGTTTTAACTTCATTTTTCATTTTTCTGTTAGCCCCTGAAGAAGGTTTGTTTTCAAACCGAAATATTGGGCAAATTCGTTTTAATATATATATATAAATTTTGTTTTATTCTTTTATTTACTCCTTCATCGCCTTGCGATGATCAGTTTACCGTTTTCTGATTTTATACAAGTAATTATTGTATGTTATACAAGTAATTATTGTACTGATCCAGGTCTACAACTGGAAGATCCAACACCACTCAACGGTTTGTCGCTGTGGTCTTGCTGATATTTTATATTTTAGTGCTACTAAGAGGCTGGCAACCATCATCATCTTCGATGTTATCGTTTGTGAGAGGGAGAAACTCAGCGTATGTTAGAAAGAGAACTAAATCGAAAAATTATGGCGGACAATCACGAAAAAGCACGAATGGTCAAAACTCCGTTAATAAGGACCGAAACTTCGTCAAATTGCATCTAATAATCTTCTATACTCAGATCTTTAAAAGAACATTCGAAATCGTCAAAATCGTCGACTGGTTTAGCCATAACCACAGAACCGCAAATCCCACCAGAGAACCGCACATTAGAGAACTTAAGATCCACGACGAACGAGACGACGACGACGTCTATAGACCGCGGGAGGACTGGACTGAAGACGTCGGTTTCGGTGGGAAAATGAAAACTTAAGATGCGGCCGGCAGGTGGACGACGACGACGAGTTATTCGACTTGGCTTGTTGCAAACGTCTCGCTCAAGATGACATCGTTTAAGGACATGAGTGAGCTTCTTTTTTTGAGCCGTGGATTAAACTTTATTAACGACGAAGAATTTCCAGTTTTGTTTGACCTGTTCGAGTCAAAACATCCTGATTTTTTCCCCATGGAGAATATTGAAAGTTCGCGCTGTACGAAATGGCCGAGTCCAAGTGTTTGCCCGAGTTCCCGGCACATTAGTATATTGTGTTCGGAATTCCATACAAAGTTTGGATTCCTAAAAATAAACACGATACACAATTAATTACAAGAGTTGGCAAAAAAAATTGTATTTGGCCGTAAGTGAGTGTGCAAAAAAGTTACAAAATGAAATGTTTCACTGCTAAAATTCGATATATTTTACATATTACAGAGGCAAAAATTCCAGAGTACAAGTGATTAAATTCTTCTATTCAAGGCTTGCGGCCAGCTGCTTGCAGTCATGAATAATTTTTTTCGATCTAGTTGTTTCGACCGTAAGGGCAAGTTTTAAAGATAAACGTTATGCTGCCAGCACTTACAATTGTGTTCTCAAGTCAAAATACAATTGATTACTTATAATTATTATTCAGGTTCTTCATTCCTTTTTACAACCTCATGGGAAAATAATTTACGACTTACCGATTCGCCTTTTCCTCTTGTCTTGCCGCCAGTTAGTAAACAACACGAAAACACGCACGTTATATACAGTCAAATTTTTAATCCAATTCGCTTCGTAAAATAGAAAGAGAAGCTTAAATGAAACCACAAAAGATAAAGGATGAAAAAAGATTAAGAAAGTGACAATTCAGTGTAAATTTTTACCTTTGAACTTTGTTTAAACAACTCCTTTGCACGACGACGTGAAACTACTGGCTTGGTCGTCGTCGACGAGAGGACGACGACGGAATTCGCGGGAAAATCGCGTGAATCTCACTTCCGGTCGTCGTCGTCCAATCTTAAGCTCCCTATTATCTGGCAGAGGTCTCCCTTCTTTCTTCCCAGAGTTCTCCGCGCGCTTTGCTTTTTACCTCTACCCAGCCTCCGCGCGTTTTTTTGCCAAGCGTGGAGCGTGACTCTCAGTGAGTTTCACCCCTTGTTCTCTTCTCTCTTCTCGTGGCCGTTAAATTGAAACCCGAGATTCTCCCCCGAGGAAAGTTAATAGTTAATGGTAATGGGAAATTGAGTTAATAATAATAGAAACTTGAGACGTAATAGGCGCGTCGTATTTACGAAGCAGCAGACAAGATAATATTTGAAACGTGCAAGGTCGTGACCGTCTTCGCTCTGATTCAAATCGCTTCCAAAACGACTCAAAGAGACACAGGAAAACAGGTAAATAACAATATTTTATTAAATGATTATGTTTTAGCTAATGAAGCGTTTGGGTTCCCTGTGCCCATTACATGTATTACGCCATGTTTGCAACTTTATGGTGCATGGGAGGGAAAAGAAAAAAAAAACTCACATGAATACTATCTTTAAATAAAAAATTAATAAAAAGATAAGAAAGGAGAAAATTATTGAACTGTACTGAAAAGGGGCCAAAAATGTTGTGTAGTATCACAGCGTTCCTTCGCGAAAGAAGTAAGCAAGGCTGATACTACATAGAACATTTAACGCGACAACGACATGATAGAGCCCAAACTCCCTTCGCGAAGTTGAAAATGACAAAAAGTGTGGAATACTGATCCCGCTCAACTTTCTGAAAGCATGCATATGCTTGGGAAGTTTTTGATCACTGAAGGTAGAGGGTAAATGAATATGAAATAATCTTAAAGAGCGTAACCGTTTTCTGGATATTATGCATACTCGCACACATTCCAATCTTTGGCACTAAAATACCGTAAATTCAGTAGTATTAAAATATTATGTACAAATGATTTTATTGAATATGTTGTACCAAAACCTGTTTTATTCGTTGGTAAAATAAAAATATTTCAACAACGACTTTTGAATGACCTAATAATTTTTTGCTGTACCAGAGGTGGCGTATCACTGTATCATACAAATCTTTAAGGTTACAGTGTACCTTCAGATCCAAAATTTATTGAAAAATTTTTTTTGGCGTTAAAATAAAGTTTACAGAATGAAGTTTCATCCAAAAAAAATATCGAAAAATAGTGAAAATTGACGGAGAAATGACGGTATAACTTTTGTGGGCGGAGTTTGTTTATTAAGCAAAATGTTTTTTTAAGCGCTGTTTTCTCAAAGTTAATTTTTCGCTTGTTGGGGACACTTAAAGAGCTACAACTCAAAGGGAATTTGTTCGATTTTCCTCAAATTTGGACAGAAGCTAGGCTAACATATAATCAACAAAAATGTGTCGGCGAATTTCTTAATTTCGAAAACGTTTTCGTCAAGAGCCATTTCCGTGCGATCATTCCAATTGTTTTCTCCCTTTTTAGAAATATTCTGTAACTTTTCACTGCAATTGAATATGGGAAATCGCCGACACGTTTTTTTTTTAGCGCTTCGTGTCCGGAAACTCGAGAACAAATCAAATTAGCAAAATACAATGATCGCTTTGAGTTATAGCGTTTTAAAACTGATTCGGACGTTCGAATTTAGACGTCGTAAAAAATTCGACAATTCATTTTATTACCAAATAGTTTCCATATTTAGATAGCCAGCTCTATAAGCTTTAATTTGATATCTGAGTTTAGGTATATTAAGTGTAATCTTAAGACGCTAGAGCTGATATACTGGAGACACCCCCGAAGGTACACTGTAACCTTAATCAAAATTGTTATTTGATTATTGAATGTGGTTGTCGATTCTCAGATTAAAAAAAATAATAAAACTGTAAATAATGTTACTAAATACTCCTGGAGGCAAGTTTAGGAAACTGATCTGATCATGAATAACATTAATGTTGCTTTTGTAGCTGAACAAGATTCTACTTACAGCCATTGCAACTGAGTTTTGTTACTAAATACTCCTGGACTCAAGTCATGTAACTGGTTATTGGACAACCACCTACAAAGAAATAATCAAAAGATAAGTTCAGGAAACTGATCTTGCTTTTCTGGCTGAACAAGAATTCAACTTACAGATAACGCAGCTGAAAGTTGTTACTAAATACTCCTGGAGGTAAGTCCTTTAACTGGTTACTGTTTAAGGCCCTACCAAGAAATAATGAAAAGATAAGTTGACAGTAAACTGATCTGAAAAGGATTAATGTTGCTTTTGTGGCTGAACAAGAATTGGCTACTTACAACTTTTGCAGCAGAGTGTTGTTACTAAATACTCCAGGAGGCAAGTCCTGTAACTGGTTAATGTACAACCATCTACCAAGAAATAATCAACAGATAAGTTCAGTAAACTGATCTGAATACGATTAATGTTGCTTTTGTGGCTAAACAAGAATTCTACTTACAGATTAAGCAGCTGAATGTTGTTACTAAATACTCCTGGAGGCAAGTCCTGTAACTGGTTACTGTGCAAGGCCCTACCAAGAAATAATCACGGCAAAAGATAATTTGACAGTAAACTGATCTGAATAGGATTAATGTTGCTTTTGTGGCTGAACAAGAATTCTACTTACAGCTCTTGCAGCTGAGTGTTGTTACTAAATACTCCTGGAGGCAAGTCCTGTAACTGGTTACTGTACAAGGACCTACCAAGAAATAATCAAACGATAAGTTGGCAGTAAACTGATCTGAATTGGATTAATGTTGCTTTTGTAGCTGAACAAAATTTCTACTTACAGCAATTGCAGCTGAATGTTGTTACTAAATACTCCTGGAGGCAAGTCCTGTAACTGGTTACTGTGCAAATACCTACCAAGAAATAATGAAAAGATAAGTTCAGTAAACTGATCTGAATACGATTAATGTTGCTTTTGTGGCTGAACAAGAATTCTACTTACAGCTTTTGCAGCTGAGTGTTGGTACTAAATACTCCTGGAGGCAAGTCCTGTAACTGGTTACTGTACAAGGACCTAGCAAGAAATAATCAAAAGATAAGTTGACAGTAAACTGATCTGAATAGGATTAATGTTGCTTTTGTGGCTGAACACGAATTGGCTACTTACAGCTCTTGCAGCAGAGTGTTGTTACTAAACACTTCTGGAGGCAAGTCTTGTAACTGGTTATTGTGCAACCACCTACCAAGAAATAATCAACATATAAGTTCAGTAAACTGATCTGAATAGGATTAATGTTGCTTTTGTGGCTGAACACGAATTGGCTATACTTACAGCTTTAGCAACTGAGTGTTGTTACTAAATACTCCAGGGGGCAAGTCCTGAAACTGGTTATTTTGCAACCACCTACCAAGAAAAAATCAAAACATAAGTTCAGTAAACTGATCTGAATAGGATTAATGTTCCTTTTGTGGCTGAACAAGAATTCTACTTACAGCTCTTGCAGCTGAGTGTTGGTACTAAATACTCCTGGAGGCAAGTGCTGAAACTGGTTATTGTACAACCACCTACCAAGAAATAATCAACAGATAAGTTCAGTAAACTGATCTGAATAGGATTAATCTTCCTTTTGTGGCTGAACAAGAATTCTACTTACAGCTTTTGCAGCTGAGTGTTTTTAATAAATACTCCTGGAGGCAAGTCCTGAAACTGGTTACTGTACAACAACCTACCAAGGAATTATATAAAGATAAGTTCAGTAAACCAATCTGAATAGGATTAATGTTGCTTTTGTGGCTGAACAAGAATTCTACTTACAGCTCTTGCAGCTGAGTGTTGGTACTAAATACTCCTGGAGGCAACTCCTGAAACTGGTTATCGTGCAACCACCTACCAAGAAATAATCAAAAGATAAGTTGACAGTAAACTGATCTGAATAGGATTAATGTTCCTTTTGTGGCTGAACAAGAATTCTACTTACAGCTTTTGCAGCTGAGTGTTGTTACTAAACACTCCTGGAGGCAAGTCCTGAAACTGGTTATTGCGCAAAAACCTACCAAGAAATAATCAAAAGATAAGTTCAGTAAACTGATCTGAATAGACAAATAAAATGAAAGGCTGATCATATAGTAAGGAATATATATTTTTAAAACCGATTAATTTCGAACGGCACGGCTGTTCTTCTTCAGGGTATAACCGTACTAAAAGAAAAAACGTTACAGATTTGAATATATAACAAGCGGAAGATGTGAAATTACATACTTTGTTTATAGTATTTTTTAATGAATTTTTTAAGATTGAACTAGTGAGCAGCACGTCTGCGAACTCTTAGAGTTGTAAAACGATTTATTTTCTCCTACGCGTTTCGTGTGACTAACGCACACTTCTTCAGGGAGTTTTACAATACAACATAAGTGGCCTGTATATATACCTACATAAGAGACTAAAATAAATTTTACATTACATAAAACCGCACCTACTAGAGCGGATTTGCGTGTAGGAAACAGGCGAAGGTGTGCAAGGCGCAACATATTTCGTGCATGATATAACTATTTGGGGCCCACAGTTTTAGCTAAAACTGTTAAAACTGTTAAATGGATAAAAATATGACGCTGAAAAAACGTTACAGATTTGAATATACAACAAGCGAAAAATATGAAAATACATACTTTGTTAATGGTATAAGCTAAATGGATAAAAATAGGACGCTGAAATTTACATAAGTATTATATAAAGTTTCATCGCGTCTGTTTAACCCTTTGGGTTCGAGAGTTTCTGCTGATCAGATCCTTCACAAGGATCCAGTACTTCCAATTGATCTGAATGGGATTAATGTTGCTTTTGTGGCTGAACAAGAATTCTACTTACAGCTCTTGCAACTGAGTGTTGGTACTAAATACTCCTGGGGGCAAGTGATGAAACTGGTTATTGTGCAAATACCTACCAAGAAATAATCAAAAGATAAGTTCAGTAAAGTGATGTGAATAGGATCCTTTTGTGGCTGAACAAGAATTCTACTTACAGCTTTTGCAGCAGAGTGTTGGTACTAAATACTCCTGGAGGCAAGTCCTGAAACTGGTTATTCTGCAACCACCTACCAAGAAATAATCAACAGATAAGTTCAGTAAACTGATCTGAATAGGATTAATGTTGCTTTTGTAGCTGAACAAGAATTCTACTTACAGCTCTTGCAGCAGAGTGTTGTTACTAAATACTCCTGGAGGCAAGTCCTGAAACTGGTTATTCTGCAACCACCTACCAAGAAATAATCAAAAGTTCAGTTCATTAAACTTAACTCAAGATTATTTTCCTCTGGCTGAGTGCAATTCCGGGGGGTGGGAGGGGTACTTCCTAGTAATGGACTAATAGGGATGTGCCGCTGGATGGGGTCGCATTTTCACGACTGGATTGACTCAGGAGCCGATTAGATGGAGCCTCCATCTCCCATATAAGCCCTTGGAGACAACCCTTTCCGATGAAAAGTTATGTATAGAAATAGTTTTCGCGGGAAATTTGTCACGCCCTAATGCAGTTGTTGGTAATAACCAATCAGAGCGCAGCTCAGTCATGCTCATTTTATACATATGCTTTTTATTGACAACAATGGCGGAAAGCGTGGGGGAAAATTCATTGCAGTCATCGGACGATAGTTCGGCGAGTTACGTGCTTTCTAGCGACTCAGTAACATCTTCTGATAGCAGCGAGGAAGGAGAATCAAATGAGGAAACTGCTTCGGCTTCTTCAAGCCAAGGAAAGCGAAAACCCAAGCGGACGGAGCGGCTCTTCGGCAGCAAAATCCACGCGGACTAAAACAAAGTAAAGTAAAGATGCAACTCTTAACGATGAAGAAATGGAAGCGCTGGTCTCTTGGATTTTTACTTCGGAAGAATCCAATAAAGTAGAGACCGAAGTAAGGGCAACCATTAAGGGTGACGATCCACGAATAAAATTGGAGCCTGAGCGGATGAAGGTTGTAGAACATATATTAGACGTCGCTCAGAAGCAGTTGTTTGAACTCAGTTGATCGCTGGATTTTACCGGAAATTTTCAACTTTAGCCAAAGAAGCTTTCGACGGTAAAGACAAGTACAAAAATGAGGCCTTCTCAGTGTCGTGGATGAAATTCTTGGCTAATTTTCATCCCGGAAAACCTACACAGGAGCGAATGATTTTAGAAAGATTATTGGCGAATTTAAACACAAGCTCTCGAGATAATGTCATTGTGTTGTGAGTGTTATTCACGAGTTGGTCTGTAGGGATGATATCTGTTTACAAACATTCTTTTTGTTATTCAAATGTGCCAACCACTGGAACAAAAGAAGCGTTTGTTTCGGCAGCCAATAAGGCTCTGGTTGGCACATTAATAACAATTGGTGACGTCACTGATATCTTCCCTATACGATCATACATGAACATGTACGCCTGAGAAAGACGGAAAGCGAAACGGCTGGTGAAGGTATCAATGGAGGAAGATGTCAACTATCAAAAGAATCGGACGATACTTTGTATCGGTATAATTTTGTAGGGTGGCTCTGCAGCGTATGATTAAACTGTGGAAGGAGACTCTTGCCGGAAAAAAACTGTTCAAATAAGAACCATCGCCCTAAGGGCCTGTTTATATGGAGAAAAGTTGGCCCGGGTAAGAAGGTCACCCGCTCACCCGAGCTACCCTGGGCGAGCCAAGTTTTCATACTTTCCCTTACAAAACGCAGCGAACTGTTTATATGAGAATCTCTAAGTTGGCTCGGCTAGCCGGATGACCCGAATCTCGGAATGAATTTACAAAACCGATGCGTAAACTTGAAAACTCCATTTCAATTTTAAAAAATACTGGTCACGCTTGATGTAGCACGGACAGCTTTGGCTGACTTGGCTCGGTCAGGCGGGACAACATTTTTGTCATGCGAACGCTCGGTAAAGTTTTCCCGGGTGGGCGGGTGACCCTCCTACCCGGGCCAACTTTTCTCCATATAAACAGGCCCTTAGGTTAACCCCTCCTGCAAACTCTTAGTAGCCATCTTTTCCACTCTTCCAGGTTAACTGGTGAGAAAATCATATTTTACTTCCTTAAATGTTTATTGATTAAAATACACTTGTCCATTAAATGCCCTGAATAAGGGCCCTTCTTTTTTGCAATTCATTTTCATTTGAGGAAATCCAATAGAGTCCTCCCAAGATATGAGAGATGCAATTAATAATGTGTCATGATGATATTATACCTGTTAGTGTACATATATACTAATACTAATACTAATCTGTTGAGTGCAAACTTTCCTTGAATTTGATAAATGAATACTTGTTTTAAATTGCAAAGCAAGACTTTCCTTATTATGCTCAGACATATTATTTCAATGAGTGAATGTAAGAAGAGAGGCCAGTGTTCTTATCAACAACATTCAGCCCACATATGTAGTAGTGCACAAAACCTATGCTCCTTTATATTTATATTTACAGGGGCAAAACTAGAGCAAATTCTGTTTCAACATTGCTTATTAAGAATCACTATGGTTGAGGCAGTTACAGTCAACATCTACTCAAAGTGTTTCCAACACTATTTGTTGTGACAAGTTCCCCTCAACAAATGTCTCATTCACACTCATACACTTTATTAACTGAACCTAGTTAAAAGCAGTAATAAGATTGCTCGGACAATCAGCCATCAATATAACAGCACCACTGTTGTTGTGGACATGATTATTAGTTAAGGCACAATGGCATTTGCTTGAACTAAACTTCCCATTGACTTTTCATTTGCAATTAAGACTACTTGCCATAGGATGGTTGCAGAACGTTTCTTAAATGTGCTGCTAAATAAGCAAATCCATCTGCATTATTAAAGCCAAAATTTGCGCTTACTGATTGGACATTGCACGCAGTGCCTGCAGCCTTGATTATGTCTTCTACATCTAGTAAACAGCTGTGTCACCAAAAAGATCATCATATATATATCATTACCATCACATATAGCATTTACAAATAATGTGATCCACAACTGAGGCAATTGCCCCCAAAGTAATGAAATATCTAGTTTATGCATCATTGCATAGTCCCCAAACCTAACTGCAATAATTGTGCAAGCATTGCTGCCCTACCTTCCTCCTAGCGAGGACTGTGCTATCGTTGGAGGAAAAGAAAACTGACAGAGACCTAGAAACATTTGTGCACTTAACAGAAATCTGGTTGTCAGCTGTAATTGACTGCCCGTCTATGTTTAAAATTTGGTCTCTGTAACCTTTCTCCGAATGTTGATTTACAACTAAATCTTTCCTGTTATAAAAATTATCAACCTGCCTAAAGCAGGTGAGTAGGCAATGGCAGACAGATTTCCTCCACTTGTGTGTTTAAGCACACTAACAATTGACTGTAATACACTGCCACTGATTCTGAGGGGGCTAATAAAGTACCTCCCATCCGGAGAGAGACAGGTAAAAAACCATTCACAAAATAAAAGGAATCTATGCACAACTAGAGAACATAAAAAACAATTTATTATTAACATCGAAATGATTTTTAATGAAAAATGGTTGCCTTGCTCTCTTCGTATGCTTGGAAGGAGACTAATTAGTGAAAATATATCAACTCAAGCAAGTTTTCCTATAACTTTACTGCCAAGGCAAGTCTCTTGTTTGCCACGGACATTACTTATGCCTTCTTTCTTTTGGTTAGTTGACAATAAGCTTATTGTTTTGACTTACTAGTTCTGACATGACCTACAGCTGTAGTTCTTTACAAGGAGGCATTAAAAAAGTTTGATTCATTGACTGTTAACTTTAGGGCTGAGGAGGTGAATATTGTTGAATATTATTTTTTTAGTCAGTGCACTTATACTTATTCAAGCAACAATGAAAAACTAACTCAGTCTTTAAATAATACTGCGATGCAAGAAACTTTGTCTGTCTGGATTTCTTGGTGTTGTCAGGGTAAACTGTGAGCAAACATGAAACCTCTTTGAGTGCTGTTTATTTCACAATCCCAGTGGTAAGTAAAGAATAATCCTCTTCGATTCAACAATGATTTATTTGTCAACGATGAAGAAACCATAAGTTCTGAAAATAGACATAAAACATTGAACAAATATAGCCTACGATAAGCCACATGGCAATTACAAAAAGCCTTAACAGTAACCTACAACGAATAGAGTTCGAATCACACGGTAAAAACATAACATTAACCTTCAAAAGAATGTCCAAGACTCTGAAAGCAGCGTCTGTGAAACCGACACTCCTAAAGACAGATGTCGAAATCGGTGTCAACCGAAACCAAAAGATCAATGTCTCCGCTTGAACCGGAAGCGAGGAACTGTCACGCACGGTAACTCTACATCCCCCCCAGTCCGTTGGTCAGTGGCAGCACGGGCCAACTGACTATCTGTTTATCCACCTGCTTGATTCTGGTTCAAAGATCCTTGGTGGACGAGTCGATCGACGAGGACGTGTGGCAGGCGGCAAGACCTTGGTGTCGGGAACTCCTGGCGTTGTCGAGGGCGGTTCGAGAGACGTTGGTCTGCCACCATTACTATCTGACCGCTCTGGCTGTGGTGCGTGGTTGACGTCAAGACCGCCATCACCTGCCTTTTGGCTGTCGCGATGTGGCCCTCGCGCCGTGGGCAGCGTCACAGGCGTTGACGTAGGCGTGTCATGCGGCGACTGGGCGTCGGAAGCAGGCCTCTCTGCCGAGTCCACGACAGGTCCCGGAGGTGGTAGCGTTGTAATGGGTGGGGGTGTGGCGGGCACTGGCGAGACAGTTAATGGGGTGACCGGGGTGAAGGCGCGTATGAACCGCCGGTTCCTGAGGGTGAGTCTACCGAACCCGTCGACTTTCACCTGGTACTGATCGTTGCCAGGAGACTCAACGATAGTTCCTGATCTGTCCCATTTCGTAGGGTCAGCACCCGTCTGATTCTGTATGAACACTCGATCGTCGATGGCCAGCGGACGGAGTGGTCGTGAGTGCTCACTGAGAGACTCTGTCGAGCGCGTCATCCTTGTCCGTAGAGCATCCCCCTTTGAGGCCCATGCCCTGCGCCACAGGGGTCGTAAACTTCTCCAGACGGTTGACGAACGTGAACGCATCGCCCAGTGGTCGCCCGAACACGATCTGAGATGGGGACACGTTATAGTCAGGATCGGGGGTATTGCGCAGCTGTAATATGGCACGGAGAAATCTGTTTCGGTCAAGGCTGCCACTAGGTCCGTTGTTTGACATTAACAAGCGCTTAGCATTCTTAACAGCGACTTCGGCTCGTCCGTTAGATTACGGGAAGTAAGCCGAGGAGACACGGTGTCGGACGCCCCAACGATGGAGGAAGTCCTGCGTTTGTCCCGCTGAGAACTGCGGTCCGCCTTTACTGGAAAGTTCTTCCGGGACTCCAAAGGTGGCGAAGAAAGATCGAAGGTGACCTATCAGACCGGATGCACCCGCAAGGTCTGTGCCGGAAGAGGATTCAAAGATTTCCACCCATCCAGAGAGGCGGTCGCCTACCACCAGATAGTGACAACCGCCGTAGTCGAAAAAGTCTGCGAACACTGCTTCGAAGGGCGTCGACGGGGGAGGGGAGAGTATCGGAGGTGTTGCGGGTTGTGACGGGGCGTTGCGGTTGCAGATGGCACATGAGTGCCGAGTATCGCTGATATCCTTCGTCATGCCGGGCCAGTATAAGATGGCACGTGCACGCTGTCCCATTAGGGCTGTCCCCTGGTGAGGGGAGTGTAGGTGGCTGAGTATTCGGCGACGAAGAGTGGCTGGCACTACCACGCGGTCCTGATAAAGGATCACACTGTCTTGTATGTACAGAGCTTCGCGAAGAGGCCAGAATTGGGCTAGGTCGTTGTCACTTTTGTCGCTCTCGTGGAACCCATGTTCAATCAGCTGCATGAGGCGAGTCATCGTCGGGTCTGCTGCCGTCTCCCGGTAGCCTGTGAACAGGCTCTCTGGTGGGATATAGTTTTCCCGCGGCTCGCTTCGCTCGCCGAATTTTCTTTTCGTCGCTATCTACTTTCGTCATACCCCCACAAGGAGGCCTGTTCACAGGCTATCTCCGGGGAGATCTCGACCCAAGGGATGGCATCGAGACCTTCTACTTCGCGGTGGACCGCCGCCATAAGTGTGGCTTCTATGAGGTCAGCCATGTTAGGTCCTGTTGCGCCTGATGATGCGGGGTGCCGAGACGCGGCATCTGCTGCTGTGTTAGACGTGCCGGGAAGATGATGGATCTCGAACTTCCAAGGCAGCGTTCGTTGTTTAAGGCGAAAGAGACGCGAGTTCGTGATCTCGTCCAGCGTTCTGTCCCCAAAGATTTTCACTAATGGCTTGTGGTCCGTCACGATCACGAGGTTATCACAGCCCTGGGTAAAATACTTGGTTTGTTCTAGGCCCCAGGCGACGGCTAAGGCCTCGCCCTCAATAGCGGCGTAACATCCCTCCGCGGACGACAGTGAACGGGATCCTGCCAGGGTCACTAGCCAGCCATCCGGGCAGCAGTCAGGGATTTGTGATGGGCAGTGGCAATGCTTCTGTAACAGAAAGTAGCCCACGCCACGGCACGACCAGTCTGGTCGCAGGCATGTGCGTCTTGTAATGTCGAATATCTCGACACCGCGGCGGATGGCACTGACGATCTCCTGTTTCGATGATTCGAATGCCTCTTCCAATGTCGGCGTCCATGAGAACTGGCACCGAGGGCTGAGGAAGGGCTTAAAAGGGGCCATGATGTCCCGGAGCTTGGCGTAGTTGGCTCTTGATTGACTAGTCCAAACCAGCTCCTGATGTCGGTGGTCGACGTGGGTGTAGGGAATTCCCTGATGGCGTCCAGGTACTTGGGTAGCGGCTCGATAGTCGATTCTGAGATGCGGAATCCTGCAAAGTCGACTTCCTTCTGAGAGAACTGGAATTTGTCTGGATTCAACACTATTCCTGCCTGCCCAACCCTCGTGAGGAGGTCGATGGTTCGCCACCAGTGTTCTTTCTAGGTCGGTGTCGTAGTGGATGGTATCGTCTACGCATCTCTCCTTCCGTTGCACCTCAGATAGGATTTCATCGAAGCGGCGGTTGTATCCGTCGCTGCTGCTGAGGAATCCTTGTGGCGCGCGTGTATAACGCCATCGTCCAAAGGGAGTAATGAACGTGGTGAGGTGACGGTCAGTGTCGCGTAATGGCACGCTGTGGTATCCGTTCCATGCGTCCGTTACGGTCTTCCAGGTATCGTGCGGGACGCGGCGGGCCAATTAAATGGCGACTCAGACGCGAACGTTTCTCTCTTGCAAAATTTGTTCAGCGGAGAAAGGTCTACGGTTCGTCTTGGCGACCCATCGTGTTTGCGCGTGACTACCATCCGGTGACACCACGTTGTTGGCTCGCCATAAGGCACACGTTCTATCACCCCAAGGGCCTCGTCACGGAGGAGATCTTCGTAAACCCGTTAATTTCTGCCAGTGCAGTGGGATGTCAGCGGGCGTGTGACATGCCTCAGGTGTCGCGTCCGGGTCGATGTGTATCTCGACTGGAGGCCCTGCCATGCAGGGTAACGCGCGGTGCGGGCACGTGTTGAAGGTCGACGATGAGTATCGTTCGAGTAGCCATGTCTTCATTCGCTTGTTGTTCTCGGGTGTGCAGGGAAAGGGCAGGCTGGTCGGCCGCGTAGGTGTGGTGCTGCGTTGGGGGCAGGAGCAAGCATTGTCACAAGATTTGTGAACTGCATGACAGCCTTCGGTGGCCACCCGGACGACGTTGATCGAAGGGCCGTTGTCTGTGACTGGTCGATCGTTTGGTGCAGCCTCTGGGAAGCTGGTAGGCAGGATGCCGAGGTTAAGCATCGTATCATACGAGAGGTACATGCCCTTTACAGAGCCGCTGACGTAGATCATAGAGTGACATGTTTTGACGCTCCCGCTGCTCCCAGTGGTGATTTCGGCGAAGAACGCCCCTTCGATTGAGATGGGGGATCTGTTCGCAGCGGAGAATCCTAGTCTTACGGGGTGTAAGAGATCGCGTGTAAATCCGCAGGAGAGGAAGTCAGACAGCGACCATAGGTCCGACATAGCACCGGTGTCTGCTATCGTTATGACTGTCGCGCGACCGGTGGCGCAAGGTGTCGTCTTGTAACGATGCGAGTGATCAATTGAGATGGTGACTTCAACCTTTGGGTGCTCACGGAGCCGGGCCTACCTCCACTCACCGGCTGTGAAGACATGATGATCAAGGACCACGCTTGAGAGGCTGGATGAGGCCGATTCGTTAGGGTGCTGCTTGTGACGTCCACGGTGGCGACGACCACGACGGCGCCGACGGTGGGGCACACTGGCGTCGTTAGCAAGGATAGTCGCGATTTGAGACACGTGGCCTGTTTCCACAGCGTTAATCGCGGGTGGAGTCGCGGGAGGGGCTGGTGCGACAAGCAGTTTTTTCTTACGGCGCCGGGCTCTGAAGCAGCCAATGCACACCTGGTGGGGCTTGGCATTCCATCCGTAAGGCCGTTCGGAGAGGAGCTTGTACATGTTTTTGCAGTCCGGGCAGGGTGCTTGCCTTGTGCGTTCTGATGGCGATGGAGACGGTGCGGCGGTAGCGGTTGACTTCTGGCGACGAAATGATGACATCGCGGATAGCGACGCCGACGGTAGAGCATCGCGCGCCATCTCCTTGTTCTCAACCATGGCTATGACGTCATTCACAGGCTTCTTGAGGATGTCGATTGTCCCGAGCACTTCACGACGTATATCTGAGTCCGATATGCCGCTGAGGAGAACGTCACGGATTATGTGGTCGGTATAATCGACTGACAATCCACACGTGCACGTGGCTGCAAACTCGCACGTCTCAGCTTTCCCGCGTACTCTCGCGGAATATGTTCTGAAGGCTTCGTCGCGATCCTGTCGCAACTGAAGTAATTCGGTACGTAAAACGCCGACCGCAACCGGGATGATTGCCAGGGAACGTATCGCCTCGAGCAGGTCGGCGAAAGGCAAGGACATGGCGTTCGTGTTCGACTCAAGGATGCTGTCCCCGAGAGCTGTTCCTGCACACTGAAACAGCTGGGATGGCGCTGATGCGTAATCGATGCCGGAGCCTGCACGGAAGACATTCCAGCGGCGGACGAAGATGTTCCATTCCTCTATCGAGACGCCAACATCGACCTTCGGTCTCTCAAGCTTTGGGCCACGAAGGGCGGGCGACGACTCAGTGCTCGCTTGTGGCTGGATTTGATGTGATATTCCGTGGTATGCGAGTAAGGCGATAGCCAGCGCCTCCGATATGTCGTCGGTGCTGTATTCGCACCCGTCGATGATGCATTTGGCGATGACCATCGTTAGTTGAAGATTGCAGATGGTTTCTTCATAAAGAATAATCCTCTTCGATTCAACAATGATTTATTTGTCAACGATGAGGAAACCATAAGTTCTGAAAATAGACATAAAACATTGAACAAATATAGACTACGATAAGCCACATGGCAATTACAAAAAGGCTTAACAGTAACCTACAACGAATAGAGTTCGAATCACACGGTAAAAACATAACATTAACCTTCAAAAGAATGTCCAAGACTCTGAATGCAGCGTCTGTGAAATCGGTGTCAACCGAAACCAAAAGATCAATGTCTCCGCTTGAACCGGAAGCGAGGAACTGTCACGCACGGTAACTCTACAGTTAGAGTTCATGGCAGTGTTTATTGCAAAATATTCTTCACTCACCAGCAAATGAGTGTAGTAGACATGTTAATATAGGAAAGGAGTGGCAGTTCTCACCAACTAAACTTGCGGCTAAATTTTCTCGGAGCCAACTTTCCAGTATCTCTTCCACGTCATCTTTCTTCTGAAGGAGTTTTCTTTTTAATTTTTCCTTTGCAGTTTCCGAGCCGGCGACATCACCAATCGAGCTACTAGAACTTGCGTTTGCTTCGGTACCATCGCGATCGGCGCGGGCGAAATTTAACGTCTTCCTGCTTTTATACTACCTCGTTCTCTCTCAGAAAAATTCAACTCATCACCAGAACGCTTCCTTTTTAAAAAAAAACTCTCTTTCAAAAGGATTATTTCCATAGCATACAACTAAATAAGCATTCGAACTAGGTAATCGCCCTGGTACTTCACTTAATCCGGACAATAAACACACGCTGGATATATTGCAGCACTTCATTTCAGTCAGAAATTAACTTTTTTAACTGGTAACCAGCTTCCCTCGGTCGTAAAGGCAGGAATGGGTAAAACATATAAAGGAAAACGGTGATGGAACAAGGAGTAAACTTGTTGGCCAATTTCCCCCTTCCGCCGCCATTTCTTTTTTCTCACTACGACAATATGCGGACGTCCTCGGAAACACTGTATTTTCGCGGGAAAGCCTGTTCTAAAAATAATTCTTTACGGGAAAGGGTTGACTCAAGGGTACAGCACATATGGAGGCTCCAAATAATCGGCTCCTGATTGACTATAATGGGGTTGCATTTTCAATAGAGTTACTAGAATGGGGTCGCAAATTGTCGGGATTTTTTGGGGTAAGAAAATTCTGGCAAGTATTGTGTTTGGGTAGTTTTATTTTAGCAGCGATTACAAAAAATGGGAAGATTCGCGGTAAAAAAAGTGACTAACTTGGGATTGCGAAATTTACATTTACTCAAAAGTGACTAAGATGGGGTCTATAATTGGCCACAGAATAGACTACAATGGGATAGGGGCTCTGAGAGGCCAGCGGCACATACCCAGCAAAAGTTGATCCTTCCACCCCCCCCCCCCCCGGGGGTGCAATGAAATAAAGGAAAATGTTTTTCTCACACGCTGCTGGGGTCTGGGGTTAGGTCATGTGACCTAAGGCGGGCAGTTGTTTTTCTTGTGTCCGCCATTGCTGACCTTTTCGTGTTTTCTCTGAGAAATTTCGCGTTTTTATAGTACAATCTAAGTTTTTTATCTTTCAAACACTTTGCCGAGGGAGACTAGGCGTTTGGAGAATAGCTCACAAGCTCTCAGGCGCTTGAAGCCGTAAAATGACAGCCCAGGAAAACAGAGATTCCAACCCCGTGTGATGGAAAATAGGAAGTAATCATTAGCATCAGAGGCGCTATCCTGAGCGCTGAAAGCGCGAGCTTCTAGCGGGATCCTGGGGCATGCTCCCCCGGAAATTTGGCAAATTTAGGTTCTCTCAAGTGGCATTTCCTGCATTGTGACATCATTCCGTCCTGATTATCCGAGAAGAAAGTGTAATATGTGTGTTTCACGAGACAGATCGCAAAAAATTCTAAAGATTAGCAAATTTTCCCTAGTTTTCAGAATTTTATAATATATCGGGAGAATTTGGTTAAAATCGGGGGAGCGGGAGGCAAGACATCAAATCGGTAGACTCCCGATCAAATCGGGAGGGTTGGAATCTCTGGGAGAACGTTCTCGTAGCCGACATCGTAGTTCCGAGTCTACACGCGAACGTGACGTTGCTTCAACAGAAGAGCCTCCTAGTTGGGCTAAAGAACTGCTCCAACAACAAAAGCAGTACGCCAGCGAATTAAAGAAGATGAAAAATGATCTGGATGCCGCTAAGCGTTCTAGGTACGAGAAACCGAGCGAGCCGGAACCCGAGTTCAGGTTTGATGGCAACGAATACAATCTGAACCAGAACGTGATGGACAAGATTTCCGCAGCGAGGAACACAGGCGATGAAGAAGCAAGGGTGAATTTGCTCCGTGAAGTTGACGGCAGAGCATTAAAGTGGGAATACTATAAAACAACAGATATCATTAATAATGTATTATAAATGATGTTCCTTTAATGGAATCAATAACTCCACACTACGTATCCCTAAGCCTTTTGAAATTTCCTGATATTGTTAAACTGAACACATGTATGTTTTTTTATGATTATTTCCACAATGAAAAGTTTCCTATAATATACCTGTTTCGCTAGTATCTGAGCTACATAACTACAATACCCGCAGTGTATCATCTAATCAAGTAGTCATACCCTCATTTCGAACTAATCTCAGGAGATTCTGCCCGAGCGTTATTGGAAGATTTTTTTGGAAATTAATCAGAGATAAACCATCTAGAAAGATGTTTAGAAAAGCACTTTTACGCTGGTACCTTGCTCAATAATAATGAAACATCATCTCTTTTGACATTTACCAAGCTATTTTAATAAGTTTTCCTTTACTTTTTTTGTTTATACTTATATAACTTTAGGGGGCACAATATTAGTTTATCTAGACGTGTCCCTCTCCTCTCCTTCCTAATATAATGTGATTTAATTTAATTATTAACATCTGTAAAGGTTTGTGTTAGATACAAACTCAACTTGTAAATCTACTTGTAACCGGAAGTTAGTTACCGGAAGTGCATGTATGAGACTGTAACACTAGGTCGAGGCTGATTGCACTATATTGCATCAGCCCACATCATGGTGAACGTTGTGGAAGAAATCTGTCTGTTGAATAAAAACTGAGTTGTGTTTTACGTGAAGTTTGTCTTATCCACCAAGAACTATGGCCACGCTTGCAACAGGTTATGGGCCCAGTCGAAGGCTGATGTTCCATGGTGATGAAGCTAAATACGAGCTTTGGGAAATCAAGTTCCTTGGATTTATGAGACTTCACAAGTTGCACGAAGTTATCCTAGCTGAAGACGAGCTAGATGAGGAAAACGCGGTCAAGAACATTGATGCTTTCGCTCAACTGATCCAGTGTTTAGATGACCGTAGCCTATCCTTGGTCATGAGAGATGCGAAGGACGATGGCAGGAAAGCTCTACAGATACTGAGGAATCATTACATAGGCAAAAGCAAACCACGTGTTCTTGCGCTCTACACCGAACTCACTTCACTGCAGAAAGGTCACGCTGAGAGTATTACGGATTATGTGTTACGTGCAGAAACTGCAGCTGCATCCCTGAAATCGGCCGATGAGATAGTCAGCGACAGTCTTTTGATTGCTATGGTGTTGAAAGGCTTACCTGAGGGATATAAAACGTTTTCAGCCATTGTTTCGCAACGCGACGAGAAAGAAGATAAGATGAAGTTCCAAGAGTTTAAGGTCGCACTGAGGAGTTATGAAGAAACGGAGAAATCACGTACCCCATCACAAACTGGCGACGACAGCGTCATGAACTGTAAGCAGAAGAACCCACCGCCAAACGGCCCTGTAACGTGCTATTCCTGTGGTCAGTCTGGACATAAGTCGCCACAGTGCCGGTCTAAGGACAAGAAGAATCCGAAGAAAGAAAACAACCGATGGTGCAGCCACTGCAGGTCGAAGACTCACAATACAGAAGTATGTCGCAAGAAAGACACCGCAAAAACCGTGAGTGATGAGAGCAAGGACGCTTCATTTGTGTTCAAAGTGATTGTGGACAATTTTAATTCAATTAGAGATAACTCCTTGTTAGTAGATACTGGAGCTACTGCTCATATTCTTAATGACAAATCTAAGTTTTTGAAATTTGATGACAAGTTTAAACCCGAGAACCGTTACATAGAATTGGCGGATGGTAGTAGAGCATGTGGTATTGTATCTGCCAAGGGCAGAGCAAAAGTTCTTCTACATGATTTAGAGGGTGTTCCCCATGAAATGTTTCTTGAAGATGCTTTGTATATACCTAACTATAAGCAGAACATATTTTCTGTCCAAGCAGCAGTCAATATGGGAGGTGCCGTAAACTTGACACCAAATTCCTCTGAGTTGAGGCCCCAGATGGTACAAAATTTTCCATAAAGAAATATGGTAAGCTGTATTATCTCAACTATACAAATCCTAATAGTGGAGCTTACAGTGCTGAAGTATGGCACAGAATACTAGGGCACTGCAATATGCAACCTCGTTCCCAGGGTCTCTCATCTTCCCGCCCCCTGGAGCGAGAGAAGAGAGACCCTGGTCAACTCTGGTCACGTGCCTCTTGGACAATTATATTCCTAAGGAGGGGTCGACGGTGTTTGTAACTTTGTCTCGTTTTCTTCACAGTGGCTCGTGCTGTGCGCGAGTCCGTTGATGTCCGGAAACGGTTCAATCAAACGATTCAAACAAAAGCGAATGAATTATGCGCAAGGATTAAAATGGTTATCGTTCAATAATTTTACAAGCGTATAATGAAATAATGAAATGTAAAGATCTTGTACATGTATAGACATTCAAACGGCTGGAACTGGTAAATGTTGAACAAAACAACATGCCTCACCTACGAAGAATAAAAGCTATCATTATCTTCTCTACCTCGTTTCCTGTTATAAAAGTGCAGGTGTCAAACTATTTTTCCACTTCGCCATCGTCCGAGAACAGACGGCGACAATTTAATGTGCCTGTCCAATGAAGCTTGAAGATCGCCTGCTAAATAGTATGTAGCGATAATTCATCTTAGTTCGGAACAATGCCACACAAAATCAAAAGCATTTTCTGCCGAGACCGAGCTTAGTGACGGCGTCCAGTAATCAAATTGGACTGTAATTGTGTTGCGAGTCCAAAATTAGCTTTTAATACTGCCGACAAATCTTCAAGCGCCGTGACAATTCCCCAACTGTTAATTTACAGATCCTAAAGCAACTTGCACTCTCAAAACCAGTCGATGTGGATATGTTTTGAAGTCTGCAGATGACCACCGCTTCACATTTATCGGAAGCCGCCAAACGCTTTTCAGATTTGTTTTGATTTGCAATGCTCTGCTGGAGCGAACAAATTTCACACTTTGCCGCCCCTCCCTCAAATCTTTTATCTGTTACATCCCAGATTTTGGGACGCAAGTGACCAGAGTTGACCAGGGTCTCTCTTCTCTCGCTCCAGGGGGCGGGAAGATGAGAGACCCTGGGAACGAGGTTGTGCAATATGAATGATGTGTTCAGACTAGAGAATGTAGTTGAAGGGATGAAAATTACCACAAAGGTACCTAAGCTTGATTGTGACACCTGTGTGCAATGGAAAATGCCCCAATATCGAAATAGGGAACCAGACCGCCGTGCCTCTTCACCCCTACTGTTAGTCCATAGTGACCTAGCAGGTCCTATCACTCCAGAATCAAAGGATGGTCACAAGTATGCAATGGTATTTGTAGATGACTATTCAGGTGCTCTCGGAGTTTATTTTCTCAAAAATAAGACTGATGCTGTAAGGGCAACTGAGCAATTCTTAACTGATACTGCACCGTATGGTACAGTGAAACGATTGCGATCTGACAATGGAGGTGAATACATTAGTGAAGAATTCAAATCCCTCCTGTTGAAAAACCATATTAAGCATGAATTTTCAGCTCCCTACTCACCCCATCAAAATGGAACAGCTGAAAGAGCTTGGATATCACTTTTTGATATGGCTAGATGCCTGCTAATTGATGCAGAATTACCCAAGCAGTTATGGACATATGCTGTCATGACATCAGCTTATATTCGTAACAGATGTTACAACCCCAGAACAGGTGATACCCCCTATGGGTTTCTGACAGGTATCAAACCGAATTTGTCTAACATGCATACATTTGTAACAGTGTGTTATGCTTATATACAGAACAAAACCAAATTAGATCCTAGGGCTAAGAAAGGTATTTTTGTTGGTTATGACAGGTCTAGCCCTGCATTTTTTGTTTATTACCCTGATCAAAACAATGTCAAGAAAATCCGATGTGTCAAGTTCACTGAAAAGTTTGACTGTGTTGATGAAAATGTGAATTTACCACCTGATTCTGTTAAAGCAGCAGAACCTGAAATGCCAAAACCTGAAAATGGGCAGGAAAGTACAAGGCGTTACCCCACTAGAGATCGTGCTAGACCAAGGTATCTTGATGACTATGTAACTGGGGAAGAACTTGACAATGCAGTTGATGATGCTGCAAATTGTAAAATTTATTTTGTTACAGAGTAAGTAATGTTCCAGAGTCCTACCAAGATGCCATCTCATCCCCAGACTCCAGTAAGTGGAGAGATGCAATGAATGAAGAGTTGGATGCATTATGGGACAATGAAACATTTGAACTCACTCTTTTACCAGAGGGTAAAACCTCAGTGGGGGGAAAGTGGGTCTACACAATAAAATTAGATCCTAATGGGAAGGAAAAGTACAAGGCACGATTTGTTGCTAAGGGTTACTCCCAGGCCCCAGGTATAGATTATCATGAGACTTTTTCACCAACTGCTCGTATAACTTCAGTTCGCATGCTAATACAGTTAGCAATTCAGATGGGCATGGTAGTACATCAGATGGATGTTAAGACGGCCTATTTAAATGCCCCCAGAGCAACCTGAAGGTTATGAGAGAAAAGGCCCCAATGGTGAAAAGCTTGTTTGGTCGGAACTGAAATTGTTTGTTACATGGTTATTTAACACAAGAAGGGTTTGTACAATCCGTAGCTGATCCATGTGTTTATGTTCAGAGTACTAAATTTGGCCAAGTAATTGCAATTGTATGGGTTGATGACATCATTATTGCAGGTAGTAACACGGACGTATTGAAAAAGGCCGAAGAGTCTCTTATGATGAGATTCAAAATGAACGACCTAGGTGTTTTATCATGGTTCCTAGGCATCCAATTCAAATGTGAAAATGACTGTATTGAAATGAGCCAAAGCAAGTTTGTGGAAAAGATTCTCGAAAGGTTCAACATGACTGATTGCAAGCCAAAAGCAGTCCCATGCGAGTTGGGCGCAAACAAAGCCACTACAGTAAATGAAAGTGCATTTGAAAATGTAAGCCTGTATCGTGAAATTGTTGGAAGTTTAATTTATCTCATGACTTGCACAAGACCTGATTTGTGTTATGTTGTGACGTATCTATCCCAACATCTGTCAAAGCCAATGAAATCACATTATGGAATGGCTAAGCAAGTGCTGAGGTATTTAAAGGGTACTCATAATAGATGCTTAAAGTTTGTTAAGGGAACTCAACTGAAACAAGTGGGATATAGTGACTCAGACTGGGCTATGTCTGATGATAGACGCAGCATTAGTGGTCATACATTCAAGTTATGTGATGAAAGCACACTGATTTCATGGAAAAGCAAAAAGCAATCTATTGTAGCATTGTCTTCATGTGAAGCTGAATATGTAGCTTTAGCCACTGCTACACAGGAAGCTAAATTTCTTAGACAACTTTTAGCTGACCTAATGTGTCATCCTTGCAAGAAAGTTTGTATGTATGTAGATAACCAGGGAGCAATTGCGTTAGCTAACAATCCTGTACATCACAAAAGATCAAAGCATATTGATGTGAAATATCACTATGTAAGACTAGAGATTCAGAATGGAGCTGTCAGCTTAACTTATGTACCTACACATAACAATGTTGCAGACGTATTCACCAAACCTGTAACTAGAGTTAAACTTGATAGACTGTTAATGTAACGAACCCCAAGTTGTGTTTGAGTGGGGGTGTTAGATACAAACTCAACTTGTAAATCTACTTGTAACCGGAAGTTAGTTACCGGAAGTGCATGTATGAGACTGTAACACTAGGTCGAGGCTGATTGCACTATATTGCATCAGCCCACATCATGGTGAACGTTGTGGAAGAAATCTGTCTGTTGGAATAAAAACTGAGTTGTGTTTTACGTGAAGTTTGTCTTATCCTCCAAGAACTATGGCCACGCTTGCAACAGTTTGGAGTAAACAAATAAATGAAATGAAATGAACAGATATCATGAGTGAGAAAGAAATTAAGAAACTCACTGTTGCCGAGATCAAGGAGCTTGAGGAAGAAACATTGGAGTGGAATGGATGGTGAGTTTCAGAGAAGGTTGTGTCAAGAATTGATGGTGAGCCAGGTCGACAAGCAGGGGACTGCATGAAAGCGTTAGTTACAAACAAACGAGACCAGCAGTTCTTTTTCAATACTGAATACCTGCAGAAATATAATGCTGCAAAATCAGAAAAGACAAAAGTTCAAGTTCCTGGTCACCACTATTTCAAGAAAATCGATAGTATCATTTCAATGTGCATGATTTCCGGAGAAATGTTTCATGAGTACTGTATTGACCAAACAGTGCCTCCAACTCCACGTCCAATTCCAGACACCAGCAAGCTCCATACGTTTTACAACCTACCTCTCACGGATACACCAACTGCAAAAGAAAATGGTGAAAGGAGAGAGGTAGATGATTACCAAACTAGAGCACGCTTAAAACCACTTTATAAAGAGAAGCAGTCAATGTGGAGGATGCTTTAAGTGTTCAAGCTTTCTGTAATAAATATGCTGTTGAGGAGAACCTTGTTAAGTCATACTTGGAGCATCTAAAGCATTTAGAAATTGTTGAGGCCAATCCTCAACAATAGAACAGTTTTGTTTCTTAAGTCCGTTCCAATCCATTTGTAATTTATGCTCCCGGCATGCTAGGCGCGCGCCTCTCGGTGTCGTTGTGAAAGGAGAAACGAAACCATGTGCTTTGTGACGCTCTAGTGCGGAGTTCTCATCGTATGGTAAGTGTTTCAGAGCTCGTGTGTTTAGATATTCCACCCCAACAGTGATTTAGTGTTTTCTCGCGTAGGTTTTTACAGCACGGTGAAGTTTGTAAGCCAAGATGAGACTCCAAATGTGACCTGTTGTGTTCAAGAAAATGTGCTCACGTGTACGTGCAACGCTCGATTAAAGTTCAGTTTTCAAGATCCTTTGTGTTGTGAATTAAAGCGCGTTTGTCCCCTGGACATCTTCGTAAAAACCATACGAACGTCTTTGCCTGTGTTTAGTGGAAGTTGAAAGTCCTAGCTGTGGAAATATTTGTGCGTGTGAATCGATGTGACAATTTGCCATGACTCAACGAGGAATTCTGCTCGAACGATTGGAAGAGCTCGACAGATCCCGCAGAGGATATTTATCAAACATCACGAAATTGTGTAACCAGCTGGATGAAAGTCTCAAGGACTTCAGTCAGGTCGTAAAGGTACGAACTCAACAAACTAACCTTAATTCCGCGTGGGATCAGTACTGTGCTTGTTGTGATAAATATAGTGACCTACTCGATACTAACTGTGAAAAATATCAAAGGGTCTTGAGCGACCATGCATCTCAACAATTAAGAATACAAAGATACAATGAAAGAATAGAACAGTTCGTGGTCAGTGCCGCTGCTTTTTATAATAGCCAAGTGTTAGAAGACGTGAAATTAACCAAAGAGCGTGCCCCTCCAGAATCTGTGAAATCTACTGCGAGTTGTGACTCAAAACTCAAAATCAAGTGTGTGTAGCTCCAGGGCGCAAAGAGCTAAAATCGAAGCAGCGAAGGCCGCATTAATGCAGAAACAGGCTGAAGAAAGAAGTAGAAAAATAGTAGAATTGGAGGTGAAAAAGGTTGAGATGGAAATAAAACGAACTGAATTAGAGTTACAACACCGGCTAGAACTGACCAAGTTAGAAGCGGAAAGGGAAGTTACAACTGCAAAGAATCAAGTGGAACTAGCCAATTTGGAGGCCTCCCTTGCAGAACAGGAGATATCTGATTCACCCACTGGCCAGGAAGGTATCAAATGGTCTCCAAACCTTAACCTAAAGGACCCAAATTCTCAACCCTCAAAGTTGCCACCTGAAATTCTACCATCTGTGATTAGTGCCAATAAAGTCCCAGTGAGCAAGCCATCTCACACATCGACCCCAGCATTTGGAAATGCCCAGACTTCCAACTTCCCCCCTATTGGGATAACTCATTTCAAGGTGCCAAGTGTAAGTTTTAGAACCCCTACTGTTGTGGATGAGGGTGTACATGAAACCATTAAACCCCGTATTCGAGACAACGCCCAGTCACAACCTCCTGACCCACCCACTGAAGAAACTCCATGTGTCACCACCACCAACTGCTGTACAGCCACACCCAGTGCTGCGGGTTCAGTTATGAATGAAAGTCTTGTTGCTATCATGTCTTCAATGGAGAAAATGAGTGCCTCTTATGATCTACCACATGTGCAAGTTCAGAAGTTTGATGGATCTCCTGAAAATTACCCAGCCTTTCGTCAGAGATTTAAGCAGTTAGTTGAAACCCGTCCTCTTAGTGATGCTGTGAAAATGACCCGTCTGTTACAGTTCTTGGATGGTCCTGCCTTGACTGCAGTGCAGAGATATGAGCCAATGCCTGGTGGCCTGGCAAAGGCACTTAAGACACTAGAGGAGCGCTTTGGCCAACCGTTTCAAGTAGTGAGAGCATGTGTTGAATCACTTACCAAGGGACCTGCTATACAAGCAAATGATAAGGACAGCCTGCAACGCTATGCTGATACTGCCCAAGTTACCTATGATACCTTAGAGTCAATGGGATACCTTAGTGAGATGAATATAGACAATCTGGAGAAGGTCATTGCGCGGCTGCCGAAGTGGATGCAATCCAAATTTGCCGAACATTTGAAAAATCTCGAGCGTAAGGGTCAGAAGATGCCAAATTTCAAGGATGTTGTAGACTTCCTCAAGGAGAGAGCGTTTGTTCTGAGCCACCCTTTCTTTACTAAGCCAGGAACTCCTAAGGGTTTTGCCTACTGTTTAACAACGACAAACCCTGAATCCTGTCCAATGTGCCGTCAACGCCACCCGTTATACCGTTGTGAAGTATTTAAATCCAAGTCTCCAAGGGAGAGAAATGACTTTGTGAAACAGAACATTTGCTTCAATTGTATCAGTTCAACTAAACACAACTCAAAGAAGTGCAAGTCCTTAATCAGGTGCAGGGTACAAGGTTGTGGGAAGACACATCACACATTGTTACACTTCACTGAAACAAGAAAGGGAGAAAACCAACAAAGAGACAATCCTAACAGTGAGGAAGTTAACCAAGGCTTAAGACCTGATCATGGCACTACTTCCATGTGCTCTACAGTGGCTGCAGTGAACTCGTGTGAAGTGTTGCTTCAAGTCATTCCAGTTAAAGTGATTAGTAAGTCTGGCAGCCAAATTACTACTTATGGCCTACTGGACTCGGGCTCCGACATAACCATGATTGACCCGTCTCTCGTGAAATTGCTGAACATTAAGGGTTCACCAAGTAAGCTATCACTCACGACAGTAAACAGAGCTGACACGGAAGAAGAGGGCCTGAGGGTTGACTTCCAAATTGCTTCAGTAGACAGCGAGAATGATCAGGTGATTGATGTCAAATCTGCCTGGGCTGTAAAGGATCTTACGGTTCCCCTAAAGCATACAAAGGTGACAATGTCTGTAGGGCAGTGGCCGCATTTGCAGCAAGTGTGCTTCCCTGAAGTGGGGAGAAAGAAGATTTCTATCCTGCTTGGTACAAACATCCAAGAGGTCTTCATACCACTTGAAGTTAAAAGAGGTAAACCAAATGAACCGATCGCGATCAAGTCCTGTATCGGCTGGAGTATACTTGGTGGCTGTCCCAGCGTACCTTCCTCCACTCCTGTGTAAGTCAATCTCATCAACGGAAAGGATGTTACCCTAAGTGACCAGCTTGAAGAATTCTGGAGAATTGAGTCTTATGGTACGAGCAAGTTTGAAACCAAGACCATGTCTGTGGAAGACCAAAGAGCCATGAACTTGATCGCCAATTCAATCCGTAAACATGATGGCCATTATGAGATGGGCCTCCTGTGGAAGAGTGATAATCCTGTGCTTCCTTACAACAGAACACTAGCTGAAGCGAGACTGCAGCTCTTAAAGAGACGCTTCCTTCGAGATCCAGAACTAGAAATCAAATATAGAGCTGTGATTGAAGACTGTATGGCCAAAGGTTACGCAAGAAAACTTACAAGGGAGGAAGCAACCACAGTCAGCAAAACCACATGGTTCCTGCCTCACCACCCAGTAACCAATCCGAACAAACCAGGCAAGGTGAGAGTAGTGTTTGATGCGGCTGCAAGATTCAGTGGCACATCCCTAAACGAACAACTCCTTCAAGGACCTAGTCTGACAAATGACCTGTCTGGAGTGTTGATTCGGTTTCGTGAAGAAGAAATCGCCTTCTCAGCAGATATCGAGGGCATGTTTTACCAGACTAGAGTAACCCCGAGCGATACAGATTCTCTGAGGTTCTTGTGGTGGCCTGAAAGTATTGACAAGCCTCCAGAAGAATACAAAATGTTGGTCCACATCTTTGGTGCAAAGTCTTCACCCTGCTGCGCCAACAAGGCCTTAAACATGACAGCACAAGACAATCAAGAAAACTACCCCCCTGAAGTGATCAGAACAGTTCATAGAAACTTCTATGTTGACGATGTCCTGAAGTCCGTCCCAAACACAGACCAAGCCATACCTCTGGCCTCGGATCTTATGAAGTTGTTGAGCGAAGGAGGTTTCCGCCTTACGAAGTTTGCGAGTAACAGTCGTGAGTTACTAGCCTCAATTCCTCCCGCGTCGAGAGCAAATCCTGAGTTAGACTTAGATCTAGACCAGTTACCCCTAGAGCGAGCGTTGGGTGTCTACTGGGACGCACAGTCGGACACATTTAAGTTCAAGGTCTTACAAGCCCACAAGCCATCCACCAAGCGAGGAGTACTCTCTGTCGTCAGCTCCCTGTTCGATCCGCTGGGATTCCTTTCACCCTTTGTGTTTTCAGCCAAGATTCTACTACAAGAGCTGTGGAGACAAAAGTTGCCGTGGGATCAAGAAATCCCAGAGCCGTATTATTCCCTGTGGCAGAAGTGGCTAGAAGAGCTACCGTGTGTTGCTACAATCGAAATACCAAGGTGTTACAAGACCCAGTGCCTCAGCGCGCAAACCACTGTGCAGTTGCACAACTTCGCTGATGCCTCAAGGCATGGTTATGCAGCAGTATCCTACCTACGGTTCGTTGATGAACAAGAAGTGATCCACTGTTCCTTCGTTATGGGGAAGACCAGGAATGCGCCCATCAAGGAGTGGACTATACCTCGCCTAGAATTGCAAGCGGCGGTATTAGCGGTACGGCTAAGCGACTCAATTCTGAGGAAGCTTGATCTGCAAGTACATGAAACCTTCTTCTGGTCTGACTCGATGACGTCTCTGCAATATATCAAGAACCAGACAAGGCGCTTCCAAACCTTTGTAGCTAATCGCGTGGCCGAGATTCATGAAACAACCGCCCCAGAACAGTGGCGTCATGTTCCCGGTAGTATGAACCCTGCTGATGATGGTTCACGAGGCATCACTATTCAGCACCTCCAACTCGGATGTCGGTGGTGGTCAGGTCCTAGTTTTCTGTGGCAGCCTGAACATCAGTGGCCCATTGCTCAAGTGGAAGACGTTCGAAGTGATGATAAAGAAATACGGAGGCCGGGTACAATCATGCTCACCAGTGACACGTCCCAAGTTGATCTCCTACTACAACGTTACTCGTCGTGGTCCCGTTTGCTGAGAGTGATGTCGTGGGTGCTACGCTTTGTCAAGCCACTTAAGAAAGAAAAACCTGAATGTGTCGTCGCAAGTACGCTTACCCTTGTTGAACTTCAACGAGCGAGTGAAGTAATTACGCGATTTGTGCAGTACCAACATTTCCGTGATGAGTACATGGCTTTGAAGGAAGGCAGACAAGTGAAATGTAGCAGTAGTCTGGCCACCCTGAGTCCGGTCCTAGTTGATGGCGTTATACGTGTTGGAGGACGAATCCATCGTGCGCCGATTGCCTTTGAAGCTGCTCACCCAGTGATCCTTCCAAAGTCAAGTCCTGTGTCTGTATTGATAGTTCGCTACTACCACCATGTGCTGGGCCATGCAGGGCGTGAACATGTGTTGACCGCTCTCCGCCAACGTTACTGGATACTGAGAGGAAGAGCTTTGGTGCGCCAGATCTTGACCAAGTGTATAAGCTGCCGCAAGCGCAACATGCCAACTTTACAGCAAGCGATGGCAGACCTGCCCAAGGAACGACTGGTACCTTATCACCCCCCGTTCACGTTCACAGGCCTCGACTTCTTTGGTCCCTTCTATGTGAAGCGTGCTCGTAGTGTTGTCAAAGTGTATGGCTGCATATTCGTGTGTTTCAACAGCCGGGCGGTTCACATCGAAGACGTCAGTTCCTTGGAAACAGATACGTTCATCTTGGCTCTGCGCCGGTTCATCTCTGTTCGCGGCTCCCCTAAAGAGATCTGGTCAGATAACGGCACGAACTTCACTGGCGCTGAGAAAGAACTTCGGCGTTCGATTCGAGAACTAAATGAAGAACAAATCAGGAGAGAGCTGCATATGCACGACGCAGAGTGGTTCAAATGTGTGTTGCCAAAGTGGCGTTTCCAACCTCCTACCGCGAGCCACATGTCAGGCGTCTGGGAGAGGCTTATTAGAAGTGTGCGGAAAGCCATGAATGCTATTTTGAGTAAACCAGGCGCTGCCATCCCCTTGGAGACCTTACGCACCGTGTTCTCCGAAGTTATGTCCATCTTAAACAGCCGTCCCATTTCTCCAGCGAGTGATGATCCAAGTGACATGGAGCCACTCACACCGAATCATTTGCTTCTACAGCGACGAAATCTCGCTATACCCCCTGGTGCCTTCGCCAAGGAAGAGCGGTACTCACGCAAGCAATGGAGACATGCCCAATTCCTTGCTAACTGTTTTTGGTCGCGTTGGGTTCGAGAGTACGTACCTACCTTACAGCAACGCCAGAAGTGGCTACTAAACAAGAGAAATTTAGCGGTGAATGACCTGGTTCTCGTGGTGGACAAAGCTGTGCCGAGATCCCGCTGGTTGCTAGGCCGTGTAACGAAAGTGTTTCCTG
This sequence comes from Cladopsammia gracilis, assembly GCA_022457155.1. Classification (NCBI taxonomy): domain Eukaryota; kingdom Metazoa; phylum Cnidaria; class Anthozoa; order Scleractinia; family Dendrophylliidae; genus Cladopsammia; species Cladopsammia gracilis. The sequence continues at coordinate 996,400 of JAJGOT010000032.1, forward strand.
GTGAAGATTCACGTGTCCGCACCGCTGAAGTGAAGACAAAGGACTCTTGCCTTACTCGCCCTGTGACCAAGCTGTGTCTCCTTGAAGAAGCTACTTGACGGGATTGCCGTAAGAGTGCAATGAACATTGCAAGATTGAACTGAAACATTGTCGTGAACTGACGATCACTCGTTTAGAACATTTAACATATATTAGTGATTGATTTCGGGGGCTCATTCAGCCCTACCCCCCGGGATGTTGAGGCCAATCCTCAACAATAGAACAGTTTTGTTTCTTAAGTCCGTTCCAATCCATTTGTAATTTATGCTCCCGGCATGCTAGGCGCGCGCCTCTCGGTGTCATTGTGAAAGGAGAAACGAAACCATGTGCTTTGTGACGCGCTAGTGCGGAGTTCTCATCGTATGGTAAGTGTTTCAGAGCTCGTGTGTTTAGATATTCCACCCCAACGGTGATTTAGTGTTTTCTCGCGTAGGTTTTTACAGCACGGTGAAGTTTGTAAGCCAAGATGAGACTCCAAATGTGACCTGTTGTGTTCAAGAAAATGTGCTCACGTGTACGTGCAACGCTCGATTAAAGTTCAGTTTTCAAGATCCTTTGTGTTGTGAATTAAAGCGCGTTTGTCCTCTGGACAGAAATGATGAACGAGAAGAGGAAAGCTGAGACAAGAGGAAACAACCTTCAAGAAAACAGTATGTCTTGTGAGGATTTTGACTGGCAGAAAATGGTCGCTCAATGAGGGAACCTTGACAAAAAAGCGTGTTTGTGTCCTTGATAAGTACATTGAAAAGCATCAGCTGTCTGCAGTGAGAAATAAGAAAAAACCTGACAAAGTCAGTGTTATCATCCACCATTTACAACATGCTGTTTCTGCAAGTAAAATCGATGAAGACCAAGACCTGGTTATAGAGGAAATAGGAGATTCACGTGAATCGGATTAAATTTGAACGCAGTGACTGTGTCTTTGTTTCTGGTTGTAGAAGCTGTTATCATCCCATTAAGCCAAAAGCTTTCTTTTGTCTTGTTCCTTTTTAAAACACAGAAACAACTTGCATGTTCATCACAGGTTTTAATTCAAGTTTGCTTTATTAAAAGTACTGAATCACTTTCCTTTTACCACTGTATATAAAATCGGACGCTTTATGTATCCATGGGAGGGTCATGGAATTTTAGGACGAGTTCCAAGGGAGGGTGGAGATATTTTAATCCCTTGCTTTGGAAGGGTCATTTTATTTTCATCGCTTATCTGTAAATCTCCATTCCCCCCCCCCCCCCCTGCTAATCTCTGACAAGTCCCTTACTAACGTCGGTGCTGTTGTGGAAGTGGGAAGAGAAGATTAAACAGTGTGCAAACCCTTGGGGGTAATTAGGAACGCTGCACTCCAGCCTCGATTGATTCTCGATTTGCGCTATGTTAACCAGCACTTGTCGTCGTGCAAGTTCAGATACGAAGATATTCGAACTGCCGCAGATTTGTTTTCTAAAGTGGATTGGTTCTTCAAGTTCGATTATAAAAGCGGTTACCACCATGTGGAAATTCTCCCCCAGCATTGCCAGTTCCTTGGTTTTTCTTTGTTTTATAAGGGGCAGCTTAGGTTTTTTCAGTTTACGGTCCTCCCTTTTGGTTTCTCCACGGGTCCTTATCTCTTCACCAAGATTCAAAGAGCCCTTGTCAAGCACTTGAGAGGTAAAGGCTTTAGAATATTTACATACTTGGATGACGGGGCAGGCGCTGACCAGGTCGGGGGCAAGGCTGCAATGATATCTGCATTTGTCCGTAAAGACATTGTTTTAAGTGGGTTCATCGCCAATGAAGAGAAAAGCCAGTGGGTTCCTTCACAATCAGGAGAACTGTTGGGTTTTATAATGGATTCACAGTATGGTATTTTTCAGGTTCCTGCAAGAAGAGTTGAAGCCCTTAAGCAGTTGATAGGCACTATCATAGAGAAACACTTCACAGTTTCAGCGAGATGCCTTTCACATTTGACAGGATCTCTAGTTTCTATGGGTCTTGCTTTAGGTCCGGTGATGTGCCTCTGGACAAGAAGCATCTATAGTGATATCTGTCGAGCTGACTACTTGGATAACATAAGCCTTTCCTATTGTCGCCAGAGGGCCAATCAGAGGTGTTCTGGAAAGACAATTTTGACTGTAGTGGATACCCCATCTGGTTTCCCAGTCCAAAGGTGGAAGTTCTTACTTATTCTGATGCAAATGGACAAGGCTGGGGAGGATTTGCAGTGCATTTTTCTGACAAAGTAGATACAGGCAGCTGGTCTCGTGTTGAGAGTTTGCAAAGTTCAACATTCAGGGAAGTAAGAGCCATTAGGCTAGTGCTGGAGTCTTATTCGGATGAAGTCAGAAGAAAGGAGGTGCTTCATCGAACTGACAATAGAAACGCTGAGATTGTTTTATCTATGGGAAGCCGCATAAAGGAGCTACATCAAGAGGCGGTGGCGGTTTATAAACTGTGTAGAGAGTTGAACATGCGTTTGTTAGTGGAGTGGGTGAGCAGGGATGAGAATACAGAAGCAGATGAATTGTCAAGAATTGATGACCCTAACGATTACATGCTAGATCCGTCCTGCTTCAAGTACATTGATCAAACATGGGGTCCCCACATAGTGGATCGTTTTGCAAGTGTACACACTAAACAGCTGGAGAGATATTGCAGTAGATATAGAAACCCAAGATGTGAGGCAGTTGACGCGTGGCCGCTTCTAATTAATACTAATGGATCTTGGAAAGCCTTTGTTACCGGCTCTATGTTAATTCAACAGTACAAAGGGATTTTTCTATCTGGATCGGCAGCTAGCAGTGTATTTACGTCAAACGTCCCGTCTTTTCATGTTCTAGCTCTCCGCGTGTGCAGGAAAACCGCCAGTTTCAGTTTCAACACAACGCCCTTTTAATTTCTCTTAGTTGAACTTTGCCGCAACATTCTGCCCGTGGACGGGAAAAAAGCAACAACGTATGCAAATACAGTTCTCGTTTAACTTATTATAACAAGAGGCTGCAAGCAGCCTTTACTCATGCGCATGCGTAATAAAATTTTATGATATATTTTAAACATGATAAGAAGATGTCCGACATGGAGAAGAGTTACTCCTTTCATTCAGTCATCGTTCCTGCAAACCACGTTGTTTACTATTGAATGTTGTGGACATGAAGACTGTACCACAATGAAGCCAGTGATTCTTCTAAGTCTTATATATACCAAACGTGAACATAGTAATGTTTAGGGTTGTAGGAGATTCTGTTGTGACACCTAAGTAACGCTCTTTTATCGGAAGTGAGAATAGCCGGAAGTCACTAAACTGGAAGTGTAAATGGCAAATACGTCAACCGGAAGTGCACAATTTAAAATATGCGTGCATACATTTGCATGCAAAATCGTGACACAAAAAATAAAAATAATAAAAACAAGAAAAACGGAGCCGAAACCTTACCTCATGCCGCTTCGCGCATGAGTAATAAGTCCCTAGACGATTATTTAACTACGGGTTGTGTAACTCTTATTCTTCAAATCGCACGACTTTCAACAGAATTGATTATTTCATTAACACTCCCCCTCCATTCGACCACGCTTTAAGAGAGTGTTGTCGAATTATAAATTTGTTAATAATCAGTTCTTTGAAGCAATTATCAAGAGTCAATGTTCACACTCCTCCAGTAAACAGAGTCTTGCCACGGGTCGTACGTAGATATCGGATTTGGTCTTCACTTCCGCAGTTCTCACACGGCCATCTTCTCCAGGAAAGACTTTAAGAATTCTTCCAACTTGCCACAAACCTCGTGCAACATTTGGCTCCGTTATGAGAACTAAATCTCCCTAACTCATATTTCTTGCCTCTGTGGTCCACTTGTTTCTTTGAGTCAACGATAGAAGATATTCCTTTAGCCAACGATTCCAAAACATGTTAGCCAATACTTGCGCTTGTCGATACTTCTTTCTTGAGTTGATTTCACGGTCTTCTACTATGTCAAATGGAGAATTCGCGTTAGGTCTGTGAAGAAGAATGTGGGTCGGAGTCAAAGCTTCGAAGTCATCGGGATGGCTGCTGCTGGCGGCAATAGGTCTGCAGTTGAGAATTCCTTCTACTTCTACCAAAGCCTTGTGCAGAACATAGGAGCTCACTCGTCTCCCCTGAAGAATAGAATACAAAGTACGCTCAACTGCTCCGTTCATGTGGGTTGAGTTAGGAGGATTGAAAATCCAATCTGTACCATTGGTCGTTAGTCTCCTGGAAATTTGATCATGAGACAGTCGCTGCCAGCCCTCTTTCAGCTCTCTCGCAGCTCCAAAAAAGTTTGTCCATGAGCCAACTTGTGATGATATTCTGCAATGATCAAGCGGCCAATCGACGATTTTGCATCAAGTATGATGGGGTGCTTGGTGTCATAACAAACTGGAGCATTGCGAATTCGGCCTTCAACTCTGAGCATACCATCTCTGTCCATATACGGGATTAGACGTTTCAATCTCGACCCCTTTGGGATTGGCCTTCCTTCAATCAGAGCCTTGATCTCGTCCGGAAATGAAGCATTCTGGGCCTTTCTTATCAGCACCAACTCCGCCTTATGTAATTCTTCAACAGTGAGCTCATTTACATCGCTGTCTGGGTGTGATCGTTTTTTCATAGACCTGATAAACTTCATGACGTATGCAGTAACTCTCTTTGCTTTCTCGAAGGAAGAGTAGCGGGTCAAATCAATAGGCTTGAACTCCTCCACTTGAGTATCGACAAGCTTAACTTGAACTGCTTTGCGGACTTCGCTTTCGTCTTCAATTTCCTCCCCCTCGTCATGTTTCGGAAGCCAATGATCTTCACTGCAGGAAAGGAAATCGGGACCTCGTTGCCAGGGACTTTGGAAGGTCATTTCAGAAAGGTGTAGTGCGCGCGTGCCAGCGTCGGCCACATTCATGGAAGTGGTAACATGGCGAACTTCGACTGAGCGTTGATCTTCAGACCTTAGAGCTTCCAGATTAATGGTTATGTCCACAATTCTATGAGCCACATAATCCCGATACTTGACACTTAGCTGGTGAATCCAATGGAGAAATATCATCGAGTCGGTCCAAAAGACAACTCTACTAATGGTGTAATCCAGAGCATCTACAAGGGACAAGGCAAGCTGCGAGGCCATGCACGCGGCATCCATCTCTAAACGTGGTACGGTTATTTTCTTCATGGGTGTCACTCACGCTCTTGACAAGGCCCATCTGACTTCAATGCCACTGTCTTCGTAGGAAAAACGCAAATACGCTTTGGTGCATTTAGCCTGCTGGGAACTGTCTGAGAAGAGGTGGAGCTCCACACTGACAGGCCAGGCTTGTCCTCTCGATGATGAAAGCACCGGGGAACGGCAATAGTCTCTAAGTCCTTTATTTCAGTCTCCCACTTCTCCACTCCTTTAAATTATCCTCGTCGATGACTTCGTCCCAGTTGTACTTTTTGAGGAAGATCGATCGTTGGCAGATTCTTCCTCTAATCTAGAAGGCACTCAGCCAGCCATGAGGATCCCAAATTTACGACACCCTGCTCAAAATTGCTCGCAGAGTTTTCGCTGGTTCACTCGCTGAAATTGAAATGTGGAACGCATCCGTGCTGGCGCAGTAAACCAAACCCACAGCTCTCGAGTTGGGAAGCCCAGAATGAGTAAGCTGTTTCACCTCTGCTCTTTCAGACTCAGGAATGTCGTTAAGAACACTTTCGCTGTTGCTGAGCCACTTTGTCATCGTGAAACCTCCAAGCTTTATAAGTGCAGTAAGGTCTCCGCGAAGACGTACAGCTTCGTTTCACGGCTTCCGCAGCTTCAGGATACCTTTCGCGATTTTCTTCAGCGTTACTCTTGACCACGTAATTGGCGCATGCAGGAGCTGACCTTTCGCCAAACGGTCTCCTCAGACATTGATAAACATTTGGATCCTTAGTTGGCGACTCTCTGTAAAGGAATCAAAGCGCAGGCATATCTGCCTCTGTAACTCGTAGTTGTAAGAACATGTCCTTAATGTCTGAACAGAGTGCGATACGGCCTTGCCGGAGGCGAAGCAGAACACCATGAAGTGACGTCAGAAGATCAGGGCCAGCCAAGAAGAAGCCATTCAAGCTCTTTCCATTGTATTTAGTTGCCGCGTTGTAGACTCTACTGACCTTTTCTGGCTCCTTCGGATGACGAACAGGATGGTGAGTTAGATAATTGATTCTTTGACTTACAGTTCCGACTTCTTCATTAGCAGTTAACTTTCGTATGTAACCATTCCTCACATCACTTTCTATGGAGGCACTGTAACCCTTTTTAGCTCAGGGTCACGCTCTAATATGATCTCCAGGGTACGTAGCTGAGCCTCGGCCGCCTTTCTGTTGTTGGGTAAGACAGGATTCGGATCTTTCCACAGGATTCCAGATTCAAAGGCGTTTTCATTCGGGATCTGCTTAGTTGTCTGATTAAGAATCGTAAAGGCTTTCTGATTTTCAATTGATCGCATAGCACCCTTAGTTCCCAAGGTAGGTGCGTTCTCGAAATTGATCCATTGCTGAAGTTGTTGTTGTTGAAATAATTGTTCAGCCTCAATTCTGCAGACATGAATTGCCTCCTCCTCTGATCCGGGCAGGTGTGAGAATGCTACCTATCCCAAACGTGTTCTAACGGCTATTGGTGTACCAAGAGGGCCAAGCCGCCTTTCAAGCGCGGCTTGCAAGATGTAGGCGTCTATTCCAATAACCAGTTTAATGGCAGAAGCGTCGACCGCCCGTAGAGGTAGATCCTTTAAGTGATCAAATCGCATCTTCTCCTTTGTCCAATCAACACTGTATGGAGGATTGTTCATTTTTGGCACAGTGTGCACCCTTGGAATAATGTATTTTATTCTCCTTCTTCCTATTCCTGAGATTGAAGGTCTTTTCGTTCAAATGAATCTACGACTCCATCCATATTAGCACCTCCGAGAACCAATTTACTTTGGGGACCTGACAAACCAAGGTCCATGGCAAGATCTTGCTCAATGAGAGTGGCATTTGATCCTCCATCAAGAAGAGCATGTGTTTGCAAACGTCCCTTGGGACCATAAAGAAAGACTGGAACTATCTGGTGAACAACACGTGTGCCGCAAGTGGCGACTCGCCCTGAGAACGTTCCACTGGCGCTCGGTTGATGCTGGTTGACTGGTGACGTAGTATTCGGTTGTTGTGCCCTGAAGATGGGAACAGCAGGAGGATTTGAGGTTGTATTTAATTCTTCCCCTGGATTCGAAGATGTTCTCCTTTTAGCTATGACCTCCTTTAACTCGTGCAGTAAGGGATGATGATTGCGTTTACAACCACTCACTGTACAGCTCAACTTCCTCTTGCAATGTCTTCTCAGATGACGTCCAAAACAGTTGAAACAAAGTCCTTTCTCTCTCAAGACCCTTTCCTTTCCAGCCACGTCTAGGCCTTTGAACATTCGGCAGTCACCAACAGGATGTTTTCCACTTCCATGAAACGGACAGACCTCAAGACGAGCATCCGCAGTAAACGAATGCTTTTTAGACGAGTACGGCTTGTGCTCTGTTGTGGTAGGCACCGTATCGAGAAGAGCACGTTCCCATACTCTGGCTTTCTTTTCCAACCACTTTCTAAATTACTCTAAATCTGCATTTCGGGAATTCTCATTTGTGTGTTTTGACCAAGCGATCTTGAGGGAAGGTGGTAGCTTAACTAAAGCCTCACGAACGTGGGAAGTGGATTTCAGCTCATGATCTTGACCTAGCGACTCGAATGTTGCTATGAGAATACTGACTGTCTCTGTAAGAGATCTCAGCTGCTCAACGTTTCTTTCGCTGACGTTTGAATGCTTCCTTAGGTCAGTATCGTGTGCCAAAATGATTCCGTTTGGATCTCCAAATCTTTTTTGGAAAATGTCCCATACCCGTTTGTACTTGCCACTACCACGTAAAATCCCTTGCAGAGCCTTTTCTCCTTTGCCTGCTATGTGTGTGAGTAAGAGAACCAACAGCTCATCTTCCGCATAAATACCTTGCTTTTCAAGTTTGCTAAACGGTGCTTTAAACGCTGGATAATTATTGATGTTTCCATCGAAGGTCTTAATTCTGGGATCACGTGTCTTCAGAATTGCCTCAGCCAACTTTATTGTTGAATATTCTCCAATTATCCGATCACAATCAGCTGGTTTCTCTACATGACCACTGCTTTCGGGTATTCCTTCGATGTACCAACCAATGATCCCGTGCTTACTTTCATGAGGTAAAGCCTTTATTATAAGTTTTCTAGGAAGCTTTCTTCTTCATCCCATAATTCTTCTTTCGCATGAAAGTTTGCCTTTGCAATTTTCCGCTTTACCTTAGACTCTCCTAGCTCCATCTCAACCTCGGCCTCTAGCTGAGGTTTTTCCCGTTCTTGCTGCAAACGCTGTTTTTCGCTCTCGTGTCTTCGTAGCAACTGCAGCTCTTCTGCTTCTAACATCCCTTTTTGCTCATCCATTTGCCGCTTTATGTCCCTTCTCCTTTGTGTAAGTTCTATTTCCAAGTTTGTTTTCGGGATCAGGAGAGACGGCGTTTGCTGAAGAGACGTTTCAGTGCCAAGGTCTTCAAGGGATGCCGGTGCCCTTTCGGAAAGCAACGACGGGGACACTGTCACGAGGGCGCATGCGCGAGTTTTTGGAATCGAAACTTGAAAACAGCCATTCTCGTCCCCAGAGCTCCACGTTTTTTTTTTAAATTGCGTCTCGTGTAGCTCTGGTAACCGACAAAAATTTGAATTTTTTGATTGGCCGTTTAAAAATGAATGCGCAACAAGGTAAAAAATTTTACGGCTCTACGCATAAGGTTTTACTTCCGGTTGAATTTCAAATGTTGAAGTCCTATGACCACAGCTACATCAACAAAACCAACCTTTAATTTCAACGCATTCAACGACCAATGTCACCCAGTTTTGTTTGGTTTAGCAGGTAAAGATACGGTTGCTAAATTTCAAAGTATAACGGGATCTGATTGTCGCTAAATATGAGCGATTCGTTTCCAAAAATAATCAGTATGTGTCTTGGAAGACGAAGCTATAAACGGCCACGAATATTAAAGAAGTATGTTGCTTGCAACAGGGATGAGTATTAATTAAAGCATCGCCAGAAATAGCGGCCATGTTCACCGCGCGTGCGCGAGTTTCAGTGGCAATATGGTCGCCAAACACTAGAAGGCTTTGTATGGCAGAAATAAAACAAAATCAAATTGGCTGGCTTTTAGCTTACCTGGAATATTTGCCGCATTCCGGGTAAATTTATGAACATCTTTTCAAGTGTTTTTGTAAGCTTGATTTTCCCCACAATTGTTACTGGCCCTGCTTTTCAAGAAAACATATTTCCGAAGCTTCGCTCATACTATGCTCTCTATTTTAGAAGCCATTAATGCCGATTTTCACTCAAAACGGGATTTCGAGGCACCATAGTTCGTAAAGTGATGGGGGTAGCCAACTTGCCGCAATCGTCTGAGAAGAAGCACCGACTGAACTGACGATCATCGCATTCTCACTTTCTACGATGGTTCCTTCGCCCTGCTTTTTGCTTTCAAAAATCGTTCAGAGCTGTAAAAATCATTTCCACCAACAGTCCACGCTTAAGTCTTGAAGTTCGCTGTCTTCGAACTACGATATTTGGGCACAGAATGCTCCAAATTTTGCTGCAAATCCCTCATTCAAAAGCTAAAGTCTTCTTGTTTTCAACTGCGAGCGAATTATTTCGGTCAGTGGTTTCTATATGGGCCTGAATACGCTTTATTTAACACAACATTTTTGTCGCACCGAAGCCGCACCAAACGAATTTGAGCCCGTAGGGTGGAACAGCGGTGTATACCAATGAAGCGACATCTCAGTGTAAGACGCACGAAAATTCGCTGCTCCAATGTCCCTGATTTCTGGCGATGAGAGGCAGAAATCCTGAAGAAAGTCCAAGGGTGAAAAGAAATATTACCACAAGGTTACCCATTTTAAATAACAACAACAACAACGCTATCAGCACTCTCGTAGGCAAGTTATATTTTCTTTATTAGGTAGTATACGTACTCTTTGCTACAACTTGAAATACAAATCTAGGGAAACGAAGGTCACTCGAAGCCCAATTAAAATATTAAACATGAAACGAATGCAAAACAAAAATTCCTCGATATTTCTTACCACTGTTCGATGAAATAAGCCTAATCAATGACCACAGCGTGTCCATCAACAAACTTAGCTGTCCCATCAACTGATTTGGTCGGATATGATAGCGTTCAGTGGCGAAGCGATAAATACACAGCTCCCAAAGGAAAGAAATCGGTTGACTTATCGAGCAATTTCTAAAACCAGTAGGCAAAATACAAAGACAATCTTTCTTCACAATTACAGCAGCACGTAAAGCTTTTCTTCTTTCCTTTTTAGCGCGATGTTTTCCTGTAATTGTTAAGTCTTGTACAGTCCTTCGAACGCCATTCCACACACACAACATTCTCGTCTCCAAAGCTCAACCAAACGAAACGAGGGCTCTGTGGACGAGAATGCACACACGGAAGGTTTTTTATTTCCGGTTTCTGGTATTGAGCAAGCGCAATAGTACATTAATGCATTAGGCATGCGCTAACGGATGTCGTGGATTTTACAACATCCGGAAGGCACTGTAATTCGTTTTTTCCGCTGACCAAACGAAACGAAGGCTCTGGGGACGAGAATGGATTTTCAAGTTGAACCGTCAATTTCAAAATGGCGTCGACTAGTGACGACGGTGGAGTAGCCTGCGTAGCTGGCGGTTTTTTTGTTGGCGCGCGCGATAATTCGCGAGCGAAGCCGCGAGTTTCGAGTGCCCGGTTTCGTGGGCTTTTTGAGTAGTCTGTACGCCGGCGTACGGGCCGTTCTGATTGGTTCTAAAACGTAAACACGTCAATCAAATGGTTATGCGATCTCTCAAGGGAGACTAGAGTTGCCACGCGAAAACCAAAATCAAAATTACAGACGAAGCGTTGTTCAAAGCTTTGGCATCTCTCAATATTCGACGAGAAGAAATCGTTCTTAAGAAAGAGCAGGAAATAGCCGTAAAAAAATACTTTATGGAAGAGACGTCATGGCCATTTTGCCTACAGGTTTTGGAAAGAGTTTAATCTTCACAATGATTGTGCTTGCCATGGAAGAACGCTGTGGCGTCTCAAATAGACTAAAATATGCCCGGCAGTCAGAAATTTTCACAAACTTTTCACTGAAAGGCTCTTTCAAACCTTTTGAGAGTATTCGATGTTCGTTTAGAAATGTCAAGCGACTCCAAAAATTATTTTGCTTTTCCGGTTGACGAAATATCCAAGCTTCGGCATACTATAAGATCGCTATGTTCTCGACACTTCGAAAATTTCTGCACAGGCTGCTGGGCACGGTCTCAAATACATGCTGTAGACTAAATGCCCGGCAGTGAGAAATTTTCATAGAATTTTCACTGAAAGGCTCTTTCAAACCTCTTGAGAGTATTCGATGTTCGTTTAGAAATGCCAAGCGCTTCCAAAAATTATTTTGCTTTTCTAGTTGACGAAATATTCTATGAAAATTTGTCTCTGCCGGGCATTTAGTCTATTTGAGACCGTGCCCGGCAGTCTGAAGAAAATTTAAGTGTCGAGAACATAGCGATTTTATAGTATGCCCAAGCTTGGATATTTCGTCAACTGGAAAAGCAAAATAATTTTGGGAATCGCTTGACATTTCTAAACGAACTTTGAATACTCTTAAGAGGTTTGAGTGAGACTGACTGTGAGTCTCGGCAGAAATATTCAAAGTGTCGAGAACATAGCGATCTTTATATAGTATGCCCAAGCTTGGATATTTTGTCAACTGGAAAATCAAAATAATTTTGGGAATCGCTTGACTTTTCTAAATGAACATCGATCGAATACTCTCAAAAGGTTTGAAAGAGCCTTCAGTGAAAATTTTGTGAAAATTTCTGACTGCCGGGGCATTTAGCCACAGCGTTTCTGAAATTCACCGTATTTAATTTTCAAAGGAAAACAGCACATTCTACAGTTATCATTCGCGCTTTTCGGATTCTCCCTCCATTGAGAGTTTTTTCCGGGGTATCGCCGTTCGCCATCGAAGGAACTTATGGAGTTTTTGTTGTTTATTGCCCGCCAGCGTCTAAGCCACGATTTTTCGCGCGATCGTAATTTACATGAAGTTTCGTATTACGATGCGCCCTGTGATTGGTTGGGTAATTGTATCCACCAAAAGATGTCAAAAAGGTCAAAAGGGGGCGGCTACTCAAAAAGCCCACGATTCTCACGGCTTCGCCGCTCGAAACTCGAATCTCGCGGCTTCGCCGCTCGCGAATTATCGCGCGCGCCAACAGAAAAACCGCCAGCTACGCAGGCTAACTAGTCCAGTCGTCTAATGAAATTTTTATAGTCGAAGTCAAACTAATTGCAACAGAATTTCTGTCAATGCCAAATGATAGATAGTGGTCAACTTACTAACATACTAAAAGTTAACTGTATTTGCAAAGACCACCGTAACGAGATAGAAGCACCGGATCCTGTAGTAAAGGATCTGATCAGCTATAAAATAATAAAACGATTTGATAAAAAAGCAAGGCTGATAAACGGTACGGAAACGACTATATTTGTAAAAAATCCAATATTTCGAAAGGCACAGCCTTTCTTCTTCAGGGTCTTACAGATAATAACTCGTAAGGCAAAAAAACGTTACAATTTAAATTTAAAAGGGGGCGGGGGGATAAAATATGATACTATGACAGCATAAACTGAAGTGACAAAGTAAATGTAAATAACCGTAAATAACTAAGCAATATAGAGGTAAGAAAAACATGCAACACAACACCACAGTAAATATAAGTAATGGAAACTGAGAAAAGATGTCATGTTTCATCTCTTCTATTTAAACCTAAAGGTTCAAGGGTCTGACCTCTTTCAATAAGATATGCTTCTCTTGCTTTACGTACACCGTCACGATTAGTTTTAACGAGTTCAAGAGGGATAAGTGGCATATCAGAAGCGGTATGGTCGTTAGAAAGGAAATGTTCTGAGACTGCAGTAGGTTTAGAGATGTTAGTTTGTTTGTCAACTGGTCTACGATGTTCGTTGAAGCGGTCTTTAAGTCGTCGTTTGGTTTCTCCTATGTATTGTTTGTGACAACGATTGCATTGTACCATGTAAATGACGTTTTTTGAGTTGCAGTCGATGTGATGATTAATACGTCTTGTTTCACCGGTAGAATGAAATGTATAATTGGTAAGTCCGTCCGTTATGTAGTTGCATGTTAAACAGTTGCTGTCACATTGAAAAGAACCACAAGGTTGGTTATTTTGTGAAGGATTACGTAGTTTGGAGCTTACTAATAAATTACTAAGATTGTTAGTTCGTCGGAAAGCAACAATGGGTGGAGCTTTGAAAACGTTAGTACAGCGGGGAGATGAAGACAAGATGTTAAGGTGCTTGTGAATAATGGATGATATAGAGCGAAGAGCTGGATTATAGGTGATAACAAGGGGTACTCGTTTGGGTTGGTTAGTTTCAGAAGTGTCTTTAGGTGCAATAGCTTCGGTACGTGTGATGTTGTGAACGCGTTTTATTTCTTGGTTAAGGAAAGACAGATTATACCCACGTTTATTAAGATAAGATTTAAGTTCATTAGTGCGGAGTGTAAAAGTCTCGTTAGAAGAACAAATACGGCGGAGTCTAAGAGCTAAGCTGAATGGAATAGCACGTTTAGTGTGTTTGGGGTGACATGAAGAATGTAACAAGTATTGATGTTTGTCAGTAGGTTTAGTGTAAAGGTCAGTAGTGATTTTACCGTTATCGAGTGAGATGTTAACATCTAGAAAGGGTATAGACGTGAAAGAATGATTGCATGTGAATTTAATGGTAGGGTGAATAGCATTAAGATAAGTAGTGAAAGTTAGGAGGTCGTCTACTGAGTGTGTCCATATCATGAAGATGTCGTCTATGTAACGCCACCATGTGTGTGGCTGGTAAGGGGCACGTGATAAAGCGTCCGTCTCAAATTTGGCGAGAAAAAGATTGGCATATGAAGGTGCCATTCTAGTTCCCATGGCAGTACCGTGCATCTGTAGATAGTGTTGGTTGTTGAATGAGAAGTTGTTCATAGTAAGGATCATGCGTATGAGGTCACAAATAGTTTCTGTTCTGACGGTCGAAGTACTGCGGTTGCGTGTGTCGAGGTAGTGTCGACAGGCATTAATGCCTTCGTTGTGAGGGATATTAGTGTAGAGAGAAGAAACGTCAAGAGTAACCAGAAAAGCATTGTTAGGTAGTTGTCCCAGTTGTTCTAGTTTATTGAGAAAGTGTGTAGTGTCTTTAATGAATGATCGTGTGGTCTGTACTAGAGGTTTGAGGTGATAGTCTACAAACTGTGATATATGTTCCGTGGGATGGGAGTTACTAGAGACAATGGGGCGCTCAGGGTTGCCCTGTTTATGAACTTTCGGTAAAATGTAGAAACGTCCGGCTTTAGGGTTCGTCTGTATCAAAAAACGTTTAGTGTCATCGTCAATAACTTGGTCACGGTGCATGCGTTCTACATATACACGTACGCGTTTTTGGATGTCATCGGTAATGTCGTTGTCAAGTGTTTTGTAGAATTTTGTGTCGTTAAGTTGCCTTAAACATTCGTTGATGTACCATTCCCTGTCCATAACAACTGTGCCCGAGTCTTTGTCTGCAGATTTTATGACAATGTCAGTATGTCAATGTCTGTACGTCTGTCAACAACCAACACTATCTGCAGATGCACGGTACTGCCATGGGAACTAGAATGGCACCTTCATATGCCAATCTTTTTCTCGCCAAATTTGAGACGGACGCTTTATCACGTGCCCCTTACCAGCCACACACATGGTGGCGTTACATAGACGACATCTTCATGATATGGACACACTCAGTAGACGACCTCCTAACTTTCACTACTTATCTTAATGCTATTCACCCTACCATTAAATTCACCTGCAATCATTCTTTCACGTCCATACCCTTTCTAGATGTATACATCTCACTCGATAACGGTAAAATCACTACTGACCTTTACACTAAACCTACTGACAAACATCAATACTTGTTACATTCTTCATGTCACCCCAAACACACTAAACGTGCTATTCCATTCAGCTTAGCTCTTAGACTCCGCCGTATTTGTTCTTCTAACGAGACTTTTACACTCCGCACTAATGAACTTAAATCTTATCTTAATAAACGTGGGTATAATCTGTCTTTCCTTAACCAAGAAATAAAACGCGTTCACAACATCACACGTACCGAAGCTATTGCACCTAAAGACACTTCTGAAACTAACCAACCCAAACGAGTACCCCTTGTTATCACCTATAATCCAGCTCTTCGCTCTATATCATCCATTATTCACAAGCACCTTAACATCTTGTCTTCATCTCCCCGCTGTACTAACGTTTTCAAAGCTCCACCCATTGTTGCTTTCCGACGAACTAACAATCTTAGTAATTTATTAGTAAGCTCCAAACTACGTAATCCTTCACAAAATAACCAACCTTGTGGTTCTTTTCAATGTGACAGCAACTGTTTAACATGCAACTACATAACGGACGGACTTACCAATTATACATTTCATTCTACCGGTGAAACAAGACGTATTAATCATCACATCGACTGCAACTCAAAAAACGTCATTTACATGGTACAATGCAATCGTTGTCACAAACAATACATAGGAGAAACCAAACGACGACTTAAAGACCGCTTCAACGAACATCGTAGACCAGTTGACAAACAAACTAACATCTCTAAACCTACTGCAGTCTCAGAACATTTCCTTTCTAACGACCATACCGCTTCTGATATGCAACTTATCCCTCTTGAACTCGTTAAAACTAATCGTGACGGTGTACGTAAAGCAAGAGAAGCATATCTTATTGAAAGAGGTCAGACCCTTGAACCTTTAGGTTTAAATAGAAGAGATGAAACATGACATCTTTTCTCAGTTTCCATTACTTATATTTACTGTGGTGTTGTGTTGCATGTTTTTCTTACCTCTATATTGCTTAGTTATTTACGGTTATTTACATTTACTTTGTCACTTCAGTTTATGCTGTCATAGTATCATATTTTATCCCCCGCCCCCTTTTAAATTTAAATTGTAACGTTTTTTTGCCTTACGAGTTATTATCTGTAAGACCCTGAAGAAGAAAGGCTGTGCCTTTCGAAATATTGGATTTTTTTCAAATATAGTCGTTTCCGTACCGTTTATCAGCCTTGCTTTTTTATCAAATCGTTATACTAAAAGTTCCCCAAAATTCGTGTGGTGGAACATGCTTAGATTAAGCATTTTAATATTTCGAGCGTGTGCCACAGGATACCCACTTCGAGAAAGATAATAATAAATCAAAACACACAAAATAAAGTTGTTTTAAGCGGTTCTAAACCATCTTGAACTACAATAAGTGTTTATCATGAAGAAAAATGTTATTAACCGATAATGAACAAAATGTTATTAATAGATGAAAATATTATATTTCGAGCATGTACCACAGGGTACCCACTTCGAGAAAGATGGTTTTTTAAAATTTAAAATTTAACTTTAATTGCAAGAAAGGCTCTAATATTGTTACTAGCTAACACAAATGTATTTTTGTCTATTACGTACATAACACGTTTGGTGGATGTGAAAAAGACTGTGCAACATTTCAAGCATCTAGTGATGTTTGACATAACAGGCTCAGGGTTTGGTCCACCATTCAACATGTCATAAAAAATACAATCCCATAATGCATATCATTTTCTTGGCTTGTCTGGTAACGTCTACATAATGATCGAATTAATCTGATCAAACTGGATGCTAAGGGGGGATTTTGATGGGAATTGAGGGGGGCTAATCTACCCGTTTGTCGCATATTCAGGAGGGGTATTAGTGTTTATTCATCGTCTTCGCTGAGGTCTGGTGAGGCAGAATTCCTGCATCTCTGTCCTCTACAGGTACCACATGCAGCCGAGCAATCCAGTCCATGTTTTCTGCATGAACATCTCTAGGAGCCACAGTCAGATTTACAATTACACCTAACAATCTCTAACAAAGACACGTGAGCTGCTGGTAGGTCAGTTCATACGGGTCTGAGTCTTCCATCTACTTGTTTCCAACCCCAGTCTTGTGGCGGGAGCGCAGCACCTCTCCACTGCTGTACCTTGTGGTAAATCCTGAGGCTGTGGTAGACAGCGGCTGCAGAAGTACATGTAGGAGGGAGACATTCGGGCTGTACAAACGAAGTCCCTGTTGTAATATTTTGGCAGAATCTTGAATATCATAACGAATCCAGACTTTCGTCAGACCGGCCGTTGTATAGACAAACAAGGGACTTCTCTCCAGATGCAATAATATCACTCTTTGTGGCATCTTCATTATCATTAAAAACCTCAGCTTGCTCCTGAAATAATGCATCCTTCGTAATCTTCTTAAGAGCCAAACCCTTGCCAATCCCATGTATTCCTGACATTGTATCGCATCCTAGAATTGCGTGAACAAAAAATTGTAAATTGTAATTGTAAATCTGACTGTGGCTCCTATAGATGTTCATGCAGAAAAAAAAGACTGGATTGCTCGGCTGCATGTGGTACCTGTAGAGGACAGAGTTGCAGGAATTCCGCCTCACCAGACCTTAGCGAAGACGATGAATAAACATTAATACCCCTCCTGAATATGCGACAAACGAGTAGGTTACCCCCCCCCCCCCCCCCAATTCCCATCGGAATCCCCCCTTAGCATCCAGTTTGATCAGTTTAATTCGATCATTATGTTGGCCATTAATAAATCTGCCCTTTGCCGTAGTGCCAGCCTTGCATTCAGTTTTGTATTATGTAAACGTTGCCAGACAAGCCAAGAGAATGATATGCTGTATGGGATTGTATTTTTTAATGACCTGTTGAATGGTGGACCAAACCCTGAGCCTGTTATGTCAAACATCACTAGATGCTTGAAATGTTGCGCAGTCTTTTTCACATCCACCAAATGTGTTATGTAAGTAATAGACAAAAATACATTTGTGTTAGCTTGTAACAATATTAGAGCCTTTCTTGCAATTAAAGTTAAATTTTAAATTAAAAAAAAATCTTTTCTCGAAGTGGGTACCCTATGGTACATGCTCGAAATATAATATTTTCATCTATTAATAACATTTTTGTTCATTATCTGTTAATAACATTTTTCTTCGTTATAAACATTTATTGTAGTTCAAGATGGTTTAGAACCGCTTAAAACAACTTTATTTTGTGTTTTGATTTATTATTACCTTTCTCGAAGTGGGTATCCTGTGGCACACGCTCGAAATATTAAAATGCTTAATCTAAGTATGTTCCACCACACGAATTTTGGGGAACTTTTAGTATGTTAGTAAGTTGACCACTATCTATCATTTGACTTAAATTCTGTTGCAATTAGTTTGACTTCAAACCACAGGATGACTGGACTAAACGGTGAAAGGAAAAGAACCAATTCGGGACGGAAGAGGAAGTTCGAGGATCAAGCAGAATAGAAGATAGCGTGGTCTAGAAACCACAAACGAATATATTTGGCTTCGATGCCGGGTATGAAGCTTCCAGTGACAGCGACTTCGTCGCCCATTTGTTGTCGTTGGAATATCGTCGAAGGTATGCTATGTTTTCATGACTTTGGCTTCAGTTTTCCCTCCTCAGGACGAGTGGCTCCTTGACGGAACCAAAAAAATGAAAAAGGAAAGGGAGTAAAGGAAAGAAAAATGATGAGCCTACGACACGAGGTATTCCCAGGCGGTCACCCATCCAAGTACTAACCTCGCCCGACAGGGCTTAACTTCGGTGATCGAACGAGAACCGGCGCATGTCAACCCGTGACAGTGTCCCTTTAACTTCCGATGGACGGCGAGAATGGATAGAACTCGATGAATCATCCTTTCTAGCATCAAGGTATTCTCTTGCTGCCTGAAGTTTTTAAGTAACGTTTTCCTCCATTGACGTCTGCTAGTGTTTCTCTTGCGCCGAGAGCTTCGACGAGTTTATTGTTGGTAGTCTTTAACTCTTCACAAAGTCGCTTCGCATTTTCCATGATGTACTTTAGAAGAGTCCGGCTTCCTCATCCTTGAATTAGTCGATCGACATTTTCTAGTTTATGGCGTAGTTCGCCGTTTTGATGGCGTATCTGCCATCGTAACTTGCGCTGCCTCGGCGAGTGATCATCCTTAGTGGTGTCAGGCAAGAAGCCTTGCTTCTGAGCTTGAGAGATTCCTGCGTTACTCATCTTTCCTCTAGAGCGAGTTGAAGAGAGATTCCAATTTCAAACGGCGGATGTTCGATCCAAATCCTCCCTTGCTAACAGCTGTAATCCTTAGGTCGTCATCCGGCTCGAAGGACCAACAATTTGTGCAGGAAAACCGCCAGTTTGAGTTTCAACACAACGCCTTTTTAATTTCTCTTAGTTGAACCGTGCTGCAACATTCTGCCCGAGGACGGGAAAAAAGCAACAACGTATGCAAATGCAGTTCTCGTTTAACTTATTAGTAACTCGCTCTCATGATGCAATTTTGATGGGACAGAGGTATCCCTGTGCTTTTTGAGCGTCTTGGTCTAATAGTCTAATGAGTTAGTATCCTGTATCATGGAAGCCATGACTAGATGTACTGTTTGTCAGAGTGAGCCAAGTGGTAGTTACAGAGTATGTTGCTGTGACAGCAGACAAGACTAGGAGCGCATGTAGCTGTTATAGCATATCGTGTTTTTTCTGCTATGATGAGACCCTGTTTTGATAGCCGTATTGGCTGATCAGTGCGTGTTTGCTGCCATGGTAATACCTCCAGCTGAGTTGGCGAAGGGGGTTATTCACGCTATTGGAATATGGTGATTCCTTTAGACCACCTCCTGTTGCCGTGATGGCTGTGTTATAGCAGATAATTGTTATGGGGGTGTATTGACATCATGTTATTTTGTCTGCCGTTAGGGCAAGGCCTTATTACCTGTTGATGTAATTGTATAACAAACTTGTTGGAATGAGTTGTTCACTTACGGAATGATTTCGTTGCAGTACCTGACTCTGTTCGGAATGAAGTAAACCTCTCTGTTTGGTTGAATGAGGAGGCAGTCAACTATCCCAAACTGAAACAGCTCGCTATGTCTCTACCGAGTATTTTAGTTCAAGATAGAGTGCGAAAGACAGTTAGTTCTTATGTCCAGGCATATCAAGCATGGAAGAAATGGGCTACCCAGTGTAGTGCCACCACTTTGCCAGCCGATCCCAGTGTCTTTGCCTTGTATTTGGTGCATCTCATCCAGCAGGGAATTTCAGTTTCAACGCTAAACTCTGCCATCTATGGAGCTAGCTGGATCCACAGGAAAAGTGGTTATCGGGAGCTGAGTGATAGTTCAATAGTCCAACTAGTAGCAGAAGCTGGTAGAAGAATCCTGGCGAAAACACCAACTCGCAAGAAGGCCTTGGAAGTCAATCAAGTCAAGAAGATTATAGTTCGTCTGGAACAAGGCCATCTAGGAGATATTCAAGTAGCTGCATTATTTGCTTTAGGATTCTTTGGATTCCTTCGCTGGGATGATCAATGGGATGATCGCTGGGATGATCGCTGGGATGATCTGAGCAGGTTGACTGCTAACAACCTTAAATTTGCGGATTCGCATCTTGCTATTTTTCTAGCGCAGAGGAAGAACGACCAGTTCCGGGACGGTTCGTGGATCTTCATAGCACGTAGTGATTCATCTCCTTGCCCTGTTGCGGTAATTGAGAAGTTCTTAAAAATGGGTAATCATGATCACAAGTCAAGGCTCTTCCGTCGGATTTTGAATACCAGGAAGAGGATGGAGCTCAGAAAGGAGCCCATGTCTTATAGTCGGGCAAACGAGTTGATAAAGCAAGAACTGCAGATGGAAGGGTTGGAACCTGGTTTGTATGGAATCCACAGCCTTAGAGCAGGAGGAGCATCTGCAGCAGCAGGTCATGGTGTACCTGATCGACTCTTCCAGAGGCAGGGGGGATGGCGTAGTGAGAAATCCAGAAATAATGATGTCCAGGAGTCTGTGGAATCACTGTTGACAGTTTCCAAGACAATTCAAGGCTGAGAACTGAACTGAATTTTATTTGCCAGAATGCTATAATGTACTTTGTTCAAGTTTATATCTGATAGTTCTAGTGTTCTGATAGCTTCCAGCAAGACCTGGACTTGACTAGTTCATAATTCCATGATAGTATCCATTAGTTCTGACTTTATGGACAGTAGAGCATAGTCTCTGTCATGTTGTTTTTGCTGCTCTATGCTTTTCTGCTCTTGTGGCAGTCGGCTTGGCATGGCTACCAGTGGTGTGTGAGAAGGATTATTTTCCACTGGCTGAGTTCAATGAAATAAGCCCGCTGCTGGCCTGGGGTTAGGTCATGTGACCTAAGAGGTCATGTGACCTAAGGCGGGCAGTTGTTTTTCTTGCGTCCGCCATTGCTGATCTTCCCGCCCACCCACCCACTGAGTTCAGTTTATAGGCTCCCCTAGTTTGCTGCTGCCAACCATGTAATTTTTCATTAGCTTTCTGGAATAAGCACTGTGTGTACAGTTTTGATTTTACAATAAAGGTCAGGCTGCGGTGGTCGGCTTGGCATGGCTACCAGTGGTGTGTGAGAAATAGGATTTTTTTTTTTTAATAATAATAAGAAGAACTTTATTATTGTGTCAAAACATTCTAGCTTGCTGTAGTACAGTTTGCTAATTGGGGACACCTTAGTAATCTATCCTAATACAAATAATCAAAATCTTAGTTATATTACCTATATAATAATTAATAAGTATACAAAATCTAGATAAAAATACAATATCATTTGCTAAGACATAATTACTACATAAAAAACAGTTTTGACAATTATCGATTTTTTTTTATTTAAGTGAAAACAATACATCATTGTAAAAGTTGAATAAAAGGACAACACACAACACAAAAAATAAAAAAAAAATAAAAAAAGTCTATGATAACTACCCTGTATAAGCTACTTATCAAAGCTTCCTATACAATATTTCCAATTAAGCTGATTTATTAATTCAGTTAAATTACACGATTTAGAATTTAATTTCTGATGATACAGATAGTATTTTGCAAACAAAAGACACTGATTAAATTTAAGCAAATAGCTTGTAGATGCGTCATTTTTAGAAGTAATGCCAAATAGTTCCTCTGTAAGAGAGGGTTGCAACCTGCAATTATGAACTCTATTAAACCAACTAGTTACTTCATTTATAAAGTATCTAGTTTTAGGACAGTTGACAAAAGTATGCAAAATAGAGTCTGGTTCATCACAATAAATACATTTGTTACTGTTTACTATACCATAAATACATAGTTCTTTCCTAGTCACAACTATTCTATGAATTAATTTAAAATTAAACTCCCTTAATTTATTCTCACGACATGTTTTTCCAATTTGGATGAACTTTTGCTCCCAGTTAATGTTTCCTACATTAAGTTCCTTCTCCCATTTTTTTGGCCCCGCAGGAACAGTCTTAGTTCTATTCATAAATAGCCAGTAGTAATCTTTACATTTCAATTTAATTAAATCGATTGTTACTGAGGGGGACAGTTGGAATTATGTATTTTTAGGCAGAAATGTGTGTTTTATATTTGAACAGATCTCGCTTTCAAAATAATATGCTTTGGGATTGCAGATAGCACCTGCAGATAACTCAAGAAGTTTGTCTTAATCCCATATCTTTCTTGAAACATTTGGAAAGATAACAGTTTTCCGTCTTTATCCATTAGGTCGTGTACTGACATTATTCCCTTCTCTATCCATGCATTATAACAAAAAGGTTTTCGGTCAATTAAAATATCCTTATTATTGAATAAGAATAAGTCGTGACCACTCGCGCAATTATAGAGGGTCCTTGATTCAAGGAAATAAAGTAAGATGAACTTGTAAAAGTGTGGAATTGACGATTGTTCAACCAATTTGGTGTCAAAATTGCAATGAAGCAGGAAATTTAGTCCACCATACCTTTTGAAAAAGTGTGTTGGAATGGATTTCCATTTTTCTACTGGATTTTGCGTTCTTATTAAGAGTCTCGAGATCCAAGCTAACCTCAGCGATTTAAAGAGAATAATAGGATCAGGAGCACGTAGACCTCCGTCAGCATAATCGTTACGTAGTACATCTCTTTTTATCTTGTCTTGTTTTTTGTTCCAAATGAAATTAAAAATAGATTTTTTGATTTTTAAGATATCATCTGCAGGATGGGTTAATATCGAGCGAGGATGCCGAATATACCAATTGTGAAATACCAATTGCTTTTGCTATGAGGCATTTGCCAAATAGAGATAGATTGCGACCACTCCAAATATCCAGTTTTGTGCTTAATTTTCTAATTTTGGCCTCCACGTTTTTTTCATAGTTTCCCTTTACATCGTAAGATATGAAGATTCCCAGCGTGAGAAATAGGATAGATGTTCCTTTTGTGGCTGAACAAGAATTCTACTTACAGCTTTTGCAGGTGAGTGTTGTTACTAAATACACCTGGAGGCAAGTCCTGAAACTGATTATCCTGCAACCACCTACCAAGAAATAATAAAAAGATAAGTTCAGTAAACTGATCTGTAGTGAATAGGATTAATGTTGCTTTTGTGGCTGAACAAGAATTGGCTACTTACAGCTCTTGGAGCTGAGTGTTGGTACTAAATACTCCTGGAGGCAAGTCCTGAAACTGGTTATCGTGCAACCACCTACCAAGAAATAATCAAAAGATAAGTTCAGTAAACTGATTTGAAAAGGATTAATGTTGCTTTTGTGGCTGAACAAGAATTCTACTTACAGCTTTTGCAGCAGAGTGTTGGTACTAAATACTCCTGGAAGCAACTCCTGAAACTGGTTATTGTGCAAAAACCTAACAAGAAATAATCAAAAGACAAGTTCAGTAAACTGATCTGAATAGGATTAATGTTGCTTTTGTGGCTGAACAAGAATTTTACTTACAGCTCTTGCAGCTGAGTGTTGTTACTAAATACTTCTGGAGGCAAGTCCTGAAACTGGTTATTGTACAAGGACCTACCAAGAAATAATCAAAAGATAAGTTCAGTAATAAAAGTGATCTGAATAGGATCCTTTTGTGGCTGAACAAGAATTCTACTTACAGCTTTTGCAGCAGAGTGTTGGTACTAAACACTCCTGGAGGCAAGTCCTGAAACTGGTTATTGTGCAACCACCTACCAAGAAATAATCAAAAGATAAGTTCAGCAAAGTGATCTGAATAGGATCCTTTTGTGGCTGAACAAGAATTCTACTTACAGCTCTTGTAGCTGAGTGTTGGTACTAAACACTCCTGGAGGCAAGTCCTGAAACTGGTTATTGTGCAACCACCTACCAAGAAATAATCAAAAGATTTAGTTCAGTAAAGCAATCTGAATAGGATCCTTTCGTGTCTGAACAAGAATTCTACTTACAGCTTTTGCAGCTGAGTGTTGTTACTAAATACTCCTGGAGGCAAGTCCTGGAACTGGTTATTGTGCAACCACCTACCAGAAAATAATCAAAAGATGAGTTCAGTAAACTGATATGAATAGGATTAATGTTGCTTTTGTGGCTGAACAAGAATTCTACTTACAGCTCTTGCAGCAGAGTGTTGGTACTAAACACTCCTGGAGGCAAGTCCTGAAACTGGTTATTGTGCAACCACCTACCAAGAAATAATCAAAAGATTTAGTTCAGTAAAGTAATCTGAATAGGATCCTTTCGTGTCTGAACAAGAATTCTACTTACAGCTTTTGCAGCTGAGTGTTGTTACTAAATACTCCTGGAGGCAAGTCCTGGAACTGGTTATTGTGCACCCACCTACCAGGAAATAATCAAAAGATGAGTTCAGTAAACTGATATGAATAGGATTAATGTTGCTTTTGTGGCTGAACAAGAATTCTACTTACAGATCTTGCAGCAGAGTGTTGGTACTAAATACTCCTGGAGGCAAGTCCTGAAACTGATTATCCTGCAACCACCTACCAAGAAATAATCAAAAGATTTAGTTCAGTAAAGTGATCTGAATAGGATCCTTTTGTGGTTGAACAAGAATTCTACTTACAGCTTTTGCAGTAGAGTGTTGTTACTAAATACTCCTGGAGGCAAGTCCTGAAACTGGTTTTTGTGCAACCACCTACCAAGCAATAATCAAAAGATAAGTTCCGTAAACTAATCTGAATAGGATTAATGTTGCTTTTGTTGCTGAAAAAGAATTCTACTTACAGCTCTTGCAGCTGAGTGTTGGTACTAAATACTCCTGGAGGCAAGTCCTGAAACTGATTATCCTGCAACCACCTACCAAGAAATAATCAAAAGATAAGTTCAGTAAAGTGATCTGAATAGGATCCTTTTGTGGCTGAACAAGAATTCTACTTACAGCTTTTGCAGCAGAGTGTTGGTACTAAATACTCCTGGAGGCAAGTCCCGAAACCGGTTATCGCTCAAAAACCTACCAAGAAATAATCAAAGGATAAGTTCAGTAAACTGATCTGAATAGGATCCTTTTGTGGCTGAACAAGAATTCTACTTACAGATTTTGCAGCAGAGTGTTGGCACTAAATACTCCTGGAGGCAAGTCCTGAAACTGGTTATTGTGCAAATACCTACCAAGAAATAATCAAAAGATAAGTTCAGTAAACTGATCTGAATAGGATTTTTTTGTGGCTAAACAAGAATTCTACTTACAGCTCTTGCAGCTGAGTGTTGGTACTAAATACTCCTGAAGGCAAATGCTTAAACTGGTTATCGTACAAATACCTACCAAGAAATAATCAAAAGATAAGTTCAGTAATTAAAGTGATGTGAATAGGATCCCCCGGGTAGGATCCTTTTTTGGCTGAACAAGAATTCTACTTACAGCTTTTGCAGCTGAGTGTTGTTACTAAATACTCCTGGAGGGAATTCTAGTAACTGGTTACTGAGCAAGGCCCTACCAAGAAATAAACAAAAGATAAGTTGACAGTAAACTGATCTAAATAGGATTAATGTTGCTTTTGTGGCTGAACAAGAATTCTACTTACAGCTCTTGCAGCTGAGTGTTGTTACTAAATACTCCTGGAGGCAAGTCCTGTAACTGGTTATTGTACAAGTACCTACCAAGAAATAATCAAAAGATAAGTGCAGGATATTGACATGAATACTTTTTGGATTGATGTTGCTTTTGTAGCTGCTGTTCCTCTTGTTATCACATACAATGCAATCTTCCCTTCGTTCTCTATTATCTATCATTCACAAAAATTTTAACATTCTCTCTTCCTCCCAATGTTTCAGCAATGTCTTAAATTAATTCTACACCTCTTTTTGCGTTTCGACGCACTGACAACCTTAGCGACGTATTAGTCAGAACCAAATTACACCTCTGATACAAAATAACCTTAACAAAGGAAACAATTGTGTAACTTGCAACTACATCACTGATGGGCAGACTGTCAATACATTTTGTTTTTGCAGGAATCAAATTTGAGGAAATTGTATATTTAACAAATCGACCGCATTTTTCCATGGTCTATACTCTCATCGACCATAGAAATGACGCCATAAAATGTTCAAAACTCAAGTGGAACCACGAGCCGTTAGGCGAGTGGTTTCACTGCCAAGTTTTGATCATTTTATGGCGTCATTTCTATGGTCGATGAGAGTATAGACCATGGAAAAATGCGGTCGATTTGTTTTTTACAATAACAAACTTGAATAACTGCGAGCGCCGAGCGAACGAGTTTGCGGGAATCATTTTAGAAAATCAAGATAAACAACCTAACACTGACAAACTGCTGCAAAATGTTTTTGCGTGGGGAATAATTAAAGCCTTAACTTTTTATGTGAATAAATTATGTAACGAAAAAGGCTCACACAAAAATTCTCTTCAGTTTAAATCATCGCTAGAATCTTTTAATATAAATTTTAACACAACAAAACAAAGAGCCGTTATTCGGCAAATTTTAGAGAACCGCGCTCGGCAATAAATCGCAAAATAGAGCACAATAACCTCACACAAAGTCAAATATAAAATTACTAGGCACAGATAACAAAGCTAACCTTTATCAAATTTGAAATATCTTCGAATAATCAGATGAATCTTTGCTCCAAGTTGTTTTCGGCTCAGCCGGCGACTGATTCCGTGGATTTTCCCGTGAAACTACGACAAGTTGTTTGTCGTTTTTGCTTCGCACTTAATTCCAGGCAAGTTTAGCTGATTGTAAATTAAATTTAACTGACGAGAGAGCATTCTTTTCATTGAAGAATTCCAGTTTAAGTGCATTTTTCACTGTTTGAAGAACCCGCAGCGCTAAAAGTTTGACAAAACTCACCGCGTTGCGTTACCTGTTACGTCATTTTCATGGTCTATACTCTCATCGACCATAGAAATGAGCCAATCAGCGCGCGAGAATTCACACAGTTATTGTAAAATTATGTTTAGTACAGAAATCTTGTTCAATAAAGAGATTGTTCTACTCACAGTTGTCTGAGCTCAGGATAATTACTGAAAATGCCAGCAGGTAGGTGTTGTAAATTGTTACTGGACAAATCCCTGCGACAATAATACAGACAGCGTTAGGAACTGAAAAACAAAATAACCTATTGATATACCAGTTAAGTGAAACATAATCATACAATTTTAAAGAGGTCTATTCCCTCGGTTAGGGAATTATGCTACTTCACTTTATATTTCTATGCTTCCAACGAGAGATTTGCTGAGTTGTTGAACTGGGTCTTTGTACTAAAAAGTTGTGGAAAATGACTTTCGGGCCCTTAACTAGAAATACGTGTCTCGCAGAACTTCGCGAAGCTCGGGGGAGGATGCACTGCAAAATTTTAGCGATGTGGGCCTTTTTGAAGTTTGTTTTGAGTTCGGAAATGTTGTCAGTTTTATGTCCCATCCGGGAAATTACATGGTTACCAGTGTTCTTTTATACCATTTATTAAAGAGAATTGTGGTTGTGATAGAGTCAATGGAAATACATTGAGTTGGTAAGGTAAATTGTCCACCGGGCTCGCGCTCGAAATGTCAGCTTTTGAATCTCTTTACGGTATTAGACAATTCACTAAGTTGATAATGGTAGTACCTTATACACATCCGATATTGAACCTTATACATATCCAGTATTGACGCTGCTAGACCACCACCAGCTGAATCGGACCTCCCAATGAACATGGCCCCACACATGGCCCCAAACTAGGTTGTCTGGCAAAAAAGGGACCTTTAATTGCCGCATTTATAGATTTCTGGAAGGTTTTTTATTCCATCAACTGAGAGTCCATGTTTGCCATACTTCGTCATCATGGCATTCCCACCTAAATCATTAGTGCATTCATAGTCCTGTACGATTATTCTAAAAGTACTGTGCTTGTTGACGGCCAGGTGTCCGAAGGCTTTGAAGTAACCACCAGATCCTTCAAGGTGACGTCCTCGCCCCATTCCTTTTCATTATCGTCTTGGACTATCGGTATGTTAATTGTGCCAGGCCACGAGTAACAATGCTAACAACGGCCTAAAAGGTCAACCAGGCACCCAGCAAAGTATCTTAATGACCTCGACTTTGCCGACAACATCAGCCTTCTAGAATCTTCCATTGAAAGAGCTCAGGTGCAACTGCACCTCACTGTGGAAGCGCTGCTTCCACAGTGAGGGACAGATGGTGAGATAGATGGTGGACGTCCGCTATCTAGGCTCCATGGTTGCTACAAGCAATTGCAAAAAGAGTTGAGACATTTTGTACTGTAGTGCATATTTCGAGGCTAACATGGTTTTCAACAAGTCCCCACCCCTCCCCCCGTTGGGAAGGCCCTCTCATGGTCCGCATTATGGAGCCTTGACAAGAATAGTCGATACCTTTGGACTTGAAGATCCAGCTCTTTAGAACAACATGTCTATCCATTCTACTGTATTGCTGCGAAACATGGATAATCACCAAGGACATTGGTGTGAAACTGAATACTTTTACCACCCCATGCTACAGGATCATTTTAAACATCAAACGCCTGGACAAAATCTCAAATGACAGAATTTACGATCTCACTGGCACCAACCCTTTGCTGTCAACGGTCATCTTACGACAGCTCAACTTTCCTTGTCCACATTTTGCGCATGGAGAAGGATGAACCCACGAACATTTATGCGTTATACGAGCCCTCACATGGTAGAAGTCTCTCAAGGAGACCACGGAGGTCCTTCTCCCGCCAAGTCCAGGAATGGCTTGACCCCAACAATTAATTCTCAGAGGATGACACCGTGCGCACTGCCCAAGACCGAGCCAGTCGACTGTAAGTCCACTGTTATTCAGCTGACTGAAGATGATGATGACCTTATCAACTCAGGTGATAAAATCAACTTTTTGTGTTTCATTCCCCCAACGATGCAGAATCACAGTTTCCTTAGAAAATAAACCCTTTATTCTATATAAATATGATTGCTTCCAACTCTGTAGTCAATGAGAGTTGCCGGAAGTTACATCTCTACTGAAATGTTGTGGAATACAAATTACATACTCTAACCAGATGATTGTTGTCAGAGCCGCAGATACAAAGTAAAAAGCGTTCATCAACCCCAGGGGAGGGGGAACCCATATAAAAAATGATGGGGATGTTCATCGGAAATTTAAAAGGTACCAAAATCTGATTTGATGGGTGTGGCTCAAATGGATTTTTACCCCTTATGGTTACCAATTCTAAAACAACACATATTCTGTCATTTATTATTTCGGCTCAATACCTAGTAAAAAGTACCGGGAAGATTAATTCTTACGGTGGTCATTTTAAATTTTATCACCCTAATTAGTGGTACCAATCTACAAATTTTTCCCCCCTAAAAGGTACGATGCACATGGTAAAATTATGTCATTATTTCTAAAAGCGGAAAAAGGTTGGAAAAAAGTGGCGAGTGTACAGCTTTTTTTTCCATGGGTGCTGTCGTTTTTAAAGCACCACCGACATTTTTTAAGTTTAGGGATCTGTACTTACAATTCCGCAGTATTCCTCGGCAAATTCTGTGGGACATAGGTCAGTTGTTTCCCTTTACATGTGACCTTTACATAGCCTGGGTAGATCGTGGAATTCTTGCACTTACATACCCTTGGACATGCTGAGGAAAAAGATATAACAGATCATGTGGGCGTTAGTGGTAAAAATTCTCACACGTTGTTTTCCGCAATTGATCTCACTTTTTTCTTTTCAAGCCTTATGTAAAAATGTAATAGCGGAGCTATCGTGGGCCGAAGGCCCGCTGTGGAGCCCCATACTCGTATAACCTATGCCCGTCATTTTTCATGGTCATGGCTAGCGGAATGTTTCGCGGGCGCGTTGTGTGCCTGACCGTACCGTGTTGGGCAGGGCTAGCTTACAGGCGTGTATGATGTCGCAAAACATGCGAGTATGACGCCACACAACATCCGGGATCTCAGCAATTTTGAAAGCAAACCGAGGCTTTGGTTTTCACCGAATGTCACGTAACCTGGGAAAACACTTTGATGTTTTGCTGTGTTTACTTAGGGCGCTTACCATTTGTCAGACATGACCGGCCGGACCGCTCAATTGTAAATATTATTCCATTATTTTTCAGAACTGGTCGGCCAGACTGGTAAATTTGGAAATAGTATGCACCCTTTTGATGGACTTGTAAGAACAAGCCTTCAAAAAGATGCATTCTAGTTACAAACGGACCGGTCTGGCCGGCCAGTTCTGACTTACAAATGGTAAGCACCCTTAGTAAGCGAAGAAAACCGCAAAAATTAAAGTTGTTATTTTCCTGCATTTTTTCGTGGTTTGCTAATCCAGACAGGGATACCAATTAAGGGATACTCATAAGCTGCTACATGTACAGTGGAAAAAGAAGAGCTTTCAGGGATGAAATTTTGCTTCGAGGAACTTCATATTACGTTTTTAGCAATGAGGCAGCAATGCGGGGAGGTGTTTATCCGTTCGGGCTTCAGAACTGAAGAAGCGCAGATTTAAAGAATTTCCAAGCAGTGGACAGACTTAAAGGTAAAAAAAAATACATTTTTCAATGCAAATTTATGTTGCTATCAATCTGTGATTGACTTTTTCTTTGTGTTCTCGCTACTTTTGGAGAATTGTTTATAAAACGTGCTCAAATTTTGTCGTTTTGATTTTTTTTTCATCGAAGACAGCTCGGCAATGGTTCGCGTTTTGCTTAACATAAACTTATGGAGATTTGAATAAAATTATTCGAAAGAAGATTTTGTTGTCCATTTTTATGTGTTTGTTCATTCATTACATAGGTTGAAAAGCGATTTTGTGAAAACAAAACAAGACTTGGATTTTTATATAGTTCTAATTTCACTCGCGTGGCCTTATGCAAATATGTTTGTGTATTTTTTGCAATTTTGATTTCCAAATTAGTTTCGCGAACAATTTTTGATAAGCAACAGGTGTATTTTAATTGGAAATTAGTCGTACTAGTAATTCTAGACGAAGAAAAAGTTGTTTTTGTGAACTTTTGTACGGTCTAAATGTACTGTGCAGACGGTCGCGTAATTCTGTTTTTGAGAATTGCTAAAACTGAAAAATAACCCGGTCGTCAATCTTAATTCTTCTACTTCCGACCTTTCACCTCCGATCGGTTAAGTTTATCATCGGCTTTCTGTTCAGAGAGCGACGCTGTTAGGCTCAGCCTATCTATATATATTATGTCTAATATCAACAGATTGCTCTTTCTTTGTTCGCTAGAATTCCTCAGATAATGTGGTTTTAATCTTCTTTTTCATGGGCGTGAACAAATTGTTTTTCTCTATGAACTCACCTTCATTGTCATGGTTTTTCTGAGTATCTTGAAGAGATGTCTCTCCAATTGTAGAAGCTGTCGCAAAAAAATATTCATCAGTTATTTCACATCAAGTTGAGGGGATAGTTAAACGAAAACTGAGTACAAGTTCATTCAAGATTGATATTTTTAATCAAATATCTAAGAGAATTGCAGATGAACCTCTGTTTTTGGACAGATCTATACTCTATAATGCAAGATACAGTCTCTTGTGTCCATCTCTTTGGTTTGCTTATTAAAGAGGTTTGACTTGTAACTGCATTTTAAAGAAACAGGAAGTCTTTTTAAAGAAGAAGCTGTACACAGCTTGAACTTGTGGCGTCTTTAACCCATTGCAGAGGGGAGGAAAGGGTATTTTTGTGACTCTGTGATTAGCCATTCGATCTGTGGTTCGCGAATCGTGATTTACTGAAAAACCAGTCTGTGAATCGTGATTGAGATATATTCCATGAAACGTGATCTCTAAAATCCTTCACTGTGAATCGTGAATATGTTGATATTTGATATTAAAGAAAATAAATCGTGAATTTGTGACTTATTTGGCCTCACCCAATGGTGTGACCATATATCATTCAAAGATAAAAATGTCTGTTCAGAAACCCATTGATTTCCCCTCTAGGGTCCTCCAGGGAATTTAACGGAAACCACCAGCACAGCTGAGGCCAAAGGTCAATTACATCAGTGTTATCATCATAAGGCGGCTGAGCCAGACAAAGTGTTAGCAGATGTCTTAGCAGTTGTGGAGGCACGCTGATTCAGAATCGTGAAACAACAAATTTATCCGCACAAAAGAGCGTGAAAGAATTGGCATTAAAACTTCTCATCAAAATCTAAACGCTTTCACAATTTACAGTGAACTTGGTGGACTTCAATCAACCATCGAAGCGATTAACAAAGGCACTCAAGTGTACGTGGAAAACCTACATACTGTTGGTCATTTCAAGAATGAATTTCCTACAGTTCTCAACTTTGCTCGCAATCTGGGGAACTATGTATACAAAAGTAACAAAAGGATTACAGCTGGGCAGCCTACTATTTCACACAACCCACCTTCTATTATCCAATTCCCGACAATTCTATTTTATTGAAGGAAATTTCAAAACTTCCCCCACCTTGGTAAAACAAGGCACTTGGATTCTAAACAAGCGTAGATGATGATGGAATGGGCAGTGCTACATGGCAAGTGCGTTTGCCAATGCACTGTGCATGAAATGACCAAGTTCACAGCTGGCACCAAACCTATAAATAATTACCGTTCATCACTTTCAGACTACCCCAAGGAAAAGGTTAACCTATTCCAGAATCGCATGCCAGATGCACCAGTTATCGCCCATGAAGAGAAAAAGAAAGAGAAAGAGAGAGAAAAGGAAGAGGAGCAAGAGGAAGAAGAAAACGGAGTGACTAGCAATCACCATGCAGGGAAGGAATATGACATGGATAGTGAAAGTGAACATGCAGTGGATGATGATGATGATGATCATCATCATCATCATCATCATCATCATCATCATCATCATGATACACTGACATTCATGAGGGCAGTAACAACTTGAAGTGGACGAGCTGTGCAAGTGAAATTTTTTTCATAACATTCACAGTGCGCCACTGACTCATAAAGATGAACTAAAGTAAAGCACGCTATTGTACAAAACGTGATTAGAGGTCTTTTCCGTTACTTAACGTTAAGTAACTACTTTTGTAACTGTTTGGACAAGTATTTCTGAGAATCGCCCATCAAACGAGATTCTGGTACCCTTTAGGATGTTTTTCGAAAATTTCCGACGAGCACCACTGTCATTTTTATATGGGACTCCCCCCACCGGGCTTTGTCCTCCTCATTGCAGTATTGATTCCCGAGTCTTTTGGGTGCTTTTACGGAGAAACATAAAATTATGTCTCGTTTGCATCTCATTGAAGAAGAATAGAGATCATTGTCTCAATGCCTCGTTCTAAAAAGAATTGAAAAGAATAGAATGAACCAGTTTTCCGCAATCCCGCACCTCACTCGCATACAGTAGCCGCAGTGGTAGCCGACACTTGAAACCACGATCGCTTCTGATCACTAACTAAAATGGCAAGTTATATAAAACACAAAACTTGCCGGAACGAATCCCACAGCAATAAGCGGCGAACATGCATTGTCCAGGTCTTTGTGTGGAAATGAGGCTGAAGTTGACCTTGCTCTTTTCCGACAAATGGTACTGGACGTTCCTTACTGGAGGAAACGGAACAGGAATGACCTGCACCATTTGTATTTTACCGAATGCCGAGAGGCACTGGGAGTGAAAAACAAAATGACGGCAGGACAAATTAACAGGCAAAATACTTTTATAAGCTTACCCTAAAACGCGATTGTACGCTTTCAAGCCCTGCTACAATTCTCCAATTTTACCAGAACAATCATTTATTTACTTATTAGCTCAACGACTACTTCAATTATGCGAATCGCTGTCTCATGACAAGCATGAAGAGGACGCGCAAGTTAAACACGAAGTTCCGGTATAAAAGGCTTAGCTCCTACCCCATTTCACACCTTTTTGGTGTGAAATGCAAATTAAGGCGTCTTCAGTCAAAAAACATGGTTAACTTGCGCGTCCTTTAAATATAATTTGCTTCAAAAATCGATTTAAACCAAGATTTTACCTAAGCAAAAAATAAATAAATAAATAAAGGTTCATAAAGACTTCTGATATAACTTTCATAAAGTTTTTCCAAATTGTGTTAGCAATGGTCTTAGTAATGACCCATGTTTTTTGTCAGTTGTTAATGCTTTAGTGGTTGATTGAAGACTGGAGGTGAGAATGGCCAGGCCAGGCTCCTTTTATACCGGACCTTCCTGTTTAATTTTGGTTTGTGTTCGCGGATGAACTAGCATCATTTCAAAGATCAAACAGTCCAACTTTCCCTGACACTTCTTAAGGATTAAGAACTGGCTGGCAAGGTCAAGGGTCCCGACATCGTGTTCTTCTTTCAGATGTTTGCCAACAGCAGAAGATCTTGGCAGTGCGTTGGTGGAGATGGCGGCTGGTATAACCAATATAATCTGCATCACACAGATGACCGCCCTGCTGGTTGACTAAGGATGACTTTTCTTCCTGTACCTTGAGCTTGTCGCCACATTTTGGACTCTTTTAAACTGATTGTAATGTACGTTTCTGAAGTTTACGCTGAATATTCTGCCGAGGTCATTTAGTTGTCTTCTGACAACGTCTGCTGACTTCTGATCCTTGAACGGTAGTATACAATCCGGACAGTTTTGTTCTCCCACGTCAGTTGTTGCTGTGCTCTTTTCTACTGAATCGACAAAAGTAGCGATAGTCGAGTCACTGTTAGATTCTTTGGGTACTTCAGGTTTTCAGACATTTCTTTAAGGTACTCACATTCCTTTGTAAACAGTTCTCTTGATGAAGAGAGACGATAAGCCCGGTTTAAGATGGTCTTCAGAGCGATCTCTTTTGAACTTGGTCCCCACCAGCGACGGAATCGCAATCGGAATCGGAATCGTAAGAACCTTGCGATCAGGTGGAAATCAAAATGACGGAAGCAGATAGAAAGCGACAGAAGCAAAAGCGGAATAGGAAGAAAAGGAAACCTTCTGATCCTTCCGATTCCCATTACCATTCCAGTTTTTAGTTTACACTAGAACGTAAGGCTTCTTACGCTTTTGACTCCGACTCCGAAGGTAGTCCTGCACTTGTCCAAACCATTGTCGCTAAGAAAACAATAGATTTGTCCCGCTGGGATAGGGATTAGGCATTGTTCAAGTGATATATCAATTGTATCGTTCGCCAATCACAGACATCGTTTGGACAACTACGACCACGCTCGACTTCGACTCCGCTTCCGATATACGCCGTTGCTACTGGGAACCACCACTTCTATACGTGTTCCACGTGGCTCTGGTAGTGAATGAGTAGACTCGTATTTGTTGGTTTACGGTAAACTATTGTTGTCAGATGGCAGCCTCTTTTACAATTTTCCAATGTTCCCTTGAATGGTCGCTTGTTGTTTTTTCAGCCGGTTCCATAGTGGAGCTTATTGTCGAGTGGCAATCATTTATTGTCGATAAGAACGTTGTAGCGGCTGGTATCGTTGCTAAGGTTTCATGAACGTACCGTTTATAAAACTCTGGCATTTTGTTGTCACGTTCTAGCTTTTCTTCTATAGAGAATGCGTTGGCCATCAGGCTCGTAGAGTTTTCCGTTGAACTGAAAGAGTTGATGTTTCGTTGCAATTCTAAAAAGCTCGATCAGGTCTGCTTTACTTATACATGTTTAAGTCATGTGTTTTGGTGAACAAGTTATCAGTAAAGGCCTTCTCAGCGAGATCTCAATGGTCTCATCAAGAGGCACGTTTGTAAAAAGCGCGGACACGTCATATGATGTGAAAGTCGTTCTCGTTCACAGTCATTTCTCATTGTCTAATCTCCTCAGCGAAAGAGGTGTCAGAGATTTTGCAGTGGTTAACTGATAAAGGCTTTAACTTATCATCAAGCCACTTGGCAAGGGCGTTATTGTAGGTGCCCGTAGCTAATAAAATATGACACGAAAAGAAAACTCAGAGCCAAATTTATAACTTGTCGGCTACGCCACATACATACTTTATAGAACCTCGGAATTGGGACTTATCATTACAGTTACTTTATTCCATCAGTGGGTTATATTTATCATGATGTAACGCTCCATCGAGCTTTGATTAAAAATAAATGCGGTACCAGGAAATCGTGTCTCGCGGAACGTCTACACTTTTGCTTCTTTTTACGAAATTGAAATTCAAATCAGTGTAAACACGGCTACTTCCAAGAAGTACAAAATCGATATTGAAGAACAATTCCAAATTTAATTTTGCAAATGCTGACAAAAAGAATAACATTACAAAATTATTATTGTCATTGATGAAGAGCTAGACTGACTTTCATTTGATTGTCCTGCTAAAGGATTGACTAAAGGTTTGACTCGGCGATCATGCGCGCAAGTTTTATATTTCTTACACTCGCCTAACCTCAGCATATGATTGTGGTAAGTAAGAACATTACTTTAACGAATACCAAACTTCCGTTCGTAATACAGGGAGATAACACTTACCCAGAACAAGCATAACAAACCACTTTGCTTGCCGGACTGATAACAGCGCCATTTTACCCATTGTCAGTTACCAGTTGGAAGATTAACCTGTGGAATAACACCATTCGTGAAAAACTAAAGCTTTTCAACATAACTGAAAGTAAGAGAGAAAATGTTTAATGTATATGGTAAAATAATGTTGCATCAGAGTTCTTAACGGGGGTGTGGTACTGTGGTATTTACTGCTAATCAAAATGACGATCCCAACGATCCCAAGAAAACTTTTCCAGTGCCGCAAATAACAACCATAAATCAGTGTTACTTTCAGTTTTCTTATGAAATTATTCTGTCTTTAGTCGCCATACGACGTTAATTTTGTCTTCTTGCCGTATGTCTACAATCTAACATATGCTTTTAGCAAAGTTTTAGCCACTGAAATATTTCCCGCTTGTTAGAACCACAGAAAAGTAAAGCGATCACTTCTTTTCGGACGATTTTCTATTTGAAAGAGCACATCTTATGATCAAAAAACACTCAATTTGAAAGTTATTTCTTTGTCGCAAAAAGAATCAAGGATCTAGCTTAGGATTGAAGAAAATTAGTTTTGTTGCTGGCTCATGTCCTTGTGTTCCTGCGTTTTAGAGACTTTTCATTTTTGTATGTTTTTTTCCCCACCCTGAAGACACAAACTTCCCTCTATAAAAATCAAACAGTCCCAGTTTGTAAGTAGCTCGATCTAACTCATTATTTTTTTTTGAAAATCTACGTTGTAACTTACTTTCCTTTAATATTTTTGTGTTGTTGTTGTCTTTACTTGAATTTCTTAAATCGAATACTCAGATAAAGCCCGAGAAACTTCGAGGCTTGTTGCTCGTTTAACCTTAACAAGAGAAAACTATTTTCTCTTGACTTTAATAAATATAACCGAATATGAGCTTTTTTTATTTGCCTTCTAGAAATAATTTCACAAAGAGCCTACAAATTTGCATGTCAGTTTTGAGCTGATTTTGTAGTTAAGAGAAGACAAAGCTCTCTTTTTTACAAAAATGTCCCGTTGTATAATTGCACAATTGGATATTTATCATACAGCGTTATCTAAAGAGAAGAATCGATAAATTACCTGAAAAATGTAGCTTGTATTGCCGCTCTGTTGAAGTCACTCCGTTTCCTTTACCAGGATAAGCAACAAAGAATTCATCAGTTCAGAAATTCAAACTGTACACAGCTGTTGATGATTATCGTAAGTTCAATTGAATGCGGGGTAGTTTTAACTCACTTTATGTCAGGGAAGTGTTCATTATCCAGTCTTATGATCGGCAAGAAACATCTAACATCTGTTTTTAGCAAAAATCCGGTTTAAACTCTTTAAAAGGTGACTTTTTAGGTCTGTTTGAAATTGTTACCGGGTTTCCGCTTAATAGCCCCACTTTTGGAAAAAAAAATACAGTTGAAATACATATAACCTCTTTCTAATATTCTCCCCTGTCGGCTTAGGCCCGGTTCAAACGCCGAACTTCACATGTGCCGAATCTAATGCAAATGAGCAAAATCTATTGTTCTTGCTCATTTGCATCCGATTCGGCACATGTGAAGTTCGACGTTTGAACCGGGCCTTAGGCTCCTTAGAATCAATCGAAATTGTATATTTATTTATATTGTGTATTTTCCCTTATTTTTCCTGTCGAACTTTTTCAAATGGTTAAAATCATTTGAATGAGCAATTATGGTACTCACTGCTGGGAAAAGATGGAACTTGCACGGTATTAATTAATCTTACTCAAAAAATTAAATTCAATACGCGTGGTTGTTCAATTTGTCACATGATGTTTTTCTAACTCTCTCAAATTTAATGATAAAGCGGAAGTCCAAACTATACAAATAGTTTCAGTAGAACCAAGAATAGAACAATTCTGTTCGCTTTATTAGTTGGCGAGATAATCAACAAAATTTCTACTTTTACAAAGCGACAGGATTTTTCAAGTTTTAACTACTCGCCGAATAACAAATTTCACAAAACACCGGCCGGAGCACGGCCAGCTGTTATTTGGGCCTTGTGTGAAATTTTCTTCTTTAAAAGCTGTATGTTCTTTTCTTTTTAGTTTAACGATGATACATACGCGCAGACTTTAAACCTTCTGCTACAAAAGGCAACAATTGTCCCTTAACTGTCAGAAGTGAACTAAAATATGCATTGTACTCATGTGTTTTCGCTAATGGCCTATACCTCAGTATCCGGGTTTTTTTTTTCACTGTTCCGCTCTTCAAAACAAGGATGGTTTTAGCGTGTTAAAGGTTAAGCATAAAAACAGCCACTCGGTTTCGTTTTACTTGTTAATGAAAAGATCTAATAAATGATAAAGCCAGGGGCGGATCCAGCAATTTCTGAAAGTTGGGGTCCGGGTGCATGTTCCCCAGAACATTTTTCCGATTTTACCCTCTAAAACGCCATTTCCAGCATTCCTGAGAGTAGAAAAACGTTTGTTAAGTCAAAAACTTGACAATCAGTCAATTGATGGAAGTGAAACAACTACGCATAAAACAATTTTATTCTATTATTTTTATGAACCACCATTATTTTTATGGTCCCGGGTTCAAGTCCCGCGCTGACCACTTGCTGGAGTTGTTTCACGGCAGACCCGAGTTCAACTCCTCGACCGCGCTTGTAAAATAGCCAACTGGTTTGCCTCCTGCCAGTTGGGATTTTTAAAATGTTATGTTGTATTTGCAATATTTGTTTCTGTATTTGAAGTGGCGTGCCTGTGAAATAGCTTGATAGCTAAGTGCTCGTCCACTATAAATAACATTTATTTGTATTTTATTTGTATTTGTATGAGAGACACAGGTCTGATAGGGGGGCGGGGGGCGGGGGGCGGACCCCCCCCTCCCCCCGACCCTCCACCTGGATCCGCCACTGTAAAGCTACAAGGTGCGTATTTATTTCAGTTTCAGTAGAACATCATCTGTGTTTTCATAAGACTCATAACAACAAAAGTCTTAAAACTCAAGCCATTGCTATTTACAAATAGGTGAACATATTAACTTGATAGTTAATGACCTTTTTGAACGGTTTCTAGCAACATTTGCTTCAAACTGAATTCATTACAAAACGCGTTGAATGTTGTTTGAACTTGTGTTGACTAAAATAAATTAAGTTAAAGTTGGTTTACATTTTTGGCAATGATCGTTTTAACAATTCCCACAGTTGGTGTTGAATCCACGCAAAGAAATAAAGCTAGGAGCCAAGCGCTTGTTCCCATATTCGAAGTTGCAATAACAACGAAACAGCTTTCCACGGTTCCGATCCTACCTTATCGGTTTCTGTCGTGATGGTGTCTCGCAAAGTCTACTTTTTTACGTAGTCAGATCAGCCCTGCAGTTTATTGTAAGCGGGTTGCCCGGCCTGACTGACCGGGCAATCCGCCTCCCGGCTTGAGGTAACCCACCTCTGAACACGATCAAGAAGAAAAGAGAGATCGTATGGAGAGATTGGTTACACCACCGAGGCGGGGTACCTCACCTTCCCCCACCTCCATGTGAACAGGCCCTAATTGGTGGAAATATTCAACGGTAAGATGACGTCAGCAACAAGCCCCCATACAAAGGACATCAGACGGGGAGAGGAGGAAGTGTGTGCGGGAGAACTCGGACCGTCTGAGAGTCAGGCTACGGGTCCTGTAGAAAAGGATATAATCAGCTATAAAACAATGAAGAAATATGATTCAGTTAAACCTCCCTAATACGGACACCAAAGCCAGAGCAAAGTGTCCGTATTACAGAGGTTACCACGATGACATCACTTTTAAGACTCCACTGACAGCAGTTTAAGTATTAGTGACTAAAAAAAAAGGCCCACACTCATCTTTCAACTGCATCTAAATTGACTAATATACAGCATTGAGACACTGTCTATCAGTAGCGTACTACATTGTACATCTCGCGGGCCGGATCAGCTACAAACAGTATACGAATCGCTGTTTTGAAACGAAAAGAACTACAACGCAATAGTAATATAAAGTACAATTCTAACAACGTCTTTCGATATTTGTTTGTAATCACAAACAGGAAATTGCATTACATAAACAAACTATCATCAGCTGATCGAGGTGTCCGTATTAGAGAGGTGTCCGTAATAGAGAGGTGTCCGTATTAGAGAGGTGTCCGTAATAGAGAGGTGTTCGTATTAGAGAGGTGTCCGTAATAGAGAGGTGTCTGTAATAGAGAGATGTCCGTAATAGAGAAGTGTCCGTATTAGAGAGGTGTCCGTAATAGAGAGATGTCCGTAATAGAGAAGTGTCCGTATTAGAGAGGTGTCCGTAATAGAGAGGTGTCCGTATTAGAGAGGTGTCCGTAATAGAGAGGTGTCTGTAATAGAGAGATGTCCGTAATAGAGGTGTGTCCGTATTCAGAGAGAGGTGTCCGTAATAGAGAGATGTCCGTAATAGAGAGGTGTCCGTATTAGAGAGGTGTCCGTAATAGAGAGGTGTCCGTATTAGAGAGGTGTCCGTATTAGAGAGGTGTCCGTATTAGAGAGGTGTCCGTATTAGAGAGGTGTCCGTAATAGAGAGATGTCCTTAATAGAGAGGTGTCCGTATTAGAGAGGTGTCCGTATTAGAGGGGTGTCCGTATTAGAGAGGTGTCCGTATTAGAGAGGTATCCGTAATAGAGAGGTGTCCGTATTAGAGAGGTGTCCGTATTAGAGAGGTGTCCGTAATAGAGAGATGTCCGTATTAGAGAGGTGTCCGTAATAGAGAGGTGTCCGTAAGGAGAGGCTCGACTGTAAATAAAAATCAAGGCTTATAACATGTGTAATCAGCCTAACTGTTTTTTTTTTTTATCCGTGTGTTTAAGGCGGGGTTTTACCTGAATTTCAATGAAATTGAGGCTTAAAGAAGGGATCAGGGAAGAAAGAAAATGGGGGATTTTTGGAACACCAACAGACAGCTGATTCCCACCCAAGAGCACCTCAGGTTGCTTGTGGACTTAATTTTGGTGTCCATCTATTAATTTATAAAATCTTCAATATTTCTTATTTATCAAAATTTGATAAACCCTTTGAGAAAAACTACTTCATCCTAAAAATTAAAAATAAATAAATAAATAAAAACAAAACAAAACACCCCATTCCCCCATAGATTCATGCGATGAGCGAAGGGTTTTTGGATTGCTTGAAACGTGAACATTAAACCCATGTTAAATGGCGGAAAATGTATAGTCTGCGGGTCACTATC
This sequence comes from Cladopsammia gracilis, assembly GCA_022457155.1. Taxonomy (NCBI): domain Eukaryota; kingdom Metazoa; phylum Cnidaria; class Anthozoa; order Scleractinia; family Dendrophylliidae; genus Cladopsammia; species Cladopsammia gracilis. Next base: position 1,038,473 of record JAJGOT010000032.1, read on the forward strand.
CACCCCTCCCTGTGACTTTGGGATTCCTCTAAAATAGCTAAAAAACTTTTTCGGTACTTTTAAAGATAGAACTAGACACCTCATCGGTTTTCAACGTAATATATATTTTTTCTGGTTTCCTTTTTAATCTTCTTCTCCCTTAAAATGTATTTCTCGTTTTCACTCGACACTCCTGTCCTCCAGGTTTCAGATCGATTCAGATCCGAGCTATCCCTTCCGTGCCCCCGTGGGTAAGGAAGTTGAAAGGCCCTGGGATCTGGCCTGGTTTCAAGTTCCCAGAAACTGCGTTGAGTGAATTTCGGGGAAGGTTTATGCTTCTTCCCTGTGCTTCTTCTTCGGTGAATTAGACCGTTTTCTCCACCATAAGGTAATAATGAGGTTTCTGTTTTCATTGTGAACAGTACATCTTTTTACAACCATATTTTGAGTCCTTGCGTATGGTTATTTGCTTCTAATAAGATAATCAAGTACGCCGTTTAGTTTTTCCCATTCCATCATTTCTAACGAATTAACGTCTCCGGCATTGAAGGATTACGGAATTTGTCTCCGTACTATACGCCAACCTAAAAATAGACTAACTTTGGACGCTTTCCGTGCACAGTTTAATTAATGCACGCATTACTATAAACTTGTAGAAATCTTAATTTTATAAGCTCATGTCTACCAGCACGCAGCACCTCTTCCAATATTATTTATAGAAGTGTTTCTCTATACTGCTAATTATTGTTCTGGCAGACAATGTTGAAAAATGTTTGGTTAATAGTATTAAATGTTTACAAATTATCATATTTTGCAATTACCCATCAGATTAAGCATCATGTCAGAGAGAGATCCTCTTATACCCCGCACCAATGCCACACAACTGCAACACACTCGAGTGACTGTAGAAGACGTTGGAAGGACAGTGAGAGTGCGAAACACAGTTTTCGCTTATACAAACCATTTCATCACTCAGAGCAGACCATACTTTCGAAGGAATTTACCGACCTACATCGACTGCGTATTGTTTGTATGCCTTACACGGCTGATCTTTTTGGCGTCTTTCCTTGGTGCCTTGGCTCTTAAAGGTGGCTATTTCAAGGGGACACCATTTTATTGTTTTGTTGTGTGCGCGTTTTTCATCGCAATTTTCAGCCAACACGAAATTGTAAACAGAAGATCACTACCCGTTGTTTTGAGTCAACCTGTTATTGATGGTCAACTATCTTTGAATGCATTATATGAAGTAACTATCACAGAACTTCAGGGACTGGCACTTGAGAATTATCGAGCAGGGATTGGGTTCATTCACCTGTCTGAAGGAAAAGTGAAGTTCCAAGCTTTCAACCGCGAAGCTGTGGGGGCTATGATCTGTGCAAGACGAATGTCAAGATGCATGTTGTTCCTTTTCTTCTGTTCTGCTTGCTATAACTTTTATTTCATGATGGTGCATTCACTGGGTTTCAAATTCTAAGAACATGATCAAGTGCCTCCCCTTCTTAGAGTTTATGATATGTAAACATGTCTCCCTGTCCTCCTCAATCTATAATATTGTTAGAGAGAATGTAAGGGACAGTAAATCTATGCTGCAGTGTGTGTAGAAGGAAGGGAGAGGGGGAGAGAAATTACACTGCCACTCTAAACCAGTATCACTGGCAGAACTAGGGGAGAAACTGTAGGGGAGAGACCTATAACTTAGGGCCACTCCTCAATATTGGGTAAATTGAAGGTAAATTTGTAATTGGACTTGTCATGCAATCATTCTTCCCCACATATTTCTGCTTTTAAAAAAGTCCAGTTTTATGTAAATTATATGTTTACTAATCACATGCTGTTTTAAAAGCTTTTTTTCCAAAAGTACAAACTTTGACCTTGCTGTCATCAAAATTGATTTGTAATATGCTGTGCAACCCAGATGTTTTCTCATGCAGCTTGCATCAATCTTCAAATTTCACATAGAAAAGGGGATTAAAGGGGATAATTCTATAAAGTGTAAGGTTTTAAATGAACCGTCCAGCTCCTTTTCTGGAGAAATTATGTTGGGATGGCCTGTTCCATTTGATTTCCTTTCCACCAGTCAGATAACTGAACAAATGTACAAATGTTAAGAATTTTATAGTTAGGAAAGCGTATGCTTGTTATTTTTAGAATTTTATATTTTGACTCTGTGTAATTTTTAGCCTATATATTAGATATGGTTTGGATAGTTTTATTATATTAGATTTATTATTTTTACTATTATTTTAATGTAATTTGTAAGGCGCATTTGAATATATTCATATAGATATTTGCGCCGAATAAGTAATAAATTATTATTATTATTATAATTCAAGCAGTGTAATGGGTACCTACTTCAAGAAATTTATGTTGTTGAGAAAGAAGCTTAAAATCATAAACAATATGAAACAATGGGATTCTGGAAATAAGGTTTGTAAACATTCCATTTATAGATGTTTAAGATCTATTCCTTCCTGCAAGGTTTTCAGAGGACGAGTTTGGGTATACCTTATTATAAAATGTGCAATTTATCTGAGAACACGCAAGTGTTTTCCATTTCCCAGTAAACCATTTGATCTTATCATTCATACTTTGTACTTTAAACAAATGACATTTTTTCAATCAGGTGTATATAGCGACAATCACCGATGACAGAAGTAGTTGAAAAGCCTGTACAAAAAATAAATGATTACCATCACTCAGATTTTCACCCTATTCAAAATAGAAAACACAAACATTTCCAACCCTCCCCTCCCCTCCCTTTCCCTCCCTTTCCCTCCCTTTCCCTCCCTTTCCCTCCCCTTCCCTCCCCTTCCCTCCCTTTCCCTCCCCTCCCCTCCCTTTCCCTTCCCTCCCCTCCCCACACCACCCCACCCCTCCCCTTCCCTTCCCTCCCCTCCCTGTTTCATTGTTGGAGCTTTAAGTACAATCTTGTGTGAGTTGAATATCACTTTTAAAAAGCTCAACAATGACATGGGGATACAAGGGATCCAAAATGAGAAAGTAAAAAAAAAAAAAGAAAAAAGTAAAAGTAAAAAAGTTTATCTTCCATGACTTAACATTTTTCACAATGATTGTAGTTTTATTAACTAATTTATTGAGCCTGAAAGGCAAAAGTATCTTCTGTAACTTTGTTATTAGTACCCTGTATGGGGTAACTAACAAAAATTATTTCAAGTAGTTAAAGGGTGGTGAATGGTAAATGTGAAACTTTGCAAGACTGCCAGACCAGCCTGAGACATTTTGACTTTTTATAATTCAAGACAAAAATTTTGCAAGACCCATATTAATTTTTTGAAAAACCATTTACCACCCTTAATTATTATTATTTAACAAAGTTAGGTGTCTTACAGAATCTAAAATAATATAAAAATTATACAATAGCTTTTATTTTCATAATAACTAAAGTTGATTTTGTGAGGTCCAATAACATTTATAATATTACATTTATTTAATTTATACTGATGGGAAAATTTTTAGAAAAATATTTTTTTAATTATGAAGTTATAAAAAAAGGAAAACATTCTTTAATTTGATATTGGTGATTTAAATTTTTGAATTAATGTACATATATAATATAATATATATGATGATACTTTTTTTCTGAACCTGCATTGATCTGATTCTGAATAAAAGTGATATGTAGTTGAATCTCTTTCATAGCCACCACTATTGCAAGCAGCAGCCACCCTCCCTAACAAACTAATATAAACACAGGGACGCCCCCCCCCCATAATTTCAAGCATTTTCTGGGGGGGGGGGGGGGGTGCCCCAGATCCAATTGAAAATACGCTCCGCCGTCCCTGAAACACCATCTTTTGATGAAATTCTTTTTACACATTTCAGTCAAGCACTGCTTAGAATGTCTTTTTGTGAATGTTCATTTGGACAATAAATGTAGAATTAAAAAAATAACTAGCAGGGGAGTACCCCCTACAGTATGGGTGGGTGGGCGGTGCTAGCAGAGGTTATTTTTTATAACAACTCCCGTAGAACGGCGTAGAAGGTTTGTTTTGCAAACCGAAAAGACCGAAAATATCGGGCAAATATAT
>JAJGOT010000032.1:1047500-1225000 GCA_022457155.1 Cladopsammia gracilis
CTAGACTGCTTCAGCACTGATATATACTTAGTATGATTTCAGAGTAAAATCTGTAATTATCTTTCAGTTAATGCTTTCACTCTCTTGCAGCCACTAATCCACAACCATCCACATCCTTCAGGTCTCAAAACTAATTTTAAAGCACAAATATGGTGCTGCTAACTGCAAATAAATGTATTTTCCTGGTAGGCCTATTCCACTGTGGCATGCTATGAGGAAAGATGCATACAAGGAGTACCTCCTGCAAACAAAGGTACTTCAAAGCAGCATTATACTTAGTGAAACTATTTAATATTTATTTATTTATTATATTATTTATTTATCCAGGACATCCGATTGCTTCAATATAGCTAGTTTAAGGTTACAGTGTACCTTCGGGGGTGTCTCCAGTATAACAGCTCTAGCGTCTTAAGATTATGCTTAATATACCTAAACCCAGATATTAAATTAAAGCTCATAGAGCTGGCTATCTAAATATGGAAACCATTTGGTAATAAAATGAATTGTCAAATTTTTTACGACGTCTAAATTCGAACGTCCGAATCAGCTTTAAAACGCTATAACTCAAAGCGATTATTGTATTTTGCTAATTTGATTTGTTCTCGGATGTTTGGACACGAAAACGTGTCAGCGATTTCCCATATTCAATTGCAGTGAAAAGTTACAGAATATTTTCTAAAAAGGGAGAACAAAAATTGGAATGATCACATGGAAATGGCTCTTGATGAAAAAGTTTTCGGAAATAAGAAATTCGCCGACACGTTTTTGTTGATTATATGTTAGCCTAGCTTCTGTCCAAATTTGAGGAAAATCGAACAAATTCCCTTTGAGTTGTAGCTCTTTAAAGTGTCCCCAACAAGCGAAAAATTAACTTTGAGAAAACAGCGCTTAAAAAAACATATTGCTTCATAAACAAACTCTGCCCACAAAAGTTATACCATCATTTCTCTGGCAATTTTCACTATTTTTCGATAATTTTTTTTGGATGAAAGTTCATTCTGTAAACTTTATTTTGACACCAAAAAAAAAAATTTCAATAAATTTTCGATCTGAAAGTACACTGTAACCTTAAACTGAGCCCTGGCTATAGTAACAAATTAAACAACAGATAAAACCAACAGTACATACAAACATAATTATTGTGAACAAAAATAGAAAAAAAATATATAATATACACATAGCTAAGAACATGCAGAGAAAAGATCGCATTTTGCCAGGATCTTAAATGCCTTAATGTCATTTGCATATCTTATTTTAACATGCAAAGCATTCAATGCATGCACACCCTTAAACCTAAAGCTGCCCCAGTACTTGGTAGTTTTAGCTAGAGATAAGCGCAATAGGTCACGGTGCCTGGAGTTATAAGTCAGAGTGAGTGTATTTGGTGTGTGTGTTTAAATTCAGTTAGTAGATAAAAGGAGGCCATGGCGTTTAAAGATTTATACACAAGGATGCACTATAGATAGACCCAACACACACAATGGTGATTCCCTGGTATTGCATTGTGCATCTATTACTGCATCTGTACGTAATAGATTGCTTGATTTTGGTGTTAAAATCATCCTCTTTGAGTTGAAATTTCTTCATCAGGATAAAAACTTGTCCCATATAAACATATCATACCCATTACTCATGGGCATAAAACTTTGTCCTTATAAAGATCATGCATGCATAAGAAATGTTTTAGGTCAATGTCATTTGAGGCTGTGTGCCTTTTTCTATAAATCATATACTGAAATGTTCCTTTTGGTCAATTGTTGCATTATAACTGTACCTGTTTGAGTTTATTGAGTATCCCATGCTTTCACTTTATACATGTATATTAATTGTGATTGTACATGTAATTGGGGGTTTGCACATGACATCATAAAAAATAAAAATCTAAACTAATAAATAAATCCTACAAATCTGTTTCTGACATGGTATGTGGGTACCAGTGTTACAATCCTTCAGAAAAGGTTTCAGGTTTTAACAATGTTTTGCTTCCAAATTTTAAAGATTTTAAATGTGTCACAAAATCCATCACGCTATTTCAGATAAGCTGTGGAAATAAACAAAATTGAGACCAGTTGAAAGTTATTTTAATTTGCATTATAGATGCTTATAAGACAATTTAATGGACTTTATAGTGAATTCAATATTTTATGATGAGATTTTGGGTGTAATTAAGACTTTGAAGTTTTGGCCGCCATGTTGGTGCCCCTATTAGTGGGGCACTAAGATGGCTTCTAAAAATGTCTAATACTCGTTCACCTATAACTCTTGCATGAAATAATCTTGCACTTTAAAATTTAGTCCAGATGTGTAGTTTTAACCCTTTAACCCTTTCACTCCCAGAGTCAAATACTTATGGAGACATGAGTGAAGTTCTAACTTCCGAGTCTGTTGATGAAATCCTATGGTGTGACCATTCCAATGAAACCTCTTTGGCAGTACTTTTGCTTGGTACCATTTGTTTTTCAATATTTCACAAAATGAAATTTGGGAATTTTCTTGAATTTTGATGTTTGGCACTCTTGGGAGTGAAAGGGTTATAAAGCCCTAATATCAAAATTTAAATTCTCATTTCTTGTCCCTATACATTTCCTATAGAAGTAGTGGAATGAAGTTGTTGAGATATCAAAAAGAATTCATCTTGTGTGATCATGTCCTTAATTCTCATGACCTTTTTGATTGATAAGGAATTGATATTACAAGGAGAAATTTGATTCTGATCACTCTTAGGGCTTAAAGGGTTAATTACTCTACAATTTCCTAATCTGCTTTTTAAAAATGCTTCTGAATTTTAATAGGAAACACCTGAAATACTATAGAAATGCTGCTTATTAGCCTACCCAGTTTTTGGTCCACCAGTTTGGTTGCAAAACACAATAATGTGTTTTGATTATAAAACACATTATTCTGGTTATACCCGTTTTTACCTGTATATAATATATATAAGCAAAGCGATACCACAGCTCCTTAACAGCTTTTCTTTTAAAATATTTACACCAAATAACATGTGTTACTAAAACAATGGCTCTTAATTTATTGCAACATTTTTTGTTTGCCAGCCAAAAAACCTTACAAAGTGGCTGTTGACAAAACCCGGATCAGATCGGATCGGATCAACTCCCTGTAACTCACTAAATGACGAACAGTTAGGTCTAGAGCTAGAGGGGTTGATCCGATCCGATCCGATCCGGTCCGATCCTGGTTTTGTCAATGGCCTTACAAAGTTGTATAAAGCCCACTGTCTTTTTAGCATGCTGCATTTTATGGTATGAAAATATAAATCAATTTCTAAATATCGGTTAATTTTTTAGCCTTATGTTCCCCTGATAACAAATGTCTGGTCATTTTCCCCTGATAACAGATTGCCTGGAAAAGCTGCTGTTGTTTTAAAAAATAAAGCTTTTGATTGTACTCTGATTCTTTTAGCATCCGTTTGTCTACTTGGATATAGCAGTGAATCAGGAACGAATTGGAAGATTGTTGATTGAGGTAAATTAAGATAGCACAAAATGGTCTGTTATAAAATTTAACTTAGTTTTTGTTAATTGTAGATGTATGACGAGTGTAAATCAGAAAATCCGAAATTTTGCCAAATCGGATGAGAAATCAAACCAAAATGTTAATATTTATCTGTTACTAAATAAATATTTATGAGTTGTGGTGTATTTATCATGCATGTAATTGGCTGTCCTTTATGATAAAAAACATTCCAGAAATAAATCTAGTTTTTCACCTATAATTCTAACTTGCTTTCTTCAAAATGTATAGCCATTCAATTTTATTTTTATCAAATTACAGATCTTACAATGTTTTTGTCATAGTTTTATGTTTCGATATGTTATAATATTTTTATTGCAGCTGTAAATTGTAGATTATTAGAATTGCAGGGTCCCTATGGATAACAGTCTTAAGTTGCTGATTAGGCTACCCTGTTTAAATAATGCAGGTTACAAACGTCTTTATACTTACTACAGCAGTCTTCAAATTATTGAGTGGACATCATAAAATCAAAACCAAATTATAAATTACTCTGACTGGCCAATCACAACAGACGCAGACAATCCAATTGCAATGAACCAATCAGAACACAAAGTAAATGCATGTAACTGCATTACCTCAATGCCAGGGTCTTTTGTATTTCAAAATGGTGGGGCTTGCATAGAAAACCCTGCACAAGCCTGCCAAAATTATCCAAAAATCCTGGCATGTTTTTGTCACATAAAACATGGTGAAAATGGCTTTGTTTTGTTTGAACAATGGTTTTAGATTTGTAAAATAACAAAACATTATTATAAAGCAATTACAATTGGGCCTTTCTGTCGAGTGAGCTGAAGAGACTGATGCCAAAAAAAAAAACACAAGGCAAATCACGTTTGATTTTAGTTTACTTCTGATTGGTCGAGAAAGTGGCACGAGATTTTTTAGCCAATCACAAAGTGTAGCAATGCAAAACCTCTATATTTTGTCCAAATTCTACTTAATTTTAAAAATTTCCATCTTCAATAGCTGTTTACAGAAAGATTACCAAGGACATGTCAAAATTTCCTTGAGCTTTGTTCAGGGAGTTATACTGAAACAGAAAGACATGACCCGCCTCTAAAGCTGTGCTACAGGGACTCTATAATTCACAGAATTGTCCCCAATGGATGGATACAAGCTGGAGGTAATTAGGAATTAGATCCGTGCAAAATAAATGCTATATTGATCTTGCGCATATCCTTTGAAGTGGCTTGAAAATCTGCTCACTTCACGCACTGTTGGTTTCACTCCGTGATTTGAAAAAACTTAACCACATGATCATTTTTTTTTTATTGCCAGTGCATAACGTTGCACTTGCGAAGAATTTGTTTAACTCACAGCCATATATTATGCCTACAAATAATATTATTTCTTGAACCTTTCTGCAACTTGAACAGAAAAAGGGGGCTGCAAGTCAATATTAATTCATCACAAGTTGTAAATTATGTGATAACTGATCATGTGATCAATATGCAGTCAACAAAATTTTCATCATGTGATGAACTTTTTGCAAACCATGGAGTGATTCCAACTGTGCGTGAAGCTGGTTTTGTGGACTGACAAGTTTTGCTTGGTGCTGTTGGCAGAGTTAAGTGTTCCTGGCAAAGCAGTGTGGATTATGCATATTAATGGAAGTTGATGATCTCACAGATCTCACAGGCACTGTGAAGATCCTGGCTGGGACACTTCTTTTGCATCTACCCAGTTGAGATGGGATATCATGGCTAAATGCCAGCTGCTCTGTTATCTCGTTCTTAACTGGTGTAACCCCAAGACTGAGATGAGCTGTGGATAAACAGATGTGCGAGACTGCCGAATCCGCAGACGCTTGGATCTGGGGCAGCCTTGACGTGCTTTTGACTTATCAGTTAATGTTTGAAAGTAGTTTCTCACCTGGTGCTCTCCAGATGGCTGCTCTTTGGCGCAGCTGGGGCCACCCATGCGTCAACTCCTCCTGGAATAGGCCCCAAAAGGATGCATAAGTTCCAGCTGATTACAGGGGCTACTGATGAGCAGCGTTTCTCACTGTATTTTTGTTCTTCTTCACCTTTTCACTCCCAGAGACAATCATGTAGTGTAGTTCTAACTTTTGAGTCTGTCAACAAAATCCTATGGTCATTGGTGTGACCATTCAAATGAAACCTCTTAGCAGTACTTTTGCATAGTACCAAAGACAAATGTCTTTCACTATTTCACAAAATGAAATTTGGGATTTTTCTCGAATTTTGATTTTTGGCACTCTTGGGAGTTGAATTAGGGTTAATAGCTGTAGATACATGTAGTAGCTGTCTACTCCTGATAGATTTCTGCTAAGTATTTTAGAGTCATATTGACAATCCTGATTGGTTTGCAGACATAGAAGGAGGAAAAGGGACTGGTGGAGAATCCATTTATGGTCCAGTTTTTGAAGGTAATCACCATAGTGGAAGGGGTCGGGTAAGATGATTTAGTCTGTAGGTTATTGCATGGCCAGTTTGCACGTCAGCAAAGTTAACCCATAGCTTAACTAAAAATTTTAAATTTTTCCGTACTCGGAGCGTAATAAAATATGTAAAAATAGAGAAATATTTCGTTCGGTTCTCCCGAACTTCATCAGAATAATGTTAATCAGGGGGGTTATATCGGGTATCGTGTTTGTGGGGTTCTCGAGGGGGTTAAAATAGTGTCATATATTTTGGCTAATTCGATTTCATAGCCATTGTCTAAGAGGGTTTTTTTTTTAACTTTATCTCGATTGTCCCCCTTATGCGTCGCTTGAAGGTGTTATTCTCCGAGGCGAGAATGAGGTTCGGGAGAACCGAACGAAATATCTCTCGATTTTACATGTTTTATTACGCTCTGAGTACGGAAATTTTAAGATTTTTTTTAGGAAAATAATGTTTTTGATTGTGTCATAGCATAACTGTTTAAAAAGAGCAGATTTTTAATTGAGTATGTATCGTGAAACCAAAACCAACGTAAGTTGCTCTGGCCAATCACAATGGACACAGACAATCCAATGAACCAATCAGAACTTAATATGTCCAACCCAATGTATGCGATGTCTTCTTTAGCTTGTTCTCATGAGTTTTAAGGAATTGTCAAATAATGACAATGCACTTCTAAACAACACTGCTAAAATGTCAAAATAGGGCATATTCAATGCCTGACAGCTCCTAAACCGACACGGGCACCCCCATTTTTTATTTGAAAATTGAAGTTCACATAATGAATATCTCGTAGGCAAAGAACAAGAATCTATTGTAAGTTCTATTTCAGTGGAAAAACAAAATAAAATTGAACATGAACACTACCAAAGTTGAACACTAATACTCTGACCACTACTGAAGCAATCATGAAATTACTTTCAACACTCAATTGAAAACCTTTCTGTTTCAAGCATATACTCTGTGGTGTTTATTACCTAGTAACCAATCAGATGCAATTACTGTGATTCAAAATGAATCCATTACACACAATTAAATAGTAATAATATTAATCAGGTCTACCTCTGACCACCCCAGTGTCGGATTAGGGTCTCCTATTGACACTTAATAAACTGAAACTGACACTGAAATCTGTTTTTGTTGCCTTCACGTAATGCTCACTTCACTGACGATGAGTCTTTTTTTTTCTCAGATGAAGACTTTTCCATTCCACACAACAAGAGAGGAATTGTTGGTATGGCTAATAGGGGTCGGCATACAAATGGCTCGCAATTCTTCATCACGCTACAACCTGCCCCCTGGATGGACACCAAATATGTTGCTTTTGGGTAAGTTACATTGCCTCAACGTGCTTGAGTCCTGTTGTTTCAAAGCCATTAAACATTTCGTTTCACCCTAATATCAAAGAAAAGTCAAAGTCGAAACTGAAGGGCAAAAATGATTTTAAAAAAAATTCAACACAAGACACATGACCGGCCTTCAGCTCTTCCCCACCATAGGGAGAAAACACAAGTCACATGACCGACCATCAGCCCTTCTCCACCCTAGAGAGAAAGCACACAAGTTACATGACTGATCATCAGCCCTTTCCCACCCAAGAGAGAAAACACACAAGTCACATGATCGATCATCAGCCCTTCCCTACCCTGGAAAGAAAACACAAGTCACATGATGTTCTCTGGTTTTATCATCTAAATTCAATCTTTCAGTTTCAGCTATTCGAGAGAAAAAACTACAATGACAACTTCATTGGCTCTTAGGATGACGTTATTTCCTTTATTTTTTTTCTTTTGCAGGCAAGTTATAGAGGGCGCTCGAGTTCTCGACATACTTGAAGAACAGGAAACGTTCAACGAAAGACCGAAATCTCCGTGCGTTATCGTCGAGTGCGGCGTGTTTAATGTGGAAGCGTTATGGGACACCTCCAGATCATAACAGGCTGTATAAACAAACTACGGACTCTTAATGAATTTTACGTGAAAGAGACCTCATGACATTAACTTGGAAACTGCGCGATACTCGCTTCTTCGGCTTCTTCTACAATACATACCTTGCGTTTGTTCAGCTTACATTGTCAGAGATAACAGTTATAAGTACAAAACTAATCTGTTGTCTTGTTACACAAGTTTGCTAACCTGTGTGGCCAGTCATTATACTTCATGTTCCTCGTGTAAACGCTTACGCTGTTGTTGCCACAGTTGTAACAGAAGCAGAAGAATTGAAAGTACGAACAGGCAGCTAAAGAGGTTTATGTCAAGAATCGTTGATCGGTACATAAAAATATGGTAAACAGTTGTTTGCATCTAAACGTACATCTTAGGCTTCAGCGAAGAAGCGATTCCAAACAAGACTAGTGATTAGAGCAATGGCAGATTCTTACAGCAACACATAACTGGCACGCTATGGGCGGCATCTCATTACCCATTATTCTTCATCTTCACCATTGTATAGGGACAAGGCCTTGCAAGTTTACAACTAATTCGGCTGAAATGAGGTGCATATAGAAAATCTTAAGCGATGATCATTTTTAACTGAAACGTTTGTATATAGATTATATTGCTCAAATAAAGGCTACGCTGGAATTTTTGAGTTAACGAAATGAAGTGAATTGAAGTAATAGCAAGGTTCAATTGAGTGTCTTAAAACTAAAACCAAAGAAATCAGTCTGGCCAAACCAAGCGCGGGAAAACGCGTGCGAGCAAGTCACGATTGGTTTTGGTTTTACTTCTGATTGGTCGAGAACGTGGCGCGAGATTTTTTAGCCAATCACAAATGCAAAATGCAAAACTGAAAGTAAACGTGAATGATAGGTTATTACTTACAACTGAAAACTACTCTTAGAAAACCCAGGGATGGACAAAGTGGCCATGCAATTGAAATCACTGGTGTGAGTTAAAGCAACAGAAGAAGTTATCCGTCAGTCAAAGGAGATTTCTACTATCATAACGTTTGTTACATATCCAGGAAAGCAATAAAAAACATGTTTTCCTATCTCTGTTTTAGGCTCCATTTTCAGCCTTTTTATGCGTCCATGATAGGAGGATGAAAATCGGACTCCGGCAAAATGGTTAAAAAACTCCAGTTACAATCAGAACGCTCATGTTATTATATAGATTGCTTTCAGGAAAAGTGCGCTGCTTTTTTATGAAATGACATTTACAAAGGGCATACTTCTTTTGGGGCCCTACCAGTTCAGGAGACTTGGTAGTCGCTTGTCTTCTTTTGACCCCGCGTTGTTCAACTTCACCTTTATAATACCCACCCCACCCTCGCACTTAATAACAGCGTGGTACCAGGTTCCCACGCTGATCAACTCGTTGTTATGGTCACATTACTGAACAAGTATAAAACAAAGGAGATGATTTGTCTAGAAAAATCGTTTTATCTAACGGAATGTGAAGTAAATAATGCTAATTTTGATTAATGATATAGGACATTTAAATGTCTTGCAGTTTTCCGGTCCGCTTAATAATTCCGACCTTACGCCTTCGCGAAAGTTTGCTTGTATTAGAGTATAATATATTAAATTTTCTTATAATTCTTCGATTATAAAGGATGTATGGCTTGCCTAGGCGCCCCTGCCCAAACAGCAGATTTTGCTTGATTCCAAACACGGCGGTAATGAATACACTGTAGAATGCTATATCCTTTAGTGTTGGTCGTCACGGCAAAGAAATTTCCATCCTTTGGAAATGAAACTCAATTTCTATGCGAAAAAAATACCATTGTGCTGATTGTTAAAAAAATGCCAATTTATTTCCTCAATCAAGGTTGGTGATGCTTTCTTATTTGAATTTTTGATAAATTCAGTCCTGATTTGTTCGGCATGGCGTGTCACGGCATGAAACAAGAATGAAAATAGTTCTACACTATACACAGTTCAATTATTAAAGGATCGATAAGGCAGTTTTCATGATTTCTTGAATTATCCTGGTTTAGACGGACAAACATTGTAGTTGACGGTTGTTTGGGGAAATTAAGTGCTATACATTGACATCGACTGGCTCACGAACTCGGGCTTTCGTGAAAGTTCTCAGCTGTTGTTATTTTTTGCACCAATTGTATTTCACCGATGCATGAAGCCGATTTTAATCTTTATTAAACGCGTCTGTTGCTCAGTTGGAATATTGTTAATACATTCAACGCACTAGAATCTTTCATCTCTCGCAAGAGAACGCAAAATAAGTTTTGAAGCTTACCACTATCAAAATGTCCAACGGTTTGCAACCTAAACCAACTCCGGGATTTTATCTCATCGTAAGGGTACGTAAACATCTTGTCGGTTCAAATATGGGTTAGACAAAAGACATGCATGGGTGTAGAAAGCAACAACGCAAGAGTAAGTAAAAGGAGGGCTCCACTGAGAACTGGTGTGACACTAAGTATTCAGTATCTTTAATGGACAGGTAAAGCTTTCAGTTTAATTTGATTTGTTGTGGGTGTTTCCGGCGCACACTGTTGTGAGATGATGTTGCTTGTGAATGAGACAAATTAAGAAATGTATATGGGCATGCATACAAATAGTGATTTGAATCTATCTTATTCAGCAGTTACGTCTTGCAAATATTCCCGTAATCAACTGACCGACAGACATAATGGTAAATCGGGTACAGTTATGTTCTTATTTTTTTTGAAGTGATATTAGTAGTCGCTGTACTGCATGACTTGTCCACATTTATTATTAAAGCACAAACCCGGCTCTGTCAGAACGAAAATTGCTGACCATGCGAAAATCTAACTGGGAAAATTGAGAAGTACCTGGAACGGTAGGTCGGGCAGGCAATGTTTACATTTTGATTGAAAATATGCTTGATATGTCGGTGGTACTAAAATTCATTGCGTAAAAGGAAATAAGCTTTGCGTCAAAAGTTATTGTTGGTAGTAATTGCTAGCATTTACAGTCCTTGCAGCAGATGTATGGTCCATATCACACAATTAAAAAGATATGAAGAAGCCACTCGAACAATAATTCCAGTGATGACGTCATAGTTTGCACTGATTCTGCACGTAAACTGGTAATCACTTGTTTTTAGGTCCTATTGCTTTTAATAACCACTCGAGGAACAGTGAGGTGAACATTCAAGCAAGTCACATTGAAACGGCCAATGCGTATATGACGTAATAACATTGACGTCAGAAAGAAATAGCTATAATTCCAATGTGTCATTTTAATTATTATAATTAAGTTGGATATAAATCGGTTTTAACCTATACGATGCCTCTTCACTGGGCTCTGGCTCTGGACAGTATGGTTTGGTCGAGTCGTACATGTTACCATGGTTACAGGTGGCCACTTTTACCAGGCTGGAGTTAATTCATCTGTTTCGAATTTCTTTGTTATAGGCTGCCTCAGATGAATCCTCGATTGCAGCTTGTCCGCTGACCCATCAGGTCCGAATGCTCTGCAAGTTGAAAAATATCCAACCATCGATCATGCCTTTTAACATTCAAAAAAAATCCAAGAAATTTCTTGAAATCAACCCCACCGGCAAGGTCCCAGTTCTTGTTCATCAGGTCAACACGGACGAAGCTCTGGTTTTAGATGACCCTCTCTCTATCGCCAAGTATTTAGAAGAGCTAATTCGAGATCCACCAATCCGAAGCAAGAGCAGAGAAGCCATTGTTGCAGGCAGTAATATTTTCCAAAAATTCTGCGCTCTAATAAAAAACAAGGATCCCACCAAAGATCCTGGGCTTGAGACAGCGCTACTAAGGAAAATAGAGGAGCTGGATTCAACATTGCAAAGTACCAAGGGTGCCTTTATGGAAGGCGACTTTCTGAGGTTTTCAGATTGCAGTTTGCTACCCAAGCTTCTACTCGTGCGTGTCGCTGCCAAGGAGCTGAAGGGAGTGGAGATTCCGGCGCGACTCAAAGCGGTCTGGGACTATATGCACGCTGGCGAGAGGCAAAGTGTGTTTCTGGACACATGTCCATCGGATCAGCTCATCAAGGAACACTGGTCCAGGGATTTTGCAGTGCCTATGATTGAAGGATACGAAAAAAAGTAGCGACAACCAAACCACCACAGATGGCCAACTATCTACAGCTGCCATGTTCCCCCACCCGAATTCTTCTCTATTCACCCTCAGTGTATTTTTTCGATGTTGAAACTTTGCCATTATGGCCACCTCTTAAAAAAACTGTCATAGCATTTTTTTCTAGGATAGCCACTGCATTGTCACAAAGATTTTTTTTACTGTAATGCGCTCATAGTTACTCAGTGAATATGAATTGTGGGATTGGCTCACAACTCATTTTTAACGGTTTTTAAAGGATATCGAAACGGGCTGCTCGGACGACGTATCCCGGCGTTCAGTGCGTTGTATCTGTGGCAATCATACAAGGACATAAACAAAGCACGGATTTACTGTCGGTATTGCTGCATTGTTTTTTAAAACCTGATACAAAGTAAAAGGCTTCCTCGATACAATCGTATTGCATTTTTTTTTTCGATTCTTGTTTGCAATATAATATAGTCGATCAACTTTATCGACTATACGGAAAACGTACAAGAATTGTAAAAATTACAATCTGATTGTATCAAGGAGGTCTGTTACTTTGTACCAGGTTTTAGAAAGCAATGAGCAATACCGACAGCAAATCTGTGCTTTGCTTTAATATATCCTTGTAGATATTCGCATGCTGCAGCCCGTTGGATTTAAAGTAGAACTCCCCCTACCCCTACCCCCCACACCCTGAGAAGGAACAGCACATGCTTGTTTTGCAGCCAAAGAGAACGCATGTGGCTTGAAATCAGAATGCGGATTGAAAGTAAAACTGTTGGCAAATGATCCACCTATAAATAGTATGGCTGTTCGGAAAAATTTGATTAGCAGTCATGTGAGGAAATAAAACAAAATCAAACCAACACTGACAAATTAAAATAAATTTCTCTCTACCCTGGTCATATATCCTCCCTGATTTTCGAAAAAAGATAGACTTGTTTTATAGAGAATTATCGTTTTTCAGAAGGTCGTTATATAAAGTTTGGTCAGGTGGCGTGTAATGAGCGGAAATTGACACAGCTTTCACATACATCTGTGTCCTTCCAAACAAATAAACTTGGAAATACTTTGATTTATAATTGCATCCATTTATGGATAAAAAACATCGTCCATTCTCCTTTGCGATATTTTTTCTTTGTAATTTCCGGATTTTTGAAGTTATTTCCCGGTGAGGAAAAGTGTTAAAGGTCGATAATAGGTGAATACAGAGAAAATTGTGTACCGACTTGTCAAGATTCGCCATACTGTCGATGGGCAAGAATTTATTTATGGAAAAGGTAGGTGTCTACAGAATAGAAATGTGGCGAAATCAAATTGATAAATTCTAATGAGAAATCTCTCCGCTGCTTCGGTCGATCCAACGCTCCTACCCCTCCCGACCCCTCCCCGCTACCATAAAACTGAATTAGCCAGTTGATGGACTGGGTACGAGTATGGGCGCGCCGTGAAATACAATCGTGACTCTTCGCCGAGTGTAGCTGGTAGGCTGTTCGTTTCCATCGGGCGCTTTTTTTGCCGTTTTTTTCCGAAATGGCCGATCAATGGGATCTGACCCTTTATGTAAAGGTATTTTGCGTTAAGAAAAGTGTCATTTTTTCTGTTTTGGTCGATGTAAGTGGGGGGCTGATCTTTTCTTTTGTACCATCCAACAGGCCTCAACGATAAACGAGTCCGACTTCGGTGCTGATGTATTTGCTCAGAGGTTTATGATGATGCTGGTATTGAAAGATGTCTCGGTCAACATCAGTCTCGTGGATGCGATTAAGAGTAGAAGCATGAAGAAGTTACCGGCTTTGCAGTTCATGAATAACGACTTGATCGAGGATCCAGGCGAAATCGAAAAATTCATCAAACTTATACCAACGGACCATGATCAACAAAGCCAAAACGAAGAAGTGAATCATTTGGTGTTTAAGGGTCACGGTAGCGCAGTTTATCACAAGTTCTGTCAGCTAGTCAAAAACACGGATCCCAGCACCGATGAAAACCTTAAAAAACACTTGAGGGACGAACTTCGTGCTCTGGACGAGTTTCTTAAAGACCCGAAAAAAATGCCGGGAAGATTTCTCGGCGGCGATAATTTGCTCATTCCCGATTGCATCTTGCTTCCTAAGCTTTTGCACATTAAAGTCGTGGCGAAAGTCTTCAAAGATTTCGAAATTCCCGAAGAATTCACGGGCATTCAAGCCTACATGGATGCAGCTAACGGCACAGGCGTCGAACAACCTGATGTCAACGTACTTGCTTTTACAAGAACCTCTCCTTCGGATGAAGTCATCGTTGATGCATGGGCCCGTTCTATGAAAGTTCCAAATCCTCTACAGCAGAAGAAAAAGAAAGTACCGTCGACTTCCACTTGATGAAAGCCCTGCAGATGATAGCTTCTCGTGGAGATATTGGTAATTACTACAGTTTTTGAGAAACTTTCCATTTATCCTGTGTTTCCTGAAGTATATACAAAATTATTCGGTTTTGTCTGTAACTAAACTTGCAAGCAGTGTCGTAAAAATGAACAGTACACGTGTTAGCTCAGGACAACAACTTTCTGATTTGAATACGTAGCGAATACAAATCGGAAGTTTATATTTTGTTCGACTGTAGGTAGAGTGTTAGACTAAGCTTCTATACGCTTAGTGACTCGATAAAATAGTTAGTTTTATTATCTTTCTCGATTATAAAGTTGTACTATGAATTATTCGATACTTTCCGCGGAAAGCTTTTGTTCTCGTTCGTTTGTCCACATTTGTTGTTTGTATTTCGGTATTGTGATAAATCTCTGGCCATTTGTTGTACTCGTCGATTCGGTTGAGTAACAAACAATGGCAAAAACGTAAGCTCAAAGTTTCAGTGATAAAAATACAATTTTCTATGTTCTAGAACGTAATCAGTTTAGAGTAAACAGTGTGTTCGCACTTGGAAACCAACCTCGAATACCGTGCATAGCTCGATAGCGTACTGCTGGTTTTACAGATTTAGTGCTACTGTTTCGATGCAATAATTTTATTTTACTATGTATTGCCTCGGAGAGCTAGGCTAAGATATGGTTTGAATTCTTCGGGTCGGGCGATAGCTTTTACATCAAAAGTTCTTTGCCAATAGTTATTGAGTGTAGCAAACTTCAAAGCCATTCAAGTGTATCAAAGTTGAAGATCAAATTTTTTCGTGTCACGATACACGTTTGAGCAGTCGCATTGATAAAGATAACAATATTTATGCATTGGAAGCCAAATTTTGATTGTGATTTCTCTGTAGACGTTAACAATTACAATTGCTGCTGTAAAGCCGACAACAATTATTAATAAATAGCACTTTATCTTTCAGTTAGTCTGATCTCTTGTTTGATTGCTTCGTTTTTTCTAGCTGGCATATTATTTTATTCAAACCTTATACGGAGAACTCGAATATTATATTATTCGTTGATTATCCTGTTTCATTTACTCTGTGCGGAAAATTTAACCTGTTTGTTGCACTAGGAGAAAAAGACTGGGATTTGAGGAGATCATTGGTTGCCAGAGTGTCGATACCTTGCTTTGCGGAATGCTTTGAGAATGTATATACACCTTGTATTTGCTCGCTTGGTTAGTCATGTCAGTCAATGTGACATTTATTCATGTTTGTGTAAAGATCTCAAACAAAAGAAACTATTATTTTAAGCAGTCTGGGTGAGGTAAACATAAGGAGGATCGATTTTTACTGTGACATAACTTCATAACCATTTCTGCCAAATTTATTGACTCAGTAATATTAATATAACTAAACAAATGAGATATTTCATTAAATTTTGAAAGTTTTGAGAATATTTTATAAGTTGCATGGAAAAATGGAAATAAAGCAAATAAATCATGCAGTTTATTAAAACTTGTGTTGTTGGAGAATACAATTGTGATCCTGAGGTAATTAATAGCTTGTAACTAAGACAATTTACAAAAAATATCTGTATTCCTATCTGTAAAATCCTTGCCTTACAAATAAAAAAATTATTTTCTACTGTTTTATAGTTTGCATGACTTGTGGTATGGCAGTTATTAAATATCAATTATTGGACAAGGTTGAGCAAAATATTGTAATTTGTCAGTAGAGAGCAAATAATTGAACTGCGAGACACTGTGAAATCACAATATGTTGCAATAGCCGAGTTCAATAAATTATTGCTTTATCATTCAATCAACAGAGCAGATTGGACTGCCATTGTGGGCAGTCCAGCACTTTGTTCAAACGGTGTCTGTGATTCGCTAAGAAAACAATAGATTTGTCCCCCTGGGATAGGGATTAGGGCATTGTTCAAGTGATATATCAATTGTATTGTTCGCCAATCACAGACATCGTTTGGACAGCTATGGGGTCAGCCCTGCCATTGTAGAGCTAGGATGGGAGCAGAACATTGTTATTCACAGAAAAACAACTTTGCGCCATTGTGCGCATGAGCAGAATTATTCGTAGGCAGTTTTTCGCAGGTCTTGTGGTGGGCCCTCGACCAAAGAAAAGGAAGAAAAAATTCATTGAATAATTGTTTTGTTTGTTATTTTTTGTTCTGTTATATAATCTGGAGGGTGGTTAAGTCTCAAAGTAATGTCTTAAATGAGAATGTCCTGGAACTGGAACAAGTGACCTTGACCTTTTCGCAGTTAATGTATGCTCCCCGTTTTCATCCAGATGCAAAACACTGTATAATTATTATGGATTTTCAAGTGCTTTCAATGCAAAACATTGCCTCATTATTGTGGTTGATAGGGATTACTGTCACACAATGCAGTCATGTAACATAACACTTTATTTATTCGTGGATTGTAAACCTGTTATTAGGTCCTAGTGTCTAATGGACTGCTAATTTACTGCGATAAAAGCTAAAATATACTAAAAAAAAAACATAACAAGACTAGGCATCAAAATATTCAAATATTCAAATGTAAAAGTGCAAAAAAAAATATGTATCGGTGTTGCACTGATGAGGCCCAGTTGTAATCTGCAGTTGTAATATTATATATATATTATATATATATATATATAACTTTGTTATTCTTCAACAGTTCTCTTTCTAATTTGTTTATGTGTATGTAAAAATTTTTTCAGCGTGTAAGAGATGTTTGATTGTGTCTGAGAACCCAACCTTTTAATTTGCATGTTTTTGAGACTTATTTTCAGTGATTTTGTCAAACAGACAACTGCAAAAACTAACTAAAAGGCAACAACGTTTTGACTATGGCATCATGAAGACACAGAAATGTTGTTGCCTTTTATCATAAGTTATTGCCATTGTATTTTTGATACTAAGTGGCTTTGTGAAAGCATGTCACTCAGGTTTCAATAATTTGAAGAGTTTCGGAATGAGGCAACTTATAATACATGGATATCTGCCACCCCTCAAGCAACTTCATATCAAGGTCACTCAGGTATGGGGTGGGGGAGGGGAGGGAGGGTACTTGACAGCTGATGTTTGGGTAGGGATTAAGGGAGGTACTGTGGCCGGGAAATCAATACCCCTGTTGAAGACAAAACCCCCTGTAATACCCTGTCAAGCTGCACCCCTCAGGCTGTTAAGGCCAGATAAGGGACTAGTACAGCCCTGTTGGACATAGAATTTTATGGGAGGATTAATTGGGTACTGCTGCAAGTCCACCTCCTGGTATAATACTTTCACAGGGGCCCAAGGATTTCCCCTTTAATACTAACAAAATTCTCTTAATCCCCTCTAATAATAACTATTCAGAAAACAGCATTGTTGGGTACAGCAAAGATCCTGAGAAAGGTGCTGTCCTTGTAAGAGGAAAGAAAGAAAAGTCCTGGAACCCATGGTGACATCTTGGAACCCGCTTCCAGGGAATATCAATCAGACAGAACATCGTGCCTGAGCCTTAAAGGAATAAACACATAATAATAATAACAGTTAAAATTAAAATTTGTAATACATGTAGAGTTATTCCTATTGTACATGTTAGTTAGTTTGTAAGTTATATTTGTATTGTCAATGTTTTTTTTATGTTTTAAGTTTGCTGTTGAAAAAAAAAACATATAATCAGTTTGATCAGCGGCTTCCACGGGACAACTGGACCTGTTATACGATCTGTCATACCTCCTATTCAGCATACGTGGCAACCATAATGTAGCCCGTCTAGGGAGGTGACACATTTACCATTTGTCTTTGGCCTTCATTTAAATGAAAAAGATAGCAAAGTTACTTTGCAAGTTTAACATACATTTATTATAAAGAGAAGAAAGATAAATGAACAAAACCGACATTTGAAAGGAAATTCAATACAATTATAGCGTGGGTTGAATCGAAAGCGCACGCTCCCCTCCCCTCAGAGTTACTCATTAGTTCGTCTCCGTTCCGCTGCGATCGACTTCCTCGAAATTATAGTGTTCAAGCTTCAAGTTTGCAAGAAGAAAATCTGCGATATTATTTAGGCATGGCAAGGTGTACCGGCCTGCGATGTGGGATGAGTGCGTTAGGATGTATGTTACTTGTTTATTTTATGTCTGTGACAGGTAAGTTACGAGTCTAGCGAGTTGTTTCAATTTGAATTTGTAATTTGTTTTCATACTGCGAAGCGTACAGCGTCCTTCATAGCATTTTAAACTTTGAGGTTAATAATTTTCAACCTTTTTAGTTTTGACTGTCTTTCCTGTTTTCGACAATGTTGTTTCCTCAAAAATAGTTTGTGGAAGCTTATGTGAAAGCGAATTAGGGAAGCATGCCGAAACGAGAAACGATCGTGAAATGCCGAATTAAAATATTTTATAAAATTGTAACTTCTTTGGAAAGAACCTTTGGAATTTAAGCCATCGAACATTAATTTACGGAATTAATGTAAAGGTTCCATGTGTGATATATATGGATTACAAAGATCTTTGCATAAAGAAGAATGTGGAAGTTTCAATGATATTAGCTGTCTGCACAGATATCTTTAATATGTTTTAAGAGCGATAATATAAGATTACAATATTACGCTGGAACACATGATTTCTTTACACAACAGACATTATACGCTCCAATAGGTTTATTTTGATGCATTTCGGCCGGACACCAATGTGAGTACAACAGCACAATATAACGGTATAGTCAAAATCCATACATTGAAAATAAAACAATGCTAAATGACGAACCAGCGCTGAGCAACCACTAACATACAAAGAAAAACTGCGGTTAAACGGAGGGCAGAAAAAACCTGTCACCCCCAAAAACCCTTTTGGGGAAAAATATATGGCAGGAAATCTGGGTAGGATCCATGGCTCACACTCTATAACCCATCCTACAAGGCCCTATATAATAATACACAATAAGTACAAATTATATGCACTGAAGTTGTTACACAGTAATAAAAATAAAGGGATAAATAGTATACAAATTTTGAAAACTACTACAGCTGAATGGTGCACGCCTAGAATGACTAACCACATGCAATACTTCGTTTATAACGAAGTTTTGCTACCCACAATGCACTACAACAATAGTGCCCAGCCTCTGCTGTTCCCATGCCGTAGAAATATCTATTTCTGTCCAATTCATTGACTACATTACTAAAATGCCACAAATTACATTATGTCACAGAAGTCAACGAGAAGTGTCGGATTTTTAAATCTCAGATCTGGAATTTTAAACCAACATTTTTGATAATGTTTATCACCTTTTACTCTCGTAGAAATTCCCTTAAAAATATTATGAGTACTAATACTTTGATATAAATATGATATAAACATGATAATATTCAATTAGTAATAGTAATTGGACTGAGTGGAGTACAATTCAGGGAGTAATTGGGCAAGTCATTTCAAATCGGCCAAGCGCGTAGACTAGCGCGAGGATGATTTGTGATTACGAGCACGATTACCCCTGAATTGTACGACACTGAATTCAATTACTAATTAATTGAATGAATAACAAAATTTGAGACTAAAAAGTCTGTGGAGTTTTTTGTACTCAAAACGTTTAGGATATTTTCTGTCAGATTGAAAGCAGGAGTAAACAGCGAGAAAAAGAACCCATTTCAGTGCACCTGATTAATGTGCACACAACATAGGTGTCCAAATTACAGCTATCCAATTACAAAAAGTTGTAATTAGATAGAGGAGGGAATTGGGGGGGGGGGTGATTATTTGAGGGAGCCGATTATTTCAAATATTTCCACCAAAGGGAGGCAATTATTCGAGGAAATACAGTAAAGATTTAGCATTGTGAACCAGCTGCTGAAAATGACTCTTGTATGTAACATACAAGAGTCATACGAGAGCTTACGTATACTCCAATTTTAAATAAATGTAATTCCACTTTGACCATTTCTTTGCAATCACCGTGCTATTGTACTTAATCAAACCTAATGAAATGTTTAATTACTCTAAATTTTTTGTGAGAGTTTGATTGCCAAACCCAATCGATTGCATTCGATTGAATTTGGTGTGGTTCGATTAGTATTACCAGGAAATTTGTATCTTCTCCCTTATTTATGTTAACATATTTCCTGCATTTTTATCTAAATTTATTTCTTTTTTGTTAATAGAGCAGTTTTCAAATGAGTGTGCAAAACCAACACCAATCTGACCAATCACAATAGTCATAAACAATCCAATGAACCAATCAGAGCTCAAAGCAATTACATGTCGGCGGCGCCAAGCACAGCAAAACGCAAGTGAGCAAGTCACGATTGGTTTTGGTTTAACTTCTGATTGGTCGAGAAAGTGGCGCAAGATCACAAAGCGTAGCAATGAAAAACCAAAGCAATTGTGTAATTACTTTTCGTACTCAATTGAAAACTGCTCTAGTGTGCCTCACAGAATCATGATAATTTCTGACTTACAGGATCTAATTTATTTTTGCACATATTTGTAATTATAGGAGTCTCTTCTCAAAGTAATTCAGGAACTTCAACTGTGAAACAAGTGCCAATCATGACTGTTGCTGCCACAACTAGTAAAACCACACCAGCTGCCACAATATTACCATCAGCAACAGAACCAGTGCCTTCAGCAAGTACTACTACCAAACAGAACACAGTAACCCAGGCACCTGTAGTTCAACCTACTACTCCTACACCAAAAGGCAGAAAATTTGATACCGCCTCATTTATTGGTGGGATTATATTGGGAATAGTTTTGACAGGCATTTTTATTTTTGCTTTTAAATGGTGGCAAAGTAGAAACAAGAGTTATCACAGCCTGTGAACAGCATGGCATAATGTATGCTCAGGAACTTTTTGGACAGAATATTTGACTTTCATAACATATTTTTGAAGTGTGTTTTTATGGTAAGAGAAATAATTTAATGTTTTGTGTTGTAAACAGTCAACATGTGGTTTTTGGGCATTAACATATTCATAGTCACTAGCACTGTGAGGCTCGCGAGGCTCGCAGTCAATATTGTACCATTACATTCTGTGTTACCTTTGAAATTATAGCAGTCTTTGGGGTTGCTACTCTAATAGGGTCATTACTTTTGGGATTTATTAGCGGCCACAAAGTTATGACTTTACTTTTTTATTTTATTATTATGATTTTTTTTTCAGGGGGGGGGGGGAGGGGGGGTTCTTACTGGCAGAACTTTACAGTACATTTCCTTGAATAATAGCTATCCCTTGAAATTTCTCCCTTTGTTAATACACGCCCCACTTCTGGGGAAACTATTATATAAAATAATTGCCTCTAAACTGCCCTCATATAATGACCCCATTTTTGGAGCCAATAAAAATAATCACCCTCAGCTATTATTTGAGGAAATACAACTTATATCAACGATTTAGATTGTTCACTCAAAAAAAGAGAGTTTGATTTGTTCACTGTTTTTTTGCTTGAATAGAATGGACTTTTACTACTTAGGAAATAAACTCAGCCACTCCTTCTATAATATGGGATATCTTTAGGCTTTTAACATAAAATTAATGAAGAAATGAACCAAAAAAAGGGATTAGTTCATTAAGGAATTGCTTGTGAGCTGTGTAACCTTAAATATTAAATTCAGTTTTAATTTCAATATCAACTATGTGTAAACAATAGGAATAAAATAAAAACTATTTTGAATTCTTAGTAATTTAGCTGTGTGTTAATTTTCAAATATATCTGCTTTTTCTGTAACTTGAGCATGAAACCCCAGACTAATAATTTGAACTCTTGGTGACATGAATCACAAACAGGTTTAATTCACTTGTCTCACTCATTACAAAATTCATTAATAATTCATAAGTAAAATACAAAAATGTTCAAAAATTTAATGAAGGCTTGTAAACCGAATAAGAACAGCTCCATGTATGAATTGCTAATTAGCTACAACCACTTGTGGATATATACTGTGGTTGTAACTTATTAGCATTTCATTTTCATCATAGTTAAAGGGGCTATGTCAACATTTTTAGCATTACTTTAAGAAGCCAAAATACATCTTTATTTCAGTGAAATTCCAAAAATAAGAATCCAGTTTTGTTTAAAATTATCCTACTAGTGCTCTAAGAGTAAAAATAAGTGACTTGGGCTGCAGATGGCCAGGATGGAAATGGATTGCATCTTGAAAAAATTGGCCGTTTATCGCTTGTGTCTTACAAAATTCGCTAAAACTCTGATTATGGTTTATTTTCTCTACTAAAATTCACTTGATATCTTCCCGTTAGTGTTCTTTAAGCATTTCGTGTACGGCAAAGGTACTTAGTTTTAATTTGGGGCTGTTTTGACCCGAAAACCTCAAAATCACCATGACATAGCTCCTTTAAGGTCCTTTAATTGAGGGACTGGTTATGAAACCTTGCAGACTTCAATAGCAATAACAAAGGAGCTACAATTAAGTTATGTTGAACTGTACTTGACCCTGAACATCTTTTGTTTTTTGATCGTGCGCTATGACTGAATAACTTAATAGCACCATTTATGTTGGTCAGTTGCTTGAACAAAAGATCAACATCTTGTTGTGCAGCGTCAAGGCCAAAAAACGACAACAAAAACATCGAACAAAGACATTTCTCAGGTTCCATAACCAGTCGCTTGATTAACTGTGTTTTCATTTCATAAGTAGTCTACAACATTTATGTCTGCGTTGTATCAGATCTGCATTCAGTCTGACTTGCCTTTGGCTCATGATTGCAAATCAGATACAACATGGCCAGTAATGTCATAAACACTACTAACACAGTTTTGTATTTTATCTTTCTGGTTCAAATTACTAGAATTCACCTGTATCGACCCCATCTTCTGGACAAGGCCGCCAAAATACTCCAAGAATAATGGAGAATTTTGTCACATAAGGGACAGACCATTAATTTTTGTGGGGGGGGGGGGGGGGGGCAATTTCTTCTGAGTATGAATTTTTTTTTTCGCCATCACTATTTGCAAGAATTGTTTTTACCAAAATGCTTAAATTTTTTTCCACGTGCTTTCTTGTGCATGATTTTTTTTTTTCTCTTAAACGTCTTCTGCAGGAATTTTTTTGGGTAATTGCCCAACCCCCCCCCCCCCCAACAAAATTTAAATGGTCCGTCCCTAACATTTGATGAAATGGCGTTTTTGGAGATTCCACTCAGTAATTGGCAGCTATGTAATTTTTCTGGCGATCTGAAACCATTGTTGAAACAAAACAAAGACAATTTATCACGTTTAATGTGACAAAATGTTTGGAGTATTTTGGCATACTTGGCCAGGAGTTTCTACACCCAGCCTGCCATTTTGAAAGCAGAAAATGCCTTGCGGACAAGGTTAGTCATGTGACAAAGTATTCAGTTCACTTCGACGATGGGCTAGTGCTTGAAACATTAGCTTTCTTGAATCATTATACGGTGGCCAATTTACCTTATCGACTCAGTTGATAAAACCAAATTCTTGTGCTTCACCCCCCACCGACGCAGCACCACAGTTTCTCTAGAAACTAACCCTATTCATGTGACAAAGTATGAAGGTTGGCCTAATTATTTTTTTCAGAGCTCCTGTTAACTGCCTGGATATGACTTGGGCCAGCTGAGTTATATGTACCTGAATTAAATACACTTAGGAAAACAAAATTCCATGGCTTTATATCCAATTCCATGACCTCAAAATTGGCCCCAGTGATGGCATGTTTTTTATAAAAAATTCTCCTTTTCAACCAACAGCTAAAAATAACTTTTGCAAAAATGTGTCATTTAAATTTTCATGACTTTTTCAGGCCTGGGATGTAATTTTCAAATTCCATGAGTTTCTTGATCATGTGAACCCTGTTCATTTCTGACTGAAAATATAACAGAAAAGACCAAAAAAATCCCAGAAGAATCAATGGCTCTATTAAAGAGCCTTTTCACGAATATGAAACAACGCAAGGTTTAGTCCACACTGAGATGGGTTTTAATTTTCCATACTGAGTTTGAAGTTAAAGAATTGAAGAGTAAAACAGGTTTATGACCAAAACATCTTAGCATGACAATTGTGTGAAACGAGACTGTCAAGACATACTGAATGACGTAATACACTGAGGAATTAAAAAGTTTACATCTGAGATATTAATCAAGTGAAAATTTGAAAAAAAGTGTCCCTGTATACTTTACAATGTATCTCATTCCATGCTTCGCATATTCACAAGATAAAACTACAACACACTTGTCTGTTAACCCTTTAACCCCTAAGAGTGATCAGCATCAAATTTCTCCTTGTAATAACAATGCCTTACCAATCAAAAAGGTCACGAGAATTAAGGACATGATCACACAAGATGAGTTCTCTTGATATCCAAACAATTTCTCACCACTACTTCTATAGGAAATGTATAGGACTAGAAATGAGAATTTAAATTTTGACATTAGGGCTTAAAGGGTTAACACCAGCCTGCAGTTAATTAATCTCCCAAGTACTTTGGAAGTACTTGTCACTTAAATTTGATATAATTATTTCCTTACAAGGGTTATATAGAATTAATAATAATTGTTTACTGCATGATGGACTTTAAATTAAAACATCACTTTCCTTTCTCCCTGAAATAGTCAGCTGCAAAGTAAAATGACAAGATAAAAGCTGAGCTCCAGAAGTTCCAAAAGTATTACTCAATTTATCAAATACCATACTGTGTGACATTAAATTTTTGCGTGAGCTTAATTTTGCGGATGGGCAATTTTTTGTGTTTTGCGGAAACTAATTTTTGACCAAAACATTTTTTTCTTACTGGGAATTAATATTTTTTACTACCAATATTTGCAGGAAATTGGGTGCATTTTTTTATTTGAGTACATTCAATAGAAGTACAGGTGAAACAACATGCAGAATATAAAACATGTTAATCAGTGTCACTCTATTATCTGAACGAAAGATAATATATAAAAGTGATGTTTGTATATAATTTTGACAGTGGAGTAAAGTTTTGAGGGAATTTTTTTTCTTTTGCGGATTGTGAAAAAATCCACCAAAAATTAGAACCTGCAAAAATTTAGTTTATTACGGTATGGCTTTTTTTGCAGTCTTGTGAATGACTGGCAATTTTTTTAATAATGCAGGATAGAATTTTTGTAATGTTTTTGAAGGGAATTTATCTTTACAATTCACAGCAAATTAATTAGTCGAAGAACTAATTGAACTTTAAAAACTACAGGTATAAACAATTATTACGTGATACGTTATTTACGTGATTATGTATACATGTAATTTAACTCTGGCTGTGTGGGGTTCCTGTGCAACTTTATATTGTGATTGGCACAGTTCTACCACTTCTCACAGTCATATAATTAATGTCCAGCAATTCTTCGAGGACGTGCCAGATATGAGCTGATATATATATATATAACCAACAAGGCATGTAGCAAGTTGAATTTTAATTTATTTTTTTTTTTGGGGGGGGGGGGGGGGGGGAGGAGGGGGGTTGGCCAATTGCCAAAAAAAATTCCTGCATCCACAAAAGGTACATGAAAAAAATGGGTGTTACGAAAACGAAGACCCTCGAAAACGAAGACCTAAGACCTAAGACCGGTCTTCGTTTTCGTACTACGAAAACGAAGACCCCGTAAAACAGAAAAACATTGAAATTACAAGTTAAAATCAGCAAGGCTTAGTAATATTATACGACATTACACTTCACGCGTTCCTTCCCCATTTATTACGGCAACTACTTGTGCCGCCTCTGCTCTGGCTGCTATGTTTCGCTATGCGAGATA
This sequence comes from Cladopsammia gracilis, assembly GCA_022457155.1. Classification (NCBI taxonomy): domain Eukaryota; kingdom Metazoa; phylum Cnidaria; class Anthozoa; order Scleractinia; family Dendrophylliidae; genus Cladopsammia; species Cladopsammia gracilis. Next base: position 1,073,527 of record JAJGOT010000032.1, read on the forward strand.
ACTTGATTTGGTAGCGACATGGTGGGATAAACTTACCAAAATCCGGATATTCTTACGCTAGAGTAAGGATCCAGGATCGGCAGGCATTAATCGAACGCTTGCTGCATGCCTTTGATAAGCCAGGATTGCGTGACAGTATGAACGCGCTCTGTACAGGAAATGATCCTGGGTTTCTGCAAATAAATAATTTTTGTCTAGTGTATCTAGCGAAAAAGATTCAAACAGTCAGTAAGGCATGTCAGCTGTGAAATTCTCGTTAAAAAGTAAGCAGTTCTCTTTGCTAAGGACGGGTCTTCGTTTTCGTAGTACAAAAACGAAGACCCCCGGTCTTCGTTTTCGTACTACGAAAACGAAGACCCTAATATAAAATATCCGAAATCCATTGAAATTACGAGTTTAGACGTGCACTGAGTTTAGGCATGCAGCAAGCGTTCGATTAATGCCTGCCGATCCTGGATCCTTACTCTAGCGTAAGAATATCCGGATTTTGGTAAGTTTATCCCACCATGTCGCTACCAAATCAAGTTATCTCGCATAGCGAAACATAGCAGCCAGAGCAGAGGCGGCACAAGTAGTTGCCGTAATAAATGGGGAAGGAACGCGTGAAGTGTAATGTCGTATAATATTACTAAGCCTTGCTGATTTTAACTTGTAATTTCAATGTTTTTCTGTTTTACGGGGTCTTCGTTTTCGTACTACGAAAACGAAGACCGGTCTTAGGTCTTAGGTCTTCGTTTTCGAGGGTCTTCGTTTTCGTAACACCCGAAAAAAATTCATGCATTTTGCTAAAAAAAATTCTTGCAAATAGTGATGCTGAAAAAAAAAATCATACTCAGAAGAAATTGCCCAACCCCCCCACAAAAATTAAATGGTCCGTCCCTTAAGGATAATGGCTCAGATCCATAGTGGAGAGAACAAATCAGAAATCTAGAAAATTATTATCCAGAGGTACAATCAAGAAACTCACCCAGTTTCTCAACAGCCTCCACGCAAATACTTGCACTCATTTCAGGAGTATAAGTGGCAACTAATAATAAGGTAGCTGTTCGCACCAGGATTATCCCACTGTTTTCCTTAATAAAAAAGACATCAAAATAATAAAGACCGTAATAATTAATTAGTAAGGTGGTGACTTACTACAATTATGACAATCAACATTAGCGAAATAATTCAAGTGTTAACAGGTTGCTGGATTTGAAAAAAACTTTATACAGTCAACAGAATAATTGAAGGCCTGGAGGCATTAATTGAAGGCTTTCCTGCAAAAAGGGCGTACATGTGTATTGCTTTTTGGGCCGATTTTCATTTTTTGCAGGATCGAGCTTACAGCATTTTTGGCAGACTGACTTGTTTTGACATGACAAACATCTTTCCATAATTTTTATCGCTGATTTGCACCTTGCTTTCGAGAAATAAATTTCTTTTGTTTATGGTTAAAGAATACCTTTGCGCGGTTTTCCAAAGACGCCGCCGCATTTTTTTTTTGCAATGTTACTTCTTGAAAACGGAAACAAATCTCAGCAAAAAATTACAAAATGATGTTTGTCTTTTCAAAACAAGTCAGTCTGCCAAAAATTAGCTTGATCTGCAAAAAATGACAATCAGACCGAAAGGCGATATACGCCCTTTTTGCAGGAAAGCCTTCAATTATTGCCTCTATATACACATGTAATTCATGTACACATTGAAGGTCAAATGTTGGCATTTTTCAATTGAACATTTTTTTTTTAAGTTAAAAAAAACAACATTATGTTGCTAAAACAAAATAATGATAGTTTATAATGTTAGTCGAAGTAATAGAGGTCTAATTAGACAAAAAGATCTACATTCTCCAAAAAACTATTAGGGGCCAATTACATGGCGAATTTCAGCCTGGTCAACCGGGTTGAAATTTCATTGTGATTACATGACAAATTTCAGCCCGGGCGCCAAGTTTGAAATCACGCGGGAAGATTAATAACGAGAATCAAAATGGCGTCGAAGATTCAACTGCGCATGCCCAAATTCACTTTTGCCATGTAATCGCATCAGAATTTCAGCCCGTTTGGCCGGTCTGAAAATTCCAGCCTGGTTTCTGAAACCGGGCTAGAATTTTCAGCCCAGGCTGAAACTTTGTTCATGTAATCGCTAACTTCATTTTAAGAGGATTTATTTCGGAAGCCGGGTTGAAATCTCAGCCCGGTCAACCGGGCCGAAATCTCAGCCTGGGCTGAAATTTGCCATGTAATCAGCCCCTTAGTCTGAAGTGACGCTTTCTCACTCTACCCCTTGTAGGGTGAGAAAGTGCCTGACACTTCAGACTGCCATTTGATACTTACTTTCTTGGCATAAACAGAGAATCTGTCAGCTCTCACACATTCATAAACTATATCCTGGAACTTCAGACCCTCTCTTCTGGCATGTGAACTGTTTGTAAAGGAATGAACTAATGCATGTATATTGTCCAACGATGGCTGTAAAGATACAAGTACATAATTCGGAATAATCACCAAATTAATATGAATGAAGTATGGGCATAGTTAGTAAAAACAATAATTATAACAAGTATCTAATAACTTTTGAAAATAACTCTGTCTCTTTCTTGAATGCCAGGCCACATAGTCAGATGGTATAGCTTGAGAGTAGTCTGTAATGGGGAGGGTGGAGGAAGGGGTGCATGGTATGAAAAACGGACAAGAATGCGAAGAAAATGTTAATGGGATTGGTGAGTATCAGAGAAAATACAAAAAAAGTATTACAAAGTAAAGGTGGAAGCATTTCATTTGAATGGTCATGCTATAGAATTTAAATTGGAACTAAAAAGGTTTGGTGGATGCGTGGCACTTGGATGGATACAGGAAAAATTAAAAATCGTAATTGTTTAAATTGAAGTGCCAACATTGATGTAAAAAAAACCCAAACATTTTAGGTTTTGCCCTTCTGCAATGGTTTTGAGTATTTGTCTCTTGAAAGTCAGATTTAGGGCCATGTGGTTGACAGGTCCCAAGTTGGAAAATGAGGCACATTCCTGTTTTTTCCTTTGCTTGTTTCCTCTACAGAGCTTGATGCCATGAACCTAGTGCGCATCATCCTCAGAGTGTCCATTCAAGATGAAATGCACTGCAACAGGAAAACCGGGTGCACTCTTGGTAATACTCCTGAGGTGTTAGCCAAAGCATTCCCTAACAATGCACCCAGTTTTACACATGTACATGTAAATGGCTTGGCAGCGATGGCAGGAGATGCAGTATTTAAGGCCAGATTAGAATTTTATTTTGTCAACAGACTCAAAGGTTTGGGCTAACCTGTGCAGCATCATAAACAGCTAGGGGAGAAATCATACATCAAACTATTGATGTATCATGATGGATGCTACCACAACAGGGAGCTATCAATAGTAAAATCAACTATAGATAACAGTTGTGATAGTTTGGCCTGACTATCAATAGTTTCAATAGTAGGAAAAAAAAAACAAATGTATTTTGGCTGCATTATACTTATTGTATCTTTGATTGAAATATATAATAAATAAAAATAAAATTGTCTGTTTGTGTCGTACATCAGCGACTCCATAAGTGCCATTTTTGTTTTTACGTCATACCACATAAATTCCCTTGAGGTGGGGGGCTACTCAATGAGATCACATGGCGTGCCAAAAAAATCATGGTGGATGAAAAAGTGAGTAACATAAGTATGGTTTGTACTTTTTATTATCGCAACACTATTGCAATAGTAAAATTTAACTCTATAGCCACCCCTATAAACAGAACACCACAGGAATGTAAATATGCTCATAAGCTTTTGTTTGAATGGTCATGATTAAAATTTCTCCCACAGACTAAAACTTTAAGACCAAATTACCCAACTCAAATTTTACCATGGCATAATCTGAACATGCAAGCTCATCGGGAGATGATTGATCACATACCCCAGCATGGAATGGGTTTATAAATTTGGAAAGAGAAAATCCTATATTTTGTTCCAAAACAGGCAAGTGTTTTTTAAAGGGCTCCCTTAAAATTTTGAGGACCCCCTTCTATCACTCCCCCTGTTAAGGCAAATGATATAAATTTTGCATTTTCAACTGACTGGATAAGGGCCTGTTTATATGGTCTCGGGTGGACGAGCTAACTTTTCACTTATTTCTTTGAAAAATTCAACCAACCGTTTACATGAGAATCGTAACTCGTCTCGGGGGGGCGAGACAACTCGGTTGGGCGAGTTGTCTCGCCTCGGCAGGTAGGGTAACCCTGGCAGGCGGGACAACTTTTTCTCATATAAACACTTTGTCTCGCCTACCCGGGACAACTCACGATGTCCTGCGTGTCACGAAAAGCCAAGATTTTAGGTTAAAGAACACAAATTCGCGCTAAAGAAGTAAAATGTACATCAGCAAAGCCCACAGTGATCGAACGAATGAAAGATCAAAGTGCCCTCTGGGCTATCTCCTGTAAGTTTTTCCCATCATGCAATGCTGTCATATTATGTCCGAATATTGTTTTTGATGTTGCAATTGGACATTTAGGTTAAAGTGTCAATTAAAAAGTGTCAATTGCTTCTCGTCGTTTTTAACAGAGAGTAACATATGGTAAAAAAAACTCCATTTGTTCTCTGTTCAAAGAATGAACAAGTTCTTTATAACTGTTATCATCCATACGATTAATTACCAGCTTTTCATTATCATTTGCTGTAGAAAAAATTCCAGCATTACTTGAAAGATTGTTCCCTTGGTGATTGTTATCTAAACATGGGTTAAAACAACCAAACAGTTCACTGTATTGCCGTGTTTCTTCACTTATATCCTGCTCATCGTTATGTTGAGCAGACGGAGCTACAGTATCTAACTGATCACGTTCCTTATTTTCAGGATCTCCCATGGCTTTTTCTTAAGAGTTCTCCTTTCTTTCCTTTCGAATATAACATGTTTTACTTGCTGAAATCTTATTTTTACATGAGATAAGCATCAAGAGCTCTCTGCAATTAATCTTCAGCATCCATTTTATTAAACATAACTAAATGAATGATTTAGCTTTTATTCTGCGAAAAAGTTTCATTCCTCCTTTCAAGTAAAATTCTTTACAACTTTGTTCTCTGTTTTCATTATTGGGATCATCATCAATCTTATCGTCAAAATCTGTTTCAGGTGGAAATCTAGTTCCTGTAAACTTACTCAGTATTCATCCCCTCATCTTAACTTTTGTTTGAATCAGTATCACTGTTAACAAACAGTTATACCAAGAACAGAAATGAACTAAACATAGTTGCTAGAGCTGTCGTGGTCGTCTTTGACATTTTCATTCTTACACACTTATACATCTCAGAGTGACGAAGAAACATTCTTTCACAAGCCTTGCACGTCGCAGACTTAAACACTGCATCACGAACAAAGAAATTTACTGATCCTAACATTTTCATAGCGATAACATAAACTTATTTATCTTGCAACACGACTCTGAGCCAAAGAAACCCTAATATATGCCTAATGTAATCTAACGGGACAAATATCTTGCAGGTATACTCGGGAAAGCTATCCTAAAGGCTACTTAATACATTTTGCGACTAGTGGGAGTCGTGTTTGGCCTGTCTCTTTTTATACTTCGTTGTGATTTTTTTTTTACAGAGACTATACTGTAAAATGCTGCTTATAAGCCCTGGGCTTATGTGACTTCGTAGGGTTTTTTTGGCTGGCAAGCAAAAATATTGCCATAAAGAAGCTTTCTTTGAGTTAATTTCATTTAGGCGTAAACTTTTGTCAAAAAGAATTTCTGTTAAGGAATTAAGAAAGGAATAAGGAATTAATGGGTATAACCGGAGTAATGTTTTGTTACCGATGGGCCTATAACCGGGTTGGCTTTTTTTTTATTTATTCCATTACTCCATTACTCCTTTTTACTCCATTACTATGGAATTACTCCATTATTATGGTACGCATGGAGCACAACATTACTTCACGAGAATTACACGCTTGTTGTACAAAAGATACGTAGTGTAGTCTCGTGTATGTCTCAATGAATTCAAAATACATTGGTACAACTCTACAAGTGAAGCTGTTCTTCGCGTACAGAGGATATACTATTGGATGCAGTGATCGCAATGCCTTGATAAGACAACGGAAGTTCTGTCTAGCTCCAGGTCACTACTCAACAAAAGAATAAACTAAAGAGCTAAAACCACCCGCAAGAAGTCGTGATTCCAATATAGGAACATGACAGGAGTTTATTACTCCTGAAAATGATTGCATTTTCATTCTTGGATCTTTAATCAGCGCCGGATTAACCTATCGCGGGGCCCGTAGCATTTTTTCAGCGCGGGGCCCCTCAACCCCCCCCCCCCCCCCCCCGGCGGGCCGAAATTCAGATTGTCCTGAAATCAAAATATAATATGTATACCATGATGTGCAAAAATAACTCTATGACAAATAAGAACGTATGTACATGAATTTGAACTTTCATCCAACCCAGCTTATCAATAGCAATAGCCAGCTCTATCAATATACACTCTCATCTCTACTCAGTAACATGCTCTGATGTAAGGTTTAAAATGTACGTGTAAGACGTAATGTAACAAATCTTTTACTAAAATGTCATTTTGCTTTGTAAAGGTTGTGTTTGCGGGATTTTTTTAGAGCAAACTCGTTAATTATGGACGACATGTCAATGCTGCGAAGAAGATCATTTTCGATGCTCAGTAGAACAAGGTTGTTCAATCGCTTCTGTGTCATGCATGATCGGAGCTGATTCTTGATTAGCTTAAGTTTAGAAAAGGATCGTTCTCCAGAACAGTTCGAGATCATGAGACTAAGATAGATCCGCAGTGCGATTACAGTGTTTGGAAAAACAGAGGGTTTCAATTTGATATATATTTGAATGTCTCGACTAGTCGACTGTAATCTTGTTGTTTGTAAAATGAGACGTCGTGTCAAATGACACCTGCGCTCCGGTGACACAAATAGGCAATGAGTCATGTCTAAACTGCAGTTTATGCAAGATTCTAAAATGAATTTCTTAAACGAACTTTTAGTAAATACCTACTTTTTGGAATAACGTTATTTTATTTTGTGGCCATGCGGCTTTGGTTGGGGCCCTTTCGGCGTGACGGCGTCGACTCACGCGCAAAAAAAAATTATAACCGAGTAAAGCGCGGGGCCCCTAAAGCGCGGGGCCCATGGGCGGACGCCCCTTCAGCCATATGGTTAATCCGGCGCTGTCTTTAATAGACACTTATCCGTGATCAAGAAACACTTTCTCACAAGTCTTGCATGCCGCAGGCTGTGGACACTTATCACAGCCTCTTTACTGATCCTAATATTTCCACAGCGGTAACATAATCTTTAGCCGATTGCCGTTTATTTTGCAACACGAGTCTGAGCCAAAGAAGCCCTAATATATGTCAGGACAGTGTAGAGAATACATAAAGAAATAAAATAATTATAGTCATGGCTATGGCATGAAATCCTCCGGGATTGATCCTGTCATTAGAGAAATTATCCAAAGATCAATGGGTCAATATTATAGAGCAAAGCGGATAATTGCGACTTGTAACATCCTAACAGTGATCTATAGCAAGGGACAAATACCTCGTAAACCTACTTGGGAAAGCTATTTTAAAGGCTTTTAAATACTTCTTGCGACTAGTGGGAATCGTGTTTGGCCTGCCTCTTTTTAAGAGCTTATGACGCGTAAATAAGCCATTTCACAGCTATAGATTCGAATACCAGATATATTAAAACCATCGATAGGAAAAATCTAAGGACTATCCGTACCACAATTATCTCTTTAAGCAGAGACTAAATTGGGCACGAATTGAACCAAAATGAGGCCTAATAAAGTAAAAACAAAAATGAACTAAAACCCCAAACCTCACTGAAACCTAACTGTTTGACATTGGTTTGTTTGACCTGGAAAATCAATCTGATGACAGTATTGCAAAACTCTGCTTAATCATTTCTAATGATATGGCTAAAAAAAACCAGGTTTGTTTAGTACACTGTACGATGACTCACTAAAAATAAAATAATGTCGCTTAAAACAGTCCCCTTGATAAAATAAAATTCTTTTATTCACATCTTACAAAAGCGTTCGTGAAATTGTTTCTGATCGCTTTTACAAGCACACTTATAGAAAAAGTTCTATATTTGTTTTTCAACCTACAAGGAAATTGAAAGCACTGGTTCGTTAAAACCTATTGTTGTTTAATTTAGTCAGCTTCTATAACTTGCAAATGAGGTAAATTAACCGAGGACATTTTTAACTAAAGGGACACTGTCCCGACAGAAATATCGTGTTTTCATGATTATGGCCAGGAGCTTGCTTTAGCTTGCTTTATCATCCGAAAATAGGAAGAAAAAAATAGCCAAAAGTGATGAACGCAGAAAAATATGAATTAAAAAGACAAAATAACGACAAAATTCCACCAGAATCGAAACTTTGAATATTTCTTGACCGCATGTCATGTAATCAAAATTGCTTAACCGTAATTAACTTGATCCATTCTTCTAATTCCGCACTTTTTCTCCAAACTACTGCTTCTGTTTTTCTCCTTGAGAATCTTTTAATCCAATTTAGTTGTATATTTGGTGACATTTGGCGATATAACATGGAAATTAACAAACACATTATTTCAACAAAACTTCATTGTAAACGTACAGCTTACAACCATTCTCAATCAGCAATGTCAGCTTACCTCAAACTCTCCGGTTTTCCCTTTCTTAAAACGCAGTGCTATAATATGATAATACCACTGAAATGTCTTGAAGCAACCAGTTTGACAAACCAGACTGGACATCGTAAAGGATATTAGCCAAGCGCGCTTTTAACTAGCGTGCCAAATATCTGAGCACAGTCTACACTAGGTGAGATAAGATTACATTAAGGCCCGGCCAAACGAACGCAACATTTCAACGCAATATCTTGCAGCATTGTTGCGCGCAACAATGTTGCACGCGTTTGGCCACCCTGTTGCAACATGTTGCGACATGTTGGATGATGTTGGATCAAATTTGACCATTTTCAAACCTTGATCCAACACCATGCAACATGTTGCAACATGTTGCGCGCGTTTGGCCAGCTCCTTCACAACACGATCCAACAATGTTGCAAGATGTTGCGTTGAAATGTTGCGTTCGTTTGGCCGGGCCTTTACGTTACACTTTTTGACGCTCGATACAATGAAAGTATTCTGCAACATGTTCCCAAAAAAACATAGAATTCATAATCGTACGCCTTAAAAATCATCGCTACGAAAAAGAGATAACAAACAGTAGGAATGTTACCTAACTGAAAAAATATATTCCGAGACATTTTTCGAAATAGGCAAACAGCGTGGCAGATTTTATATGAAATTTTAACACGCATATTTCTTCACTGTGAAGGTCAAGTCAATAAACCACTGTATTAAAAAAATATGCAACTCGACTCTTGTTTTCTTATTGATAATATCTAACACAAATCTATCTAACTCCGTAGTGACGTAGGACTGATGACAGATAGAACAGTAATGTGCTAACAAAAATGCAACAGGAATGTCCCCACAAATTCACTAAAAAGTCTATTAATAGTATCTAACGCATTTTTTGCTAACAAAAATGCATAAAGAATGCATGTTAGCCCACATAAACTCCTGTAAGTTAAACATTAACTTACAGGAGATAAAAATCAAACGAACAGGTATACGATAGCTGTATTTAGATTTGGATATTTACGCAGCGTTGTGAATATATAAGTAGGGTCAACTTTTAACTCGGTCAGCAGGGATATTTCTCATATAAACGCTCGGCAAAGTTGTCTCGGGGGGAGGGTTGTCTCGGGTACCCGAGACCATATATAGGCCCTAAGACTACCTCAAAGATAAACAGGAGAAATTTGTTAGCTCAGCTTACTAGTTTTTAAACCTAGAGGAACTGTTAAATACAACCGCGTTTCGTAAATCCAAAAAAGACATATTTCTGTCACTGATATTTTCCCTCAAAAGCGATGCCAAGGTAGTCGCGTCATCAGGTCCAATGATCCGCGATACACAGTAAGACGAAGTTTGAAAATGGCGGCAAATTTGGATTGAAATCAAGGTGAATTTGGTGAATCGTTTACTCTTCGTACAAGCTATGAAGGTCAATTTCGGGTGATTATAGCTACTGAATATTGCAGGAAAATATTTCTTAATTCTATTACACAAATACACTCAGTGTAAGTGTAGCTTACCGAAAATCCAACAGTACTGGCACGGAGGGAAGTGTCTTTTCGCCGAATGATAGCACAGTGCTGAATGTGGCCTGTTGCTATCAACGAGTCGTGAAGAAGGCTTTGAAGTTGATTCATTATTGAATTGGAGTACTAGTTAACAATTGTTCCCAAGGTTGTTGGTGATTTTCACATTCTGAAGGCAAAAACAAGTCAACAACTTACTGCTCCGTACTGCTTGCATTTCTGATTTGACTGTCTGCAATGCACGGTTTGGCAACGTGACACCGCGCAAATAATTCTAATGGGGGTATATTAGGGATACACCATCGGCACTTTAAAGTATGCTGTCTGATAAAACTTTCCGTTTTTTTAAACAAGATGTAAAAACGATTTAAAAAATATATATTTTGATTTTTATGTTGGCTGGATCCAGCTTTAAAAAGACCAACTAGAACTAGTTGTGAATCTTAATGCTACTTACCCACCCGGGGATAAAAGAAATTGTCAACACAGCTGATCCGTTGCCAAGGGAACGATTCATAATTTACACGTGAAGGTTTCGAATCAAACAGCAATATTTGTGTCTTTGTGGTAACTCTGTTATTGATCGCTACTGTTTGGGGATGGAAGATTTCACAACGCCAGAAAGTCATTTAGGCGGAGAAGCAAGTCGTAGAGGCATATCTCGGCCAAAGCGACCCACAAATGGCCGTATTTCTGTTCATACTTTTGACATAGTGGATGAACTTCTAGAGGACAACAACAAACATGAACTGGGGAAGGTAAAAATGAAATCATTTTTAGGTGTTTATTTCCACCTTTAGTGGATATTTAGCGGTAAACTAAACGGAGCTTATTTTTTATTTCTTAAAGAACAATTCAGTCTGTTCTGAGTTAAGTTTGTTTTGATTACAGAGGCATCATAGACGAGCAACCTCGGCCTCTGCAGTTGAGCGAACGAAGTTCCTAGATTCCATATCCGAAGGGAGGGCTGCTAGCGCAAAGTCCGTTTGTCCCTCGGATCACACGTTCAGAATACAGAGCTGGCTGAATGAAAAATCCATTCGAAATATTCAGGTATAAAATTGCTTCCGTTTAGCGATCTCAGGGTCCGTTTTCGCATTGATTCGTGAATCGAAATTTGAAACTTTTAATGTCTATTGTAAGTACTTTTCACAAGTGGAGCTACTTGGCAACGACTGAATTGCTGAATTGTTTGAAAAAATATTGAAAATAGACTGCTGCATCGAAAGGGCATAAATATGCCCACTTTAAAACACCGAAGGTGAAAAATACTGCAGCAACAGTATTTGCCGAATTTTATCATCACATCCTTAATAACAAGCTTAATTTTGGAAAGAATTTCGATTTCTGTGAAGTTAATACTTAACTTATATGTTAACAGTAACTCTTTATCTTTTGACTTATTTAATTTTTAACGCGTATAAAGCTTATCCCAGCAAGGACATTAAATATCATTAATTTATCACCCACTGTTTAGTAATTATGCGGCTTCTTTTATTATAACACTGTAGTTCTTTGTTTTCGCTTCGTTACAGGAAAGAACAGACTTCGAATCACGGGCCACCAAAAATATGTACACAACACTCCTTCATAATGAAAACACTTTCGTTAAGGTAAGCAATAAATCCCTGTGTGGAAATTTTTTAGCTATTAAATTTATCTTTGTATTTGGGTAAGACTTAGCCCTGTCGTGACTTTATTAAAAATTTCATTGGTTAGCACACGGAAAATTAATCCAACGTGTTAATTAACATGTTATTATAGCCTTGTGTAAATTGTTAGTGTAAGACAGCACACTTTCGACAAGTCCAAGATAAATTCACAATCATATCGAGCAAAGATATCTAAAATCTCCCCCAAATCAATCAGTATGCAGTGAAAAGTATGCCAAATACATTGCAGTGATGTACTTTTCCAACTACTGTAACATTGAACCCCAGGGGATGGACCATTAGAAAAGTGATGGGGGGGGGGGGGGGGGGGGAAGGGTGGGAACTTTGGGAGAGGCAATAAATTTTTTTTTTGTCCACCTAAGGTGGAAATCTTTTTTTATTTTTCACTCGATGGCTGGAATATATATTTTTTTAATAGTTTATTTTTTAATTGTCCTTGGGCAGATTTTTTTTTGCGATAATGTGTGGGAATTTTTCTTTCCTTAATAATTTACTGGGGAAAATTTTTTTTTTTTTTGCTTTTGCCCCACCCCCCCCCCCCCCCCATCACTTTTCTAATGGTCCATCCCTTACTTATAAGGTATATAGTGACAAGAAGATGCGAATGTGGCCAAATTTTTAGATCCCAAGAAAGTCCCATTAGGCTACACACTGTCTGTATATATCTCAGTTTGTAAATTATCTATATTTTGGGTAATGTTTGCTAGACAACCTTGGAAAAGTCTTTCAAGTTTTGACACACTTTCCAGTCACAGTGTTTAATTGTACCTTAATGTCAGTGGTGTCAACTGGAACGTCTTTCACATTAAATTTTGTCAACAGGAGGTAGACAGATTCATTGATCACAAAGCAGCCCTTGATAAACGGAAGAAACAGATGCTATTTAAGAAATGGAGCGAGCAAGTTTACAGTCCCGTGAAGGTGGGTATGACAAAAGGTAGAGAATTTTATCAAGGAGTAAATCAAAATAAGATCAGATTTTACAATTAAAGAAAATTTGAAAAAGATCCTGCAAAAAGGAAAAAAAGAAGGTTAACATAAATTTGTTTCTTTTTTCAAACATGTCACAAGCATGAAACCTGACAGGAATCTATTAACCTATTGTGTAGTTCCAGAAAAAAATCCATACCCACCCCATGGAAGGTCATTGGAAATTCCTAGGGGGAGGATGGTCTTAAAAGCCAACATTTTAGAAGCAAAGTATGAAGCTAAACTGGAATTTCCAGGGGGGACGGGGGGTGCTAAACAAAAAACCTTCCGTGAGGGGAGTATGGATATTTTCTGGAACTGCACATTTCCTTCTGCGCACCAGTCGGATGCTTTTATCACTGAGCTATGAGAGACTTGTGGTGAACTGGGCTATATACTAGGTTCACATGACATGCATCCTTTATACTTACATCTTTCTCATTTCTATCATTATACCAAGCTAAGCATTTACATGTATATCTGACCAGCGCACAGAAGGTCATAAGTTCAATTCCTGTCAGGGACTCGGAATGTTTTCCTTGTCCCATGCTTGGGACACGATGAACACTGCATCTTTCACATTTAATTACCAAGCTAAACATTTACCATCTATCAAAGAAACAGATATTTTTTATGATGAAGCAGTCAGTTTATGTAAAAGTTAAGTAAACAAAATAGAATACAGAGAATAAAGTGTCCAATTGTTCTTTTCCTAGGAAAAAGTTGATGAAGAAATGGATGGTCCAAACTACAAACACTTGGATAGGAGAAAAAGAGAGATCTACAAAAAATATCTAGATTACAGTAACAAAAAGGCGAGTACTGGTTACTTTTAAATCTTATTTGTTAGAAAAAAATCAAGAACAGCTAAAACAGTAAGAGAATTAAGGACATGATCACAAAAGATGAATTCTCTTGATATCCAAACAATTTCTCCCCAATACATCTATAGGAAATGTAAAGGGACAAGAAATGAGAATTTAAATTTTGATATTAGGGCTTAAAGGGTTAAACAAAAGAAATGAAGCAAGCATTGCTTCACTTTAGGTGCTAGGTACATCTAGATACAGAGCTGTCACTAAGATTTCAAGATGCCGGGTATATGCAATTAGTAGGCTGGGAATTCAACAGCAGGGAAGTTCTTTTGGTTTTATTTTTCTTTTGTTTCCTATGAAAGTAGCCGGGGTTCATGCTCATAGAAGCTGGGGGAAATCCCCAGCCCCCCGGTCCTTAATGACAGCCCTGTAGATACATGCCTATATGGTGTGTAGCTCAGGGAAAAATAATCAACTGATAACTTTTAATGGGAAAATAATTTTAAGTAACAAAAAGTGAGGAATACCAGTAGTTTTGCAGAAAAATCAAAACATTTTATTATGTACAGTACCAGTATATTAATTCAATTTATTTAGTACTTAATGTTAAAATGTGTCTTTGAGAAATCTTTATCTTTATGTTATCGATTAACAGCTTCATGCTTGAAATAAAACAGGGATAAATAATTAATTCATCATGTCTTTCATAAGGACTGTTCACTCCTTCTGACAAGTCATCCTTTTGATGATGGAACTTGACTTGTGTTTTTTGTTGTTGTTTATTACCAGGGTGTGGTATTCTTAGATGTGATATCTGCGGAGGAATATGATCCACTTGTTCTAAATGCCAATAGACCTGCTCCTCTCAAGGTGAATGTCAGTTGCACCTTTATCCCGTTTCCATGTAGGCCATATAAGATGGACTTTCTGCACTCTGAAATAAATAATTTAAAACTCCTTGATAAGTATTGTTAAAATGATTGCCAAATGCTACAACCTGATAAAGATTTTACATTTATTTTTTTTCATATTTTGAAACTTGTGTATAGAAATCTTGCAATTTCAAAAGTCAAGCAAGCATAACATCCCAATCACAATTTACACTGGTGGTGTACAATGGTATACGCAGCCATTTTGAAACATTTTGTAGTACAGTAAAAACCCGCATACAAGAACACCCATTTTCGGGGTTCAGGCTCATTGGGTTCTTATATATCGGGTATTTTAGGTGAAATCAGCCTGAAAGTGTTCTTAAGTGTTCTTAATGATTGTTAATAAAAATGACAGGCCAAACACATATATTGCATATTTTTCATGTAATTATAAGACTTTTAATTCCAAATACAGTTGTTGTACATTTGCTATACACAGCAAGGGAAATTACTAGCATTTATACAGAGATCTTAGTGCAATACCACAGTAAAGCTACACACACTGTTTGTTCTATTAAACTAAAAAGGGAAGAGTTTTTATATATAAGAACAATTTTCAATTTTCAGGCTGAATGTGTTCTTATATATATGCTCCTTTTTTATCAAATTTCAGCCTGGGTGTTCTTAATTCACATGTTCTTGTATGCGGGTTTTTACTGTATTGGCAGCATAAGTGGCCAGCAAGGGCCATATTCTCTTTACTACAAGAGTGATCCAATGAGAAGCAGTCAGCAAATGACTGTATTCAGTTGAGGCTCATTATTTTCATTGGAAGGAGCAGAGTTCTAGAAGTTAGAATTTTTCAAACTGTGGAGTGGGATGATTTTCAAGCCATTTCAAAGGATTTGCAGGATGAACAGTACAAAAGCAGAAAACATGCCCTAAAGTTTGGCCTAAGGATTATTCTCCTTTTACAATATATTGAAGGCTTTCCTTCAAAAAGGGCCTATATCGCTTTTTGGGCCGATTTTCATTTTTTCCAGGATCGAGCCAGTTTTTGTCAGACTGACTTGTTTTGACATGACAAACATCGTTTTGCAACATTTTTTTGCTGTTCTGCGCCTCGTTTTCGAGAAATAACATTGCAAAAAAAAAATGCAGCGGCGTCTTTGGAAAGCCATGCAAAGGTATTGTTTAACCAGAAACAAAAAAAAATTATTTCTTGAAAACAAGGCGCAAATCAGCAAAAAAAATTACGGAATATTTGTCATGTCAAAACAAGCCAGTCTGCCAAAAATTAGCTCAATCCTGCAAAAAATGAAAATCGGTCCAAAAAGCAATATAGGCCCTTTTTGCAGGAAAGCCTTCAATTATTATGTAAACAGGGCTTTTGGTTGCTTTGTGAATGCTCTGAAACCTGAGAAACACCTGGACACCAGCCTGTTGTTCCAATTTTGACTCAAAATAAAGAGATGTTTAAATTGTATCTTTAGGCAATAACAAAGAAATTAGATGACCCACTGATATCACAAGGAACCACAAGACTTGAAGAGGATCGCACTGTAGTGAGGTGTGTCACAGGGGATAAAATGAATGATAAAGAAATAGAACAAATGCGCCTCCCTCCTGCACCACTGGTGCCTCTTGGACGACACGGTACTGAGTGTAACACATGGCTCAGAATGCAGTTACATGATATTGACAGTGGTGTTAGAAAGAGAAGTGGGTGAGTAAATAATAATATTTGAGAGGTAGTATTGTGATTATTCCATATAAAACTACCACTTTCAAAAAGGGGTTTCTTAGGGTTTTAGCCAATATACTGGTATGTTGATTAAAACAAATTTTAATTTACAATTAATAGACAGGAAATTCCTTTCAAGAAACAAAATTGACAAGTAGCAATGTCTTTTGGCATCTAATGTTAAAATTGTCCATTTTAACTTGGAAACATTTTTGAAATTTGACTTGATGGGCCCAGAATTATTGTTGGCCTACTTTACATCCTTTATTAGATACACTTCACAATATCAATTTTTGAGTGAGACTTTCAAATATTTAGAAATATTTTCAAATTCAAAAAGTAACAGACTTGTCAATTGATGTTATGTTCACTGTGTCTTGATGAATACCTTAACCAGTCACAACACTGGTTAACTGAATATGGCCATCATTTTACATTGAGTTGCTCCTGGCAGTTAAAATCTGAAGAAAGAGCTGTTCAATGAACCAATACATAATTTATAAGTGATGCCCTGTGTCTCATTGTTCTTGCTGTTATATCTGCCTTAGTAACTAGGAACATCACTTCTTCATCGGGATGGGATGCTGGTTCAAGTTATTATCACTATGTGTAAATTTTTATTTTACTTTAAATGGTGTCTAATCTCATGATAAATTTGGTTTTGGTTCACCAGGCA
This sequence comes from Cladopsammia gracilis, assembly GCA_022457155.1. NCBI lineage: Eukaryota > Metazoa > Cnidaria > Anthozoa > Scleractinia > Dendrophylliidae > Cladopsammia > Cladopsammia gracilis. The sequence continues at coordinate 1,090,457 of JAJGOT010000032.1, forward strand.
ACGTATAAAAGGAATATACAATGACTCTCAACTAGACTATGAAGAATGGAGAAAACTGGAGAGGAATCCAGAAATCATTGATACTGAACTGCGGTCACAGAAGAAAAGACTTTTTACAGAAAAACACGCAACTAGTGTTCAGTTTGACTGGCCTGAACTCCCAACCATCAAGCAAAACACAACGTATCACCCACGGATACCAAATGTGTTGCCATTAGGGACAAGTTTTGAATACTACCCTGAACTGCAGCTCAATGCTTCATATTAATAACGGAAATTTATATTTGAAGGAGAGGATAGATTATTCTTAATGCATAATTTGCAATTATATTTCAATATGTTCAATAATTATCATTCACTGTTTAAAATTGAAATTATTTTGAGATGTTTTAAATCCACAAAAAATTGAAAAAGGATTTTTTTTTTTTCAGTTATGACATTTTTTCTGAGATACACACATGTAGATGAACACTTCATTTGCTTTTTTATATAAACAATGCCTGACTAAAAATAATAATTAATCATAAAATTCAATAATTATTGCAAACAATAACTCTATGACAATGGTTTTCAGGGTTCATTAATAAAATAAAACTTATTACCCTTATCCCAGAGAATTATTTCTTCTTTCTCGATCATCAAGGAACTTGTGATGTGGAGTGGTGAGAAAGAAGAAAACCTCTGGTATCTGTCATAGCAAATCTCACTCTCATGCAGACAACTACTGTCCAACTTATTAACAGATTAGTAAAAAGAAATGACCAGTGACAAGTAAATCACCACATCTTTATCAGCCATTAATTTTGTCATGTACAATGTACATGGGGCAGACCTGGAGATATGGTTTGGTATTAGTACTACCATTTTTTCCTACATGGATGCTTGTCAATAATGACCTGTACCTTAAAGTAACTGATAATGCGGCAATAACCACAAGCGGTTTGATCAATGCCTGTCCTAGAATTTCCCAAAATCCTAATGCTAGCACACAGTCTTGACAAGTCTTGGAATAAGGGAACAAACTTAATCCAGTCACGTTTTACAGAAAAGATTCTTCATTTTCTGTACATTATTATTTTTAACGATCAGTTTGAGGTAATATATAAAAAATGAGGAAGAGTGTTATGATTTTCTATGTTAGAACTTCATGAATTATTAATGAGTTTAAGAAAAGCTATAATAAACACTGGAAAGAGTGTTTCATCTGCCCTCAGATATCCTTTAGAACCCACTTCTTGGAGTTTGGACAGATGAATACATCCCACATTGAAACCCTTGAGACCCTTACCCTATTTCAGACCAACACACCGGTATGTGATTTTCTATACCCTATTTCAGACCTGACCCAAAATTTGATACCCTATTTCAGACCAGCATGTACACTCTGATACATGATCGCAGCTGACCCAGGAACTGTTGTGGCGTGTTTAAAACATTCGAGAAGGGCTTCAAATTGCTGATTTAATCAACCATGCTTCTCAAGCAATGAAGAACAATAAAAAACGGAGCTTCTTTTAAAAACCACACCCAATTCCAGACCAGAGTGCACAAACATACTCTATTTTAAATCAAAAATAGTCAAAATCGACACCCTATTTCAGATCAAAATGGCTCAAAAGCCATACCGTTTTGCCCCACACATACCTATGTACCGGTAGCTTATACAAGAGAGTACCCCCCCCCCCCCCCCTACAGTAATAATCCTTAATGCTGAAGAAAATTAACACTCCATTGAACTTAAAGAGATTCACTGTTGAATCAAAGAAACTGTGCAATAACATATTTGCCATTTGCCAACAAAAAAGACTTCTGTGCCCTGGGGTTGGTTCCCTGGAGGAAGCTGTGACACTTAATATTGATGTATAAGCCCGGGGGGGGGGGGGGTTACTCCCTATAATGGGCTATACGGAGATGCTCCCACAAAAGGGGTACCTTTTTGAGGCTGGTGGTATATGAAAGGGTAGGGATTTCATGAGTTGAAGTATATGAAAGGGTAGGGATTTCACAAAGTAGAGGAAAGGGCAGGGAAAACACGAGTTGAAGTGTAAAAAAGGTAGGGAAAACTGCCATTTAAGTATTATAAAAAGCGCCTTTCAAAATGTGTAGTTCCAGAAAAAATCCACACCCACCCTAAGGAAGGTCATTGGAAATTCCTAGGGGGAGGGGGGTCTTAAAAGCCAACATTTTAGAAGCAATGTATGAAGCTAAACTGGAATTTCCTGGGGGGATGGGGGGTGCTAAACAAAAAAACCTTCTGTGGGGGGAGTATGGATATTTAATGGAACTGCACAATATATCAAACAGACGCATGTAAAGGCTATATGAAAGGGGTACAATTTTCAATGAAAGGTTATGAAAGGTGCATCCTCAGAGACCCAGGGGCAATTAGTTGGGGCGCGACGAAAATCGGGATAAGTTTTCAAGAAAGGCAAAAAAAAAAAAAATTACGCCGATTTTCGTCGCGCCCCAACTAATTGCCCCTGGGTCTCCGAGGATGTGAAAGGTGTACCTTTTCTTTCAAAAACGGTATATGAAAGGGTAAGGGTTTGGACCTCGGGGCGGAGCATCCCCGTACAAAACTTTGTTGAGTGCCCCCTGGGTGTATAAGTGAACAAAGTCTTCCTTTGCTTTTAAAAACTGTTATAGATCTGTTTTTATCAATAGTGCTTTTCAATTTTGAGTGTCAAAAGATATTGACTATTGGGTATAAAGTCTTGCTGTTACCTTTAAAATAATCTATCCTGTATGTATGCGTCACGTTTTGCCTTCTCTTTTCTTCTTTCTTCCTACTTTCCTGGTGTTTTCTATTTTTGTTAACTGTTCTTCAATCGCCTTCCTCATGTCAATAAAATCGGGGATTTGGACGTAACGAATTTGCCGGCCTTGAATAAACATGGTAGGAAACTCCATAACTTTGCGTCCATTTTGTTTCGAAAACTTTACATCAGACATGGAGATATTCATGAAGCCATCGACATTTTCAATCAGACCTTCCACTGAAGATTCGTTTCGTAGTTCTACAGTGGTTCTGTGGCCTTGAACAGCCTGTAGAAGACAAACTAAAGTTCTTTCTGAGGCAGCTCGTTCACGACCGCCCGACATAGCGAAAATTTCTGCTAAATTTCGTCTCCAGGGTCTCCTCGGTGTTTAAGATGGCGGCCAGTAACTCTTTGGCGGGAAAGTTATCAGTGAAAACAACTTCCTTCCCCTACCCGACCCCTACCCGCTACGGTGGTAGACAAGCAAAGTGTAAAATACAGCTACTTAACATACTTGCATAATATTTCTTTAAATTCAAAAGTAATTTTTTGAATCGTCTTTAATGGTTAGATTCCTGAAAAAGTTTTTCTTCTTTTCATCTCTTTTAGCAACTTGACCAGGGACGGGTAGGGAGGTTACTGAATAGACTTCATGTATGATACACTTTGTGTCCTGTTCTAATAAAAACTTCACAGCTCAGCCAGATCGCCGAAGATTTGCATGTGGATTCTTTACAGCCTCCGATCAAAAGAAGAATGTATGTAATTCATCCAGTTTGTAAGGACTAAAGATGATCAAAGGAACGCAGGCTGTGAGGGGAGAGCTCAGTGAATTAGACAAACAGTTGTCAGATTGTTTCCTCGCTGAGGTGAGCGCGCATCATTGAGTCACTTGCATGCATGTCTGGAGCGATTTCAGAATACCCGGCCACTTATTTACATATCCGGCCAGAACGTTTTAAAGAACGAGGCATATGAAAACAAAAAGGATCCATTCTTGTTCAACGAGATGCAAATAAGTGGCCGGGTATTGTACAGTTTAGCCAAACAGAGAGACCAGGGAAAACTACAGAGTGTTGAAGCATTCTATTCACGATCAGTTATTATTTTAAGGTGGCTCCCAACAGTTTCCAGCATTTTCCAAGACTTAGATTTTGATGGGTCATTAAAACCACTCTTTATCAGTTGATGCTACAAATATCATGATAAGCGAATGCCCAATGACTGGTGAACACGTTGTTATCATTTTTGTGACACAAAATGTCACTAAAGCAACAGTATGAAAACACCTTTAATTTTAGCTTTAAGTGTTAATAACTCAAAAATGACTCGGTGAAGCCCATTTTTTATTGTCAAATTTTGATCAGTAGGATAAGATGCAACATTTGGCAAAGTTTAAAAAAATTCTGTAGGTGGGGTTCAGAGCCACCTTAAATTTAAAGTCTTGAAAAGTGCTGGAAACTGTTGGGAGCCACCTTAAGCAGCACAAATAGTGAGGTGGGGTGGGGGGGAGGAGGGTGGTGGTGGAGAGAGGGGCAAAGCTTCGGTTTACAAATAAGAGTAGATCCTAAAATGCCATGCTGCCACCAAGTTGTTGTGAAATGGGAACTGATAGATGCAAATTCAAAGCATGCATGTGAAAAATGATTAATATGCAAGCTGGTAAAACTGAAACTTCTTTTTTTAAACGGTGAAGCTGATGCAGATGAATCTTATAATTTTTTGCATGAAAAGTTTGTGGTCTTTGGATTAATGGTGCACTGACTGCATATAGAGCAACACCACACCCTGCTACCAGAAAGTCACCTATTGTTCAGGCAGAAGTCTGATAAGGTTGGGTATCTTTCCTGAGTATGATTTTGAGTAACATGTGGATGATGAAGATGTCAGGAGGGCAGTTTTTGAGTATGAGAGGAGAGCGAAAACTACATATTGTACCTTGATAAACTTAGAAGGGCAATTCAAGATATTCTGATACGTCCACTGTGAGGGATCAAGTGCTAATGAAGAACCAATGCACACACCCCCTGTACTCCACACCAGGTGGAGTCATTAGCATTGGAGGAACCGCCCAGTTTGAGAATAGCAAGGTGTTCAACAGAGACAAATCACACTTCAGAGGAGGGGAGGAGGTATTCATTGAGGGGGCACTGAGTTAATAAACTACACAAGCTGCAAACAGTATGCAAACTGTGACCATGGTGAAGATGTGACCTTAATATTAGCCATGATGAAGAGAATAGTGATGAAGACCTGTTTGATGGCGAGAGAGGATGATGATGATGATGATGATGATGATGATGATGATGCAAATGTGACGAGGGAATGACTGATGGCTAGAGCGAAGACAATGATGTCACAGATTAGAGACCTGTAGAGAATTCTACCAGCAGTGGTGCATGTGATACAACTAATGAGAGAGCCTCAGAGAATATTAATGATGCACATACCTGCAGGATATTATGTTAATGATGCAGATACATCACAACAGAGACAGACAGCTGGTATACATTATTGCCCGAGGTCACCCCATATTCCCTCCGGAATGCAACTGACACTAATTGAAGAGCCCAGGAGGGATGTTGTGAACCAATAGTTTTGCTAATTGGATTGTAATAATCCACCCTTGGAGAATGATCTCAATGAAAAGGGCATGAAGTTTTATGAGAATTCCATTAGATAAGTGTGTGATGAGATGCTTACTTATCAACATTAAAGTTCCATACAGTCAAATCCTTATATTTTGCACTTAGTGCTCTGTTCATGAGCCTAGGCTCCCTGTGAAACAAGCGCAGCGTTACATGTATTTGCACAGCCAACTCTCTCTAAGATGGACACTGTCAGGACCAGCCCCCACTGTCTGTTTTAGAGAGGTGTCCGGCTTATATAGAATTGAGGTACAAGACACTAGTAATTATGAGATAACAAAGCTGTCACCTATGCACCATGTATACATGCCTGTTTAATCATATTAAAGTTAAATTTAATTAACCTTGTAAAAAAAAATACACGTCTGTTTGAAGTCTGGAACTAAAATAACATTACAATTTTAGGTGGACTGGTTTGTTCATATTCAGCACTTACATTTCCATCTTGAAGTATTTTTCACTAAAAAAAAACACTTCTCAAGTGTCCATTGACGGTTTTAAAGTGTCTGTTGTCTGTCTTAGAGAGGTGCCCATCTTACAGTGAGTTTAGTTACAGTAAAATGACTGAAAAATGGCAAGAACAATCACCAGGTGTCCGTCTTATAGACTGAGGTGTCCGTCTTATAGACTGAGGTGTCCGCCTTATAGACTGAGGTGTCCGTCTTATAGACTGAGGTGTCTGTCTTATAGACTGAGGTGGCCGTCTTATAGACTGAGGTGTCTGTCTTATAGAGGGGTCAGTAAAGAGAGAGTTGACTATAATGGGTTTGGAGACAATAATAATAATTATAATAATAACTTTATTAACGTGTCAGTAAAAAAAAAGAATAAATCCACCCGTACATAATGTGACATAGTTTTCAACCAATCATTTTAAACAAATATATTAATATCTGGTTTTATTTACTAAAAAATAACATCTTAGGATTCAATTATGGCGAGATGTCGATCATTGGATGTACGAAATGTGCTGCAGGCAAATCAATGCCTTATTAAATATACAGAAATTTTAAAGAAAGGTACGATTGTTTTTATTTTTAATTTGCTTACTGGTAATTAACTATTGATCACACTAACTGCGTTTTAAAATCTTAGATTTTTTCACTACAGTAAAACCTGTAATTTAGTGGTCACCCTCAGTGAATGGCATTATGCATGACCTCATAATACAAGTTGACTGTTTAATACAGATTTGGTGAAAAGGGTTGATTCTTTGGGTGTCACTGGTGACAAACTTTTGTCTCTGGGCGACAAGAAAAACTGAGTTTTTGCACATTATAGCTTAACTGCTGGGGACCCATTTTGTTGGACTCCCATTAGGAGATCTTTACTTAATTTTATTATCAAATTAATACCAGTTTTTGTAGTTTAAACTGTGTTTAATTAACACCCTCAATGATCAAGTCCTGAATTCAAAATGACAGCTTTGCTTAATTTTCCAAATGTGTAAAATTTATATGCTGTTATTAAGTCATGTAAAATGATTAGTTTGATACTTAAAGTAAATTAAGTGTTATTTTTTAAACTCTTTTTTTTTTATCTTACTTTTAGTGACATTTTTGAGCTTTGATGTCAAGGAGTGGGTCATTGAAAATGATTTACTTGTGCATCGGTTAAAAGTGAGTAAACATGAGTCTGCCATTTTTTTCAGTATTTGGAATAGCAGCAAATTATACTAAAATTCTCTGCTGGGAAAGCATGAAGCTTGAAACAGCCTAACATTCCATAAAGTTAATTGTGTGATGACGTGACAATGGCATAATTATATTTAACTAGTATTAAGATTATTTTATTTTAAAATTGTACACTGTATTCTATTTTTTGGTCAATGTAAAAGGAGGATGACAGCAAGGCAACAGTTCAGGAGGTTTTGGATAACTTTAAATCTCTGCTGGAAAAAGTCCAAGGTAACTGATCTTCTAATAAATTTAATGTTCATTGCAAAAAAAATAATTAACAAAAACACAGTGATGGAGGTTTTTTAGATTGCTAACACTAGACGTTCTTCCAGTCAAACAAAGGGCTTAGTAAAACATGTTCAAACTTGATCTCAAAACATCAGTTTTTTAATCTCTTGAAAATGGCCAATAATAATTCTTATTTACCTTATCAGACCTTTCAGTTGACACAACTAAATTTTCATTACTATGCCAGTTTTATGCAACTCACCCCTGATAATTGCAAGTAACATGTTAAGGACGTTCGCGCCCATTGCTACTGCGCATTCTTTCGCGCATGTCACGCAAACGTTAAAAGCCCATGAAATATCAACAGGAACGTACCCAACGCAAACTTTTTTCCACTTTATAGAATGGAACGTAAAGAGCGTGTAGTTTCTTGGGATAGCTGTGGAACCAGGCCCTCTCGGAAATGTCACGCAATGACGTGACAGTACGAATAGATGGTCGCTTTGAGAACTTCGCAGCCATTTTACTCTCTTGGATGCCCGGTGACCCCCATTTTTCTTTCCGTAGATCACTTCCTTTCCTAATTTTCTCCATTTTAACAAAAAACAGAAAAAATCTGTACGTGAGAAGTTACAAATATTTCGCCTTTTCTGCTCTCGTGCGACCAAAGTTTTCTTCGAATGTGGACGGGCAAGACTAATATGTTTTCTTTTTCAAGGCCTATCCTTCCTCAAGGAACGACATCAGATGCAAAGGTTTACGTAATAGACTTAGTTGTGTTGAATTAAGTACGTTTACCTGAACTAAATTTCACTAAAGTAGATTCTTTTATTGCTAATAGTTGTTAGCTAAGATCGTCTTTACATAATGAAAGCTTTTTAAAACGCATGGTCTTCAATGCGCCTTATCTCGAAAACGAGCACGGTGACCCCCCACTTTTTTGGTCATTTTGGCAATAGTTGATCTTCAACTTACTGCATGGCAAGTTTTAAAAAAATCTGTACGTGGGAACATTTTGGGCGCAAACGTCCTTAATTAGGGGCAGTATGCAGCTCTTACAAGGTCTTTTCTGATTTGCTGAGAAAACAATAGAACAAACAACTCAACAATGGACCCTAGCCCTGAAAACAATAGAGCTGCGTGATACAGAGGTCCAATGAAATTAGAGGTCGTAAAAAGCTGCATGGTATTTGGATAATTATTACAAAATTACTCCTGGAGTGACTGTAGCCTCGTTTCCAGGGTCATCAGATTCCATAGGCAGTGAGGGGTTGTCCAGTACTTGTCTAAACGATGTCTGTGATTCGCTAAGAAAACAATAGATTTGTCCCGCTAGGATATAGGGATTAGGGATAGGGGCATTGTTCAAGTGATATATCAATTGTATCATTTGCCAATCACAGACATCATTTGGACAGCTACGGGGTTGCCCGCAGTGAGAGAGAAGATTCTCGCAAATAGTCAGACAGGTAACCTGAGTACTTGTAGCTCAGTCTGGTTATAAATCATGTGACCTAGCTTGCAAGTATTGCCATTTTGAATTAAATGAAATTCCCAAGTTTTTGAGGTCACATGATCTGCTGTTTGCCAGTATCATCTCTCCTGCCATTTGTAAAAATGAGAACCTGGGGACACGTTTGGAGTAACTTTTCTTTTTTTTTTTCTTTTTTCAGGTCTTCCACCAGAGTCTTCCTTCATATGTTATGAACTTGCCATAGCATATAACATCAGCCACTTGCTGTTACGAGGCCACTCAAATGTACATGTTGGTGGGTGTCACAAAAGTGCTGCCATTCTTCACAAAAGTCTTTTGAGAGGTATGCTATCATTACCTTTATTTTTGCCAGTTTACAGCTAAGGCCAAACCATGTTCATCTTGTTCTTTAAAAACACTTGTTTTGGTATGCAGGACAAAATCCAATTCAACTCTGGTTTTATTGCTGGCAGCAGGTACCCCTTTCCTGCTTGTTTTGTTACTATGATCCTTCCCCCTCCAATCCACCTGCTGTTTCCTCTCCTCCTCCTTTTGCTACAATTCTAGCTACTTGTTCAGCTCCTGCCCCCTAACTCTACCACTCCCTGCCTTAGTTCCCACTATCCCCTCCATTTCCCCTCCCTTCATCTATGCTTCCTTTTCCTCTTGCTTCCTCTTATTTTCCTCCTGTTTCGGTTTTGTCTTACTCCTCTCTTTCCTCCTCTTTCTTCCTTCCTCTTCTCATGTTGCTACTCCTACTACACCTACTCTTTTCCTCCTCCTCCTCCTCCTCCTCCTCCTCCTCCTCCTCCTCCTCCTCCTCCTCCTCCTCGTCCTCCTCCTCTTCCTGCTTTCTCTCCTCCTCCCCTCCTTTCCACCTGCTTCTCCTTCTCCTTCTCCTTCTCATTCTCCTAATTAAAACAGTTTAAATTTAATATTTTTAAGTCACTTCACAATTATGTGAAAACATACATGCAAAAGTCGTTTTGTGTTTGTAACTATTATTTCCCTTTTATATCCAGCTTTTGAAGCCTTTAAAATAGACAGCTGTCACCAACAGACAGCCGAGGATGTGTCAGACATATTTAGCGCATCAAACATTGATTGTGTTCTGGAACAGCTGCTGCCTTCACTGTTTAAAGCATTCATTGACAGCAATATTGGATGTGCTCCTCTTGTGCTAAGCTGCTGCCTTCTGGCATTTCTGTGGCTATTAGATGAACATGGTAAGATGTAGCACTTTGCAACTTGACAGTTTCAAGCTTGAAGCATTACCGCCAGACAAGTGCAGAGATGCCAACCTCTGGAGATTGAAAATAGGGAGTTATTTCTGAGGGTGAAATGTTTTCATGCCGAAGGCGTGAATTGAACAATGTAGTCGCGAGCATCTAGGGGGGTCTGGAAATTTTTTTTGGCTTTTTACCCTCTAGAAGTTCGATTTTCTGCATTCCTGAGACCCGGAAAGCATTATTTTGTGAAGTTAAGATATGATGAAAGACCAATTTTTTTTTTTTTTTTTTGGGGGGGGGGGGGGGGGGATTTTGCGAAAATTTGGGTTAAAATCTTAGCCTATGGTAGAGAAACGATCCAAAGTCACTTTTATCTGGGAGATTTGGTGACCTGTACGGGAGACCGGGAGATTTGTTCCATTCCTGGGAGACTCCCGGATAATCAGGGAGAGTTGGCGTAAGTGCAAGTGTGTTCTTTGGATGGTTTGTTACATACTTACCTGTATATTTTTATGAACTTTGCATTACATTTTGCAAGGCTACAGGACATTAAACAACACTTAATAAACAGTGTTGCTACACACCAAAACATTAGAACTAGTGAACTGGTAGCAAACTGTAGCAGTGTCAAATTGTACTGTATGTTGAGTAACTAACTTAATAATTATACAAATATATTGTGACATTTGTACTTTAATTTGTACAATTGGAGTTTCACTGATTCATAACTGGTTAGATGATATAAAATAATTATATACTTTTTTATAGTTACAAATTAAAGTGGTTTATGTCACTTTATAAAATGCTCAAGGAAATGCACGCGCTGTGATTGGTTAAACTGAGTTCATTATAACTCGATAAAGCACGCGCGTGATGTAAGGTTCATTATAACCGTTTTTATTTTATAAGAGAAATTAAAAAACTTGTTCCTCGTGCATTGTTGAGTTATATAAGCACTTTGGAATTTTTAAGAACACTCGAGAAGTGCGAGAAGCACTCGCCTTTGGCTCGTGCTTCTCTGCACTTCTCTCGTGTTCTTAAAAATTCCCGCGTGCTTATATAACTCAAAAATGCACTCGGCGCGTTTTTCATTTCTTTAATATTTTCAATTCAACAGTGAACCAAGTGAAGGTTGTGAAACTTCTTCTTTTAATGCAAGACCACTTAAACAAGTTGAAAGAGAGTGCAACATCTGACCCCACTGAAAAGGTAAGGGATTGTTGTTAAAAAGTACTTGTTTTAAAAACAACTACTACAAAATAAATGCTGAATATTGTTACACAACTCAATCGCCTATTGTCACAATTCAGAATAAGTGCCCCCTTTAAATAAGCAACCCCCCTCTTCGAATTAGTGCCTCCCTCTCAACTCAGAAAATCAAACAAGAGGCTGCAACAGCCTATACTCATGCGCATGCATAAGAAAGTTTTATGATATATTTTAAAAATGATTAGAAGATGTCTGACATGAAGAAGAGTTACATGTACTCCTTTCATTCAGTCATCGTTCCTGCAAACCATGTTGTTTACTATTGAATGTTTTGTAAATGAAGGCTGTACCACAATGAAGCCAGTGAAGGTTTGATTCTTCCAAGTCTTATATATTCCTAACGTGAACATTAGTAATGTAAGTAGGCTTGTAGGAGATGCTGTCGTGACACTTCAGTACTGTTATGCTGTTTTACTATAGCAGTGGGAGTAGCCGGAAGTCACTAAACAGTAAGTCTATGAACGGAAGTGCACAATTTAAAATATACGTGCATAAATTTGCATGCGAAATCATGACACCCCACCCAAAAAAAAGAAAAAGAAGAAAAATAAGAAAAACGGAGCCCGTTTTATAACTTATGCCACTACACGTAGTAATAAGTGCTGGGGTGCTAATAGGCCATTTTCAAGTTGCCTTAAGCCTCTCTATCAAAGCGAGGCTAGGTGCGAAACCTTTCATATGAAAATGAGTTTTCATTCACATGCAAATAAAACTTCTTTGCATGTGAATGAAAACTCATTTTCATATGAAAGGTTTTGCACCTAGCCTCGCTTTGATCGAGAGGCTGAAGGCAATTCGGAAATGGCCTATTCAAGCGTTTATGTACCCTGTAACTTTCAAATGAAGGGTTTTTTTATCCCCATGATAAATTAACATTCATGATTCATTTGCATCCCTTTTGTCTTTCCAAGGTACCTGCTGGAAGATGCCCTGTTTACTTGTTTGGTTTGGAGTACATTCCATCAATCACTAACTGCATTGTAACATCTTCAACTGCAGATTTGACAGGCAAGATTATTTTAAAATAATTTAATCAGCAAGAATAGTTTTCAATGTTTGGTTGCTTAACGTTTTTGTAGGTGATGAGAGACCTTGAGCTTACAAACACATGCACAAAAATTACAGCAGCAACAACACAAAACTTTTAAAATGCTATCTACAAACTACCAATTACAACTGGAGGTTGTATAAACTCATGTCGTGCTTTACATTAATGGATCTTCGAAGGCAGATAGGCCGGTGAAAACAAAGATACGTCTTTGCTAAAAAAAAAGAACACAATAGAACGATACGGTGAAAAGATATCAGATAATCTGCCGAGTTAGGGAAAGTTTGGAGAGCGCAAACAGAGTTACTCGAAGGACAGTGATTCAAATTCCTTTTTGTATAGTTTAAGGTATTAAAGCTATAAAGCTTTCTATAGATGGGAGATTCTCCTTATATCTGCAAATCCAAATAAAAAATCTAGCCAATAAAAATGGAAGTTAATACTGTTTTTTTTTTTTTGTTTCCATTTATCTGATCTCAGACCCAGCCAAGTTCTTAGTGACTACACTGTGTAACCAATAATTACACTGATATTTCGTTATCACATTTATCAGATACACAGAACTTGTTTTCAGTGGTGACAAGTTTGCTGGCGTTCTCACACTATGCAAATAAAGACTATGACAAAGTATTGGAGACACTGCAGGATGACAGAGTTGAAAATCAAGATATTGGTTTTAATGACCTGTACCTGAAAGGTTAGAATATTCTATAATTGTTTTTCCTTATTAATGTTTTAACCTACAAGCAGGCTCTACTAGGGTCCGAGCAAAAGAAAGAGAGGAGTGCTTGGGGACAATCAACCACCAATATACACCAGTAAGGGCCCCCCTCTCCTTCTACATGCCCCAATGGAAAGTTGCTGATAGTAAAGGCTCCCCTCCCCCATGTACATAACTGGCTACTAAAAGTAAGGGCCCCCTCTCCAGACCTCTACCCGAAAGCAGTATTGATATTGTAAAGCCCTAAGCGGTGGAATGAAGGTTCCTTCAAGAATCAAAATATCCACCACGCTTCCCCGACAGTGAGGCGAATGATTGTTAAATGTTGCTTTTGTACTAAAATGATAACTATCCAGACGGGCGGTTTTCGGCCTTCTGGGAATAGGCTCGTTCCGATTGTGCTCGTAAAATGCTGAAAAGTTGCTCCCTAATTGCTAATATCGTTTAAGAAAAATTGCTTGAAACTTTAAGCTTTAAGAGTTCCTCGCAAATATAGGCGCATTTTACGGAAAGTACGGAACAAAACTTATAGTTCATTTGACGGCTTATCAAGTGATAGGTCATTTTTTCAATCCGGCCTGAATAAACATAAAAAAATTCGTGTAAGTTGACATTTTCTATCAAATTGTTCACCTGTTCGCGCTTGATATGTGCTGTAAGCATATAATTTGCTCAAAAGTTGCTCAGAAAGGCGAATGCTCGAGGGTGCTAGAACTGCAAAAAGTTGCTCCAAACGCCAAACGTTGCTCAAAAGTTGCCGAGCACAATCCGGAGAGACCTATGTGGGACTGGGGGGTGCTTTTTTGTTAAATATTGCTTTTCTAGACCAGTGGACAGCCAGCCCCAAATAGTTCAGTCTGACAAATGGGAAAAAGGTCGCGCGCGAAAAACCAGAACAAGGCCTGGCGTGCGTTTGTCAAACGTCCCAAAAATTTTTCGGGCCCGAAAAGCCTTATTTTGTGCACAGTATCAGGGCTCGAAATTAAAAAAATAGTTCAGTCGCCATTTTGCGACTAGATACGAAAATCAAGTCGCAAGTTCACAAATTTTAGTCGCAAAACTAAGTAGCAACAATTAGTTAAAAAATAACTTTGACTAACAAATGATTAACAAGACTCTGATTTTATTACTTCAACAGCTTTCACGTTATCTCTAATGATGACTGTGTACAGAACGAAACATGAAATACTATAAACTTGGCCACCACAATCGTAATGATCAAGAAATTTTTCTTAAACTTAAAACTAGTGTACAACTCAAAATTATATTTTTTTGGTGAAATTAGCTTCCAGAAAGGATACAATCTTGGAAAATATCCACTTAAACGTCCATCACCGTTGCGAAATTGATGGTACTTTGGCCGATTCTACCTGGCTGCGATCGGCCGCGATGACAGCTTTAATCCAGCGGTTTAACAAACAAAAATATGAGCCTGCAATACATATGAATAAGAAACCGCTGCAATGGCGGCCGCGATCGAGGAAATAGCGTTACGTCGTAACATTGCGGGTAAATTACGTACAATTTTACTCCATATCTTCAAATTTCTACCATAATCAAAGCACACAACAATATATTTTTTCATTTCTTTATTTTTTTCGGCAAAAATAGTGGCAAAGTAGCGACTGCTAGGCTTTTTATTTCGTTATTGGCCAAGGCGAAAACTACTCGCAAATTTGCGACTCCTCCGGAAGTTTTAGTCGCAAACACAATAATTAAGTCGCAAATGCGACCGTATTGGTCGCAATTTCGAGCCCTGAGTATTAATGACAAGAAATCAGTTTTTGTTTATTTTGAAAGCTTAGAAATAAAATTCGTAGTTGACGAAACACGTCGGACAGGCTTGTGGGCTATTAACTGCAGCTCCACTTGATAGAAACTGAGAATTAAAAATGGCTTTCGGGCCCGAAATGTCTTCAGGACCTTTGAGAAACGCAGGCCTGGAGGTGAAAAGCAAACACTATCCCGGATTTTAGTAGCCAATCAGAGCGCGTAAAAACTACTCACCAAGGTTTCTTTTAATGCAGGTTATGTTTTCTATTTGCGAAATGAAGTGGACAAGGCATTGACGTGTTTCCAACAATGTGTCAACATCTCGCACAGTCGAGACAAAGCTGCTGCTTTAATCATGTTAGGCTGTTGCTGTACAATTAAGGTAACAAGTCCACAAGTCCATATATTTAGTAATAAAACATAAATAAACTGTTATTTACAAGATCAGCACATGGTAAATAAATGGCGAAGATTCCTATATTACTAAAGGAATTAGTCGATTTATTTGGGATCAACACAAAAACAGTGGAAAATCCACTAACAGCCATCTCCACATATTACAGCCAGAATTGTTTACACGATCGAGGGTGACCATTGTGGAGAGGTCTGGCAGAATAAACGATGGTTTCTAGAAAGGTAAAACATATAGTACAGAACTATTTTGTTTAGTTCAAGCCTACTGAAAAATATCATCGACGGCATTTTTCTTGGCGTGCAGATATAGTTTAAGTATAGGATATCACATAAAGGCGAGTTCGTATGGCCATAAGTGATGTTTTGAAAGTTCCGAAAATTGCACGGACTGTTTACGGTGAAAGCATGGCCGCTTTCTTGCACCTGTTCTTTGCTGGATGTACGACTTAAATGCTGAAT
The DNA here is from genome assembly GCA_022457155.1 of Cladopsammia gracilis. Classification (NCBI taxonomy): domain Eukaryota; kingdom Metazoa; phylum Cnidaria; class Anthozoa; order Scleractinia; family Dendrophylliidae; genus Cladopsammia; species Cladopsammia gracilis. The sequence continues at coordinate 1,106,158 of JAJGOT010000032.1, forward strand.
TAGCAGACGGCAACGGAAGACCAAGGAAACCTTTCGAAACTGCTAACAATGTGTGTTAGGTACTATTTTCATCGTGGTCACGTGGTCTGCTGCGCAATTTATTTACAACTGAGCTACCGGCATGAATTTTTCAGTCTTCATACTCGTTTTCTTCGAATTTATGGTTACCTTTCCTTTATTCTCCTATATTTGCCAATCATTCAACCAGCTTTGTGTTTTTCATTCTTTGCACAAGATGTTTGACAACATTTTTTGGGAAAGCGAAACTAGACACTTTTTTGTTTCAAAGTTTGCGCCAAATTACCGTATAGACCAATATCACGCTAGCATGGCATGAAAATACTGATTTAGTTTAATGGGAAAAAGAGTCCAGTATCAAATTCAGCACAACAATATTAGTAAAACTGTGAAGTTTGTTAAAGATTGCTCGTACACTGACAGAGATATTAACTTTTGAAACTTAGTACCGTGGCCTAATTTTTACAAAGAAATGTATGGGAAAAACACGAAAACGAGGCTGAACGGGCAATCTATGCCCGTCCACCATACATTTCTTTGTAAAAATGCTCAGTTTCAAATTTTCATATCTTCGTCAGTTTGCTAGCAATCTTTACAAAACTTTGTAGTTTTACTAATATCGATACGCTGAATTTGATGCTGGGCTCTTTTTCCCAATAAACTAAATATATTTTTGTGCCATGCTAGCGTGATATTGGTCTATTGCATTCTATAACCTAAATATTGTCCAATTAAAAACTGCATTAAAAATATGCGGGCTGCAGCCAGGAATGGTTGATAATTTTTATAAAACAAGTGTTGACGCTGGCTTTAAAAATTATAAAAACGGACGTTTCGGTTGTTGCTACAACCTTCTTCAGCTAGAGAATGTTAATAAAACGGCGTTCAAGATGCTATATGAATAAAATTAAAATTAGAAATACGATGAACGTGACAATGAATGTTCTAAAAAATTCCAAGCGAGAACTATAATAATTGTGTGACATATATTTAAATGTTTCTGAACATTCTTAAGGCTTGTGTATATGCTCGGAAAAGCAATGTGTTCATTAATGGAGTTAAATTCCTGAACGGAATGCCAAGCTTCAAGGATAAGTCTTTGTTTCCATTTCGCAGATCTGTCAGTGACTTCAACCCCTTCTAGATCTGCATCTTTTGTTGAGTATATTATAATCTAATTCTTGGTCGCACAACGCAATAACTTCAAAGCATGAACGGTTTTTGTGTTATAGAAAGAGAGAATTGAAATGGTCAGCTTGGGGCTAAAAGAGTCAAAATCCCATTATTTTTATTTTTTTCAGGGAAAACTTCACACTGCAATAGCCAAATTCAGAGAAGCCATGGAGCTTGATTTTCAACAACTGGAAGCTCTTTTTAATATCTGTCTTCAGTACAGAAAACTGGGAAATTTTGTGGCTGAAATACAGTGTTTGAAGCTGCTGAAACAGGTGAGGAAGGAAAATGTTACCTATTAACAGGACTCTTATTATAAAAAAAGGTGAAGATTCCATCTACCTAAGTATTTAGGGTATATTGTAAAAAGGCAGGACCAATGAAAATAACGATAAAATTCGATGTTTGTTAATAAATCCAAAAGTAGCGACCTTTCATAAGAAACGAACCACTGAATGAAACCCCTCCTCTCCCCTTGCATCCTTAATTTCTCCTTCTAAAATCATTTTGTTTGAGAAGTAATATCAAACATTCGACACAATATTTTATCACAAGATAAAACACCTCGAAGTTCGTCAAAAATACTCGTATTTTCAACTCTCTTCTCAGTGTTTGATCTTGTGATGAAACACTGTCTCGTGTTTGATATATTTTATGTTTGACATAGTTTATGTTTGATATAGTTTGATGTATGTTTGATATAGTTTGATATAGATATGTAAAGTTTCTCGATCATTGAAAAAACATAAAAGAAATATCAGTGTCAAATGGATTTTCTCGCTGTGATAACCCATTTGTGAAAGTGTCAAGTAGTTTTTGACACTTTCACACACATAAAAATGTATTTCAATCATCCTGAAACTACTTGTTTGTTTGGTTGTTTGTTTAGGCCATCCAGAGTAGCGTGGACAGCGAACGATGCTACAATGTAGCAGTAATTCCCAGTGACCTTGGCGGTGTTCATAACAACAGCAAGTTAGGTATGAACTTCTAAGAGCGGCTTTCAAGCTACGCTTTGTGATTGGCTAAAAAATCTCGCGAAATTTTATCAACCAATCAGAGTAAAATCAAAACCAATCATGATTTGCTTTCACGCGTTTTCCCGCGCTTGGAGCCGGCTGCATGTGTCTGCTACGAGTTCTGATTGGTTCATTGGATTGTCTGTGTCTGTCATAATTGATCAGAGTACTTACTTTGGTTTTGGTTTTACGACACTTAATTGAAACCCACTCTACACGTGGCTTTGCTATCACTGTCATATAAGCAGAGCCACGATGTTGTTAACAATTATTTCAGAAGTCGAGTCGTTCATGAGGCGATAAATGTAGCTCTGGTTTCTTTCGAGTCCCGCGTTGGTGGCAAACTGAATCACTCACTCAGTCGTACTCTTTGTGGATGCTTGGACATAAAGCAGCTTTATACCGTTTCCATATAAGTAGTTTTTTCTTCCAAGATAGAGTAATTAACCGTACGCCTATTAGCCCCAACCTTGAGGACTAGGAGTCTACAGTTTGTCTGATCATTTGATCTGCCTGAAGCAGTGAAAGTACTTCAGTACTACAATATCTACCCGGGTCATAGAGATGCTCAAGCCTCCCTACTATGGACAAGATGGTAATCTTATAAGGAGGAAAACTGAACAATGTGTGAGAGCCGTGTAGCACTCGTAGAAGTGAGATGAAGTGTAAATGTCATTTTTTATGAATGCTAAGAAGTCTGAAACTCTTTCAAATCCCTCTGGACTGCAAGTTCTAGAAAAGAAAGGATATAGGGATTACGGAAATCAAAGAAAAAAATCTTTGCCACTCACGACCTCTGTGCAGATAGATACCGATCCACGGTCCATTTCCCCGGCTCTGACGTTCTTATGGACCGGCTATGGTTTTGTCTGAACCTTTATATATCTACCATGTATGTTTTATACAAATTCCTGGTTTTGTTTCTTTTATATTGTTGCTTTAGAAACAATTAAAATTATAACAGTTTTCTGTTCCTAAAATATTATGTCGCCGTACCTCCTAGAGCTTTGTGAAAAGAGCCTTGCAAAAGCCGTCGATCCGTGGACCGGATTTAAATGACATACTCGCTATCTCCCTGATTGTTTCTTTTTATCTTCTCTTGATTAAGAATTAACTATTCCTCCAAGATTCACTCTGGCCAAAGGAATGCCAAGAACACGCATAACAACAGAACTCGTCACTTACATGTTGGCTAAGAGATGTACAGACCTTGGCAGGTTTGTGCGTGTTACTTTTCAAACAGTTCTGTTAACAGGAAAATGTGAATATAATCCTCTTACGGTCAAATAAAATTGCTTTCTTTAGGTTCGAGGAAGCAGCTAACAGTTATCTCGAGTTGCTGGCTAACATTGTCGAGATGCGCTCTGCGAGTTTTGTAAGTAATATCACATACATGTATAGTTTTCATTGATACAAATGTCTTTTCAGTGATACTCTTAATTTAGACTATCCAGTTTTCTTAGAGTGATTTTACTTCATCTGTGAAACACTATCTAACAAATAGTGTGTGATAGTCCAAATTAAACAAAGGGAAACAATTGGATTATAGTCTAATAGTGCGTACTATTCTACTAACTATTTCACAGATGAAGTAAAATCACTCTAGTATAAATTTTGTATTGCTGGTTTGCACTTATGTCATATCAAAATTCAAGAGCATTGAAAAACAGATTTCAATTCCAAAATGTTTATCTTTTTGTAAAAAGTTTAAAACTACACATCTGCGCGAAATTTTTAAGCGCAAGAGCATTTCATTCAAGAGTTACTTATAGGCGAACGAGTATTGGTCATTTTTTGTAAAAATATATGGAGCGGCCATCTTTGTGTCCCACTTAGGAAAACTTCAAAGTCTTAATTACACCAAAAATGTCATCACAAAAGATTGGATTCAATACAAGTTCCATAAAATCAGCTTATAAGAATCTATAATGCAAAAATAACTTTCAACTGGTTTAATTTGTTTATTTTCTCGGCTTATCTGAAATACAGTGACGAATTGCGTGATACATTTAAAACCTTTGCAAATCGGAAGCAAAACATCGTTAAAACCTGAAACTTTTTGTGAAGGATTGTAACACTGGTATCTACATACCGTGTTAGAAACAGCTTTGTAGGATGTATAGTTTAGATTTTTTTAATTTTTATGACGTCATATGAATGCCAAGAATAGAATTTTATAAAGATTTTTATAGATTATCATAATTAAGATATTTTTTATTTATATACTGATCACCACTTAATACCAGTTAATCGTTAGGTTGCTGATTGGTATTATCAGTTTAAATAAAGTTGTTATTATCTAATGTGTATATGAAATTGATTCATATGAACTGTGGAGGAGAAATAATTAGAGAGAATGTGATTGTCGCAGTTAAACAGCAACTGAAGGCGTTGCAATTTTTTAGACCCTAATTGCAACGCGTTTAGTTACTGTAATTACTTTGCGAATCAGAAAACCATAATGGGGTTTTCATGATTTGACTTTTAAATAACCACAGAAAAAATGAACGATTATTTTGTTTTTGGCAAGGAAAATGCCAAGCGATTTTGAATCTGTCCGTTGTTTTACTTTTCTAAAACATATTAATAATTCATGACGAGAGCACAAAGGAAATCACCACCGTGATGGAGGTGTGGATTCCCGGTCTTAATTAGCATAGATTTTCGTGATCATTTTATTCCTTCGTTTTCTCCGCATTTAATGATCAGTTTGAGAAGCTATATCAAACACTCGAAAGAGTGTTTCATCAGATATCCAAACACCACACAGTGGGTTAAAAAATACTCGACTGCGCCTTGTTTTTCAATCCACTTCCCGGTGTTTGGATATCCTGATGAAACACTCAGTTCCTCGTGTGTGATGTACTATTTCTTATGGTTTGGATGACATGTCAAACTCAGGAAAGGAGAGGCAAAGTCGTAGAGGACTGAAGGTCCATGTTTCAAGGACTGGGGTCAATAGCGTTCCGCCCAGATTCTAAAAATAGAATTGGCGCGCAGCATCATGAGATTGAAATGCGTACAAACATTCAAGAACTATGCAGGTAGCTACGAAAAAAGCAGGTGCTACGAAGCACTGTTCTTGGGTACAACTCGACAATTATCCACAACATGTACAGGAATCGCAAAAACTGGTGTTTCTGAGGCAGCCATTTTAAAATATTTGTCCGCATTTCGATCCCACAATGCAATGCTGCCAAATATGACGTCACCTGGGCGGAACGCTATTCAATAAAACTTTTACAAGTCTAATTTATAAATGTAGCCATTGTTTCAGAGGTTGAAAACAATAGCTACACTTGTAAATTACACTTGTAAAAGTTCTGTTGAATTGTCTTTGCAATTGTGTGTTGTTTCCTTGACAGACATCTAACTTTGGTGCACGCTGTCTCTCGCTACGCACTCAGGTATATAAATGGGTTCGGGCGACAAAATACTGGGGAGTAACTGGTAACCCTGTGATAACCTTGTAGACTAGCTTCCCATCCAGGAGGGAGGGGAAGTAGCAATACTCCTAGTTGCTCTTACAGACACGGGGTTACGCTTCAGTCATGTGGGTCGCCTGTGGCTCTTGTGCAACATAACTGCAGTGTTATTGACTGACGGTCTTCTGATTCGCCCAGCTAAGACTGTCTTGTTACAATTTTTGTGTGGCAGTCCCATGCCACAAATCTAGCCAGTCCTTCAGAGTTATATCACCAGTGTGGAATCACGCTACTAAAAGCTGGAAGATACCAAGACACTGTAACGGTTTGTGATAAAGTGCTGACCACTGCTGATGGCTTACAACGTACTGAGAAAGGTATGAAGCAGACTCAGAGAGTGCACTCTTTGTTATCAGTTTGTTTTGAAGACTTTAAACTATCAATGGTGAATGTGCTCCTTAATCTCTGAAAATGTGTTACATGCAATAGTTTGATCTCTGATCTCCAACTTCAGTCTCTGTTTAGTTAACCTTGTCATTGTCGCGTTTAAACCTTGGGCCGTGCAATGTAGTTCTGTTCTAGTTTAGCCTGTGCATGAAATCCTGAAGTGTAACCAGTAAAATGAAAGCTATTGAGCAGTACTTTCCTGTGGTACTGTTTATTATGCTGTACAAGGTGGTTCTAACGCTTGAGTCTGTGGATGATATCCTAAAGTGTGACCATTCAAATGAAAGCTACTGAGAAGTTCTTTTCTGTGGTGGCATTTATTATGCTGTACACGGTGGTTCTAACGTTTGAATCTGAATTAAATTCTCCGGTGTGACCACTCAGATGAATGTTCTCCAACAGTTTGGTTGGTTGTTTTTCAGTATTTTACAAAGTGACATTTTTTGAGCCAGTCTATTCTTGATGATAATAATTGTTAAAGTAAATTCTAAACCGCCGCCAAGATAACTGACTCTTTTGTTGGTTTTGCTATGAAAGGTAACAAAGATGATCAGAGTGCGAATTCCAGTGCTGCTAGGAAAAGAATGCGATCAGTAGAGGATGGAAGAACAAACAGCACAGACGAGGAAACTGTGTCCTGTGATATGCTGATGTTAAAATCTGAGGCTTTAATTCATCTTCACCAGCCACTTGAAGCACTGCAGTCACTTAACAGGTACTGGACTTTATTGCTTAAAATATTTATTCTTGTTACTGTTTTCTTTTCCTCTTTGTAACTCGTGAATACGCGAGGTTTTGAACGAGTGTAGCATTTAGATAGAAAATGCACTGACTAAGGCCCTATTTATATGGTCTCGGGTACCCGAGACAACCCTCCTCCTCGAGACAACTTTACCGAGCGTTTATATGGAGTTGTGAGTTGTAACAGATGTCCCCTCTAGCACACCAGTCTCCCTCGGGACGGCTAGGCCAGGTTACATATTGACGTAAAACACAGAGCCTCCGGGAACAATTTGAGCCATCTCGTCTCGGGTAGGCGAGCCAAAGTGTTTATATGAGAAAAAGTTTTCCTGCCTGCCAGGGTCACCCTACCTGCCGAGGCGAGACAACTCGCCCACCCGAGTTGTCTCGCGATTCTCATGTAAACGGTTGGTTGAATTTTTCAAAGAAATAAGTGAAAAGTTAGCTCGGCCAGGGTAACTCGTTGGGGGGGGGAGGGGGGGGGGGTTGTCTCGGGAACCTGAGACCATATAAATGGGCCCTTAATCGCTCACTCGATCGGCTGTAAGCATTGAGCCCCCTGGCTCGCTGAGTGAGTGACCTGACTTACCTGATTGACTGACTGTCTGCGTGACAATATTTGTTGGTGTAACTGTTAAAATTCTTTGTTGATTGACGCAGGGTATTAAAAACAGTGGAAGGTGTCCAGTTGTCAAATCACTGTTCAACGCATGAAGGCACAGATTCACCTGAACAGCAACAGCGGAAAAGAAGAAGGATCGACTTAAGTAAGTTTCTATCGTAATTTTTGAACTTCGTGTGCTGTAACATGATATTATTTTATCTCTAAACATGACTAACATGTTCTTAAATCTATTTTGCCCCTAAAAAGACGACGGCACCTTGTCGATGGAGGAGAAACAAAGTTTTGAACCAAATAAGCTTGTGAAATTAAAGGTGAGTGTCGTCCAATTCCCTTCTCGATTTTCCATTTTGTACCTATTTCTTCTGTCGAAAACCTTAGATCGTTTATTTCCCCTGACAATTTAGCCTACCTCGCTACTTGTTTCTGAAGTAATTTATTTTTCTACTTCTATATTTTTCCGCCTCTCACGTTTCCTGCCTCTAATTTTCTGGGTTTCTTGATGGAATATTTTGCTTGCAGGCGCGGGCATACAATCAGAAAGCTACGATCTTAGAAGGCCTGGGTCAGACCCATGATGCTTTGCAGCAGTTGCACCTCAGTTTGGAGTGTTTTCCAGGTGAAACTCAATTTTCAAATTCTCCCTACAATCCGGGAAAAAGTAATGATGAGACTCCAAAACAATGGCCAAGAAAGGCTTCTAATTTTCCATGTTTCCCACATAGAAATTTTGCTGCATTAAAACTCAGAATAGTTTTCACTAAAAGGGAATCAATAAGTAAACTAGAGAGAAATAAATGCGCCACCCTGATGAAGTAATAGTAGATTTTATGTTTTAGCCAATGAGGTGGACCGTTTCAACAATATCACAATTAAAACCTTTCTGCATCCTTTGCCGTTGGGTTGCCTAGTTCTTACCAGGACCATTACTTAAGAGAAACCCTATTCAGACTGGGGGGGGGGGGGGGGGGTGGCTTTTCGAACCCCCCCCCCCTCCAGTAAAATTGTGATAACTCTTACACCGAAATAGCTATGAGGCTGAAATTTTCTGACTTTTCCTAGAATTTATCTAGGGACATTTTGGTATCCATAACATGTCAGTGTGATTAACCATGTTGCCATGGCAACCGGTTTTTGACACATAGGTTTTCAAAATATTAAAATATGGTGAATTTTTTAATTTAAGATCTTGTTCTTTGACTTATAGTGCATTTTCTTGTTAGAAAAGTTTTTTCTTGGGACTAGTTCTTGAAAGACATTAAAAATTTTTAACATCAAATATTTGGGGGGGAGGGGTGGGTAAATTTTTGCTCTCTTTTACTTATAGACAAACATTTTGTACTATTTATTAAATAACGCTTCTAAGTTCATTGTTTGAATAATAGACATTAGTTTGATACGTGTTTTATATATTCTGATCCTTTTCTCTTTTAGATATTTTTTAAATTTTAACTTAAACAAAAAAAAGAAAATCCAAGATGGCGGATCCAAGATGGCGGACAATAATTTCAAAATTATAGTTTTATCGCTTTTTGTTGCTTTTTCTCGCTTTACAAGTGTGTCCTTGTTTGTCTTTATTATGTTTTAATATTAAAGAGATGATTTTACAGTTATATTTGATATTTTAAGTATCTGGATGGAAAAATATCAAAGAAACGTCGGAAAAACAAAAAAAGACGTCATTGTGACGTCATAATTGGGTGTGGCAGGTCAAACTGGGTGTGAGGTTTCCTTGTATGGAGGTGAACATTGTGTGAAAATTTCATGGTCCTAGCCTTACTGGTTCCCCTCCCCCCAGTCACAGAGAAATTCGAGCTAGCGAGCTCGACTTGCCGAGATTTTACAGCAACGACCTTTGTGAGGATCGACGAACGCATAAATCTCTTAAACATCACGTCTCTCTTTTCCTTCAGAAAACCCTGGAACAGTCTACAAACACACGCAGCTACTTTTACAACTAGGATCAGAGAAAGAAGCGGCCACCAACTGGCTTCGATTCAGAGGCATTCAGCGGCGTCATAAAGGCGACCTGGACTCCATTAAAAAACTGCTAAGGTAATAAAAGCTTGCTGCACGCTAGCGACAAAATACGACTTAGGCACGCAAATAATACCGGTAATACACTTTGTGTTGATACGTGTTGCATGAAAAGAGCTGTTGCGTTTTTCAGCTAAAAAATATTAATTGAAATTTAATTGCAAAAAGAAATAAATTGCAATAGTTGTTGTGTTTTGACGTCTTGCGGTTAAAAAGGGGAAATCTTGGCGAGAATTTTTAAAGGTTTTGCGTTGATCGTTGGCCTGTAAATAAATAGGCCGACAAAACACGAGGACTGAGTTAAGATGACGTTTGTTTTGAACTTAAATGTAAATAATCTTCGCAATAATTGTTTGCCTTTTTTTCTTGCATTTGGTATTCCTCAGCATTTACTTCAAATTTTACAAATAGAAACGATCATGTTTTGTGGGCCTACTGTGATTTCATGTAATAAATGCATTTGTTGTATAACAGGTCTTTAATATCAAGATTCTGGATTGGGTACCCTGTGATTTCATATGTAATCAGTACATTTGTTGTACAACAGGTCTTCAATAGTCAAGTTCCTGGACAGTGATGAAGTTACCCTTGAACAAGTGCAAGCGGTGGACGAGGCGGTCTTAGAATTGTGCACCAAGACACCAGACGATTTTTTTACTTTGTCACCAGCGTTTTATAATATATAAGTTTTACCTAAAATTTTATACACGAATTGAGATGCGAGATGTTCACTGTGCACTTGTCTTCGAGCGAGATACAAGCTTAACACATGTTTTGCTCGCATCATTCGGAAGCCTGATTTGCAGCCGAATCTGGGGTTTGCCGGGGGGGGGGATTGCTTTTGGAGTTGACTGACGCACAGCTACACAGGCTCTTTACAGTATTAACATATAGAGTTTATTCAGCGAAATGTTATGGAATAATACGGCTGGACATTTTTAAATACTGACGAGTAAAAATGCCTAGACATATTACACAACAATTCGCTGAATTAATTGTTTATTATACCGGCGGCATTAATCTTCCCCAAATCTAAGGTTTTAAAGTGTTTTTCCTTGCGCGCGGTCAGAAGAGTGTAAAAACGTGTCATTTTTACACTCGTTTTAGCGCACGCGTTTTAATAACATGTCTGACTTGCTGACCCATTTTGTTGTAGAGCACGTTTCTAGAAAATGATGACCGCGGAGGGGTTCTGTCTTGGCCTAGCCTAGGCCTGTCGCCATTTGTGCTCGGCAACGTTTTGACAACATTTGGCGAAACTTTTTTCGCCTGCTGGGACAACTTTTGAGCAAGTTGTGAGTTATCGGAGATATCAACTAGGGCTTTAGACTAGACTAGACTAGAGACAAGTGAACAATTTAGCTGGAATTGCAAATTTTGGAATAGGCCAGAGTCAGTGATCCGTGGCGCTGGCCAAAAAAACCGCGGCTCTTGGGACGAAAATGAAGAAGGCAGCTTTTATGCCGACATCGCATGCTCTCTGCTTCCCTCATCATACGAATTACGGTGAAATCGAAGCAAAAATCGCCGCTAGTTTGAATTTCAGCCGTCTTCTTTAGTTTAAAAAATGCCTGTGGAAAATTCCCTTGATATAATGAACCCATATATAACTAATCCTCTACAAATTTAAGGTGACTACATAAAAATTGTGAAAATTAAATTACTTTACTTTCCTGGTGTTATGTTTACGTTTATGTTGTGTTGTGTTATGTTATGTTTACTTTGTACACAATTAAACCAGTAAGTAATGTATATGCTTCTTTCTCGGAATTCTATGTTTAGGGCACTTTATATACTTCCGAGAAAAATGCATGGTTCTTAGAAACCGAACAAGCCAAAACCTGAATATTTAATATATCGCTTGTTAACCAATCATGTGTTAGTTGTTTGCTTGGTTAGGTCACTTGGTCATGCAACGTAAGTTTCCAAATATAATTTGCATGATTTCTTAGAAACCTGACATTGCGCATTTTTTTCAATCTCTGTATTTAAGAGAACATCTTTTTTTTTGCAACTTCATTTTCGTCATGGCAGGTTTAAACCAAAGCGATCAGTATTCTCGGCTTTCTGTACAGATTCAACAAAAGTTCTTAGCGAATCAGCAAACACCAGAAATCTACGAACGGAAGAATGGATGGCGAGCAGAGATTGAGGGCATTGTGAGAGAGCTTTATCCTAGCTGCCGACTCGTTTTATCTGGTTCGTCTGCTAACGGCTTCGGAAGCGTTTATAGTGACATCGATCTTGTGTTGTGTTTTGAGAGGTCATCGGCGACAATCCCTTCCATGTTGAGAAGAATCGAATCACTTTTCACTCGCAATCGTCGCCGTTTTCAAACTGAGGTATGGATGCCGTTGTGTTTCAGTGTTGGTAAAAAACAGAGAGATAGTGGGACAATTACACTTGCTAAAGGTCGTAATTGCATGAGAATGATTTATCTGGTGTTCCTTTTGCATTACTGTTATCAGTTTAATTTCATCCTAAACATATAAAATAAACTGAAGGATGATATTTGTGATACACCCCGTTATATTAATGACATTTATAGCATTAATATCGTCAACACAAAATTAAATTATCCTATAAACCTTCTCTCTCAATGCAAACACGTATAAGCTATATATAATTTTATTCTATCCAAGTTCCTTCGGACAACTATCAGTAGATAATGTCGAAGGCCTTATGAATATCTCCATGTATGATGTCAAGATTTCGAAACGAAATTGACGCGAAATTATGGATTTCCCTGCCATATTTATTCAAGCTACGGCAAATTCATTACGTTCCATTTCCCGATTTTATTGTCATAAGGAAGGCCATGGAAGAATAGTTAACAAAAATAGGATACATGAAGAAATTATGAGGACGAAAGAAGAGAGAAAACGAAACGTGACGCATACATGAAGTATCGAAAGTTTATTGAGGCAGAAATTTTAAAATTACATTTCAGTTCCCATCACTAGTAGTTTGTAATTTGGTGGAATACGGCCGAACCTCCTACGACTACTTCTCTTAAATGAGCTTTATCATGGGGATTTTACCGCGCTTTTGGGTCAAAACTGCCCCAACTAAAACAAAATGCTTATATATTGAATACTAAGAGGAAGATATCTTGAATTTTGGAAGAGAGAATAAACCATTATCAGAGTTTTAGCGAGTTTTCGAAGACACAAGACGAAAAGCTTATTTTTTTTTTCGAGTTGCAATCCAATTTTCATCCTGGCCATCTGTAGCCCAAGACACTTCGTTTTAATTTTAAACTAAACTGAACCATTTTTGGGGGGTTTTGACTCATGTAAATATGTCTTTTGTTTTTTTTTTTTTAAAGTAACACTATATAAATGGTGACATAGACCCTTTAATAAGCAACCATTTTCCCATGGTAAATTTGACGGTAAAAGCCTACTCAGTCTGAAGGTACTCGCCCAGCCAAAACTCTTTGGTGAATTTTTAAAAGAGCTCATCATTTGCATGCGTCAAGTAAAATTCACATCAGTAATTTCTCAAGGTGCATTTAGAACTGTTTTTGAATATCTTCATGCTTAGCAGAGCCGGAAATGCTTTCAAAAGTTGCAATATTTTACGATATTTATATCTGCTGTCTAGCTAACTGAGAAATTAGAATGTTCAGGCCCCGGTTGTTCAAAAGATGGATAGCGCTATCCACCGGATAAATCGCTATCCAGCGGATAACACAAAGGATTTTGTTAATACTTATCCACTGGATAGCGATTTATCCGGTGGATAGCGCTATCCACCTTTTGAACAACCGGTGCCAGGTCTTAATTCGGTTCTTATTTTTGTCACGGGTAAAACTGCTCTCTTCATGCTTCAGAAACAACTGGTCTGTGAAGATTATGATAATCTATCTATCATAAGCAGAAGCCCATAAGTTAACATATGGTCAAAGACCCTAATATAATGCTAAGCTTTTAATACTTGGGATATGCGTATACCGCACAAATGTGCTTAGATAAACTATAGCCACTAAATGGGGCATTATGGCCAACTCGGTAGATCTACCAGAATAAATAATGTTCCCAAGTGTTAGCACCCATCGACAGCAATTTCGGTCTTGTTACGCCTCATCAGCATGGCATAGCTAGTACTTGGGCTCAGGGAACCCATATGAAGATAACAAGCTATGAAAATGTGCGGTTTATGGGATGTGGCCAAAAGTGATAAAGTCACAGATACATACATACATACATAAACTTTATTAAAGTGTCAAAATATTTAGCTGTACGGCTAATTGAGGACACTATAACAAAATATATAATAATACTAATAATAATAATAATAATAAATATACATTAACAGATATACTAAATAGATTCCGCACAAATGTGCTTCGGTAAACTATAGCCGCTTAATAGGGAACAATGGCGGTCAATGGCGGCGTTGGTAGCAGGCGTTAGTTATACTTTGGTGAACTAGCCTATCTAATCCTAACTGTGGAGCGGGGTGGGGAGAGTAACGCTATTGTGCCACTTCTGTACACTAAACTTTGTATTTTTTCTTTGCATTTGCAGGTGATTTCTCACGCAAAGATCAGAGTGCCCATCATGAAGCTCAAGGACAGGGAGAAGTCGTTTGAAACCGATATCAGCGTGGACAATTGGTGCAGTGTACGAAATGCCTTCCTTTTAAGGTGTTATTCTGAGTGTGACCCTAGAGTGAAACCACTGGTCATGGTCATTAAACTGTGGGCTCAAAACGCAGGAATCACTGACGCAAGATTAAAGCGGCTTGCAGGTGAAGTTCACTATTTAAAAAAGTGTCTTTTTCGTTTAGAATCATTTTTCTACGCAACACGTTCCATAGAAAGCAAAGCATATGTGCATTTAGCGTGGAACTTGAAGCTGAAGTGGAAAGGTTTGGGGTCAAGAACTCACGAGTGTTGACGCTATTTCGTTCCTCATATCACAGACTATCTACAGGCTGTATCTATTGTAGTACGATTTAAGCTTTTAAATCTCTGGATGAAATTCTGAAGTGTGGTCATTTAAATGAAAGTTACTGAGCCGTAGTTTACTGTTTCTAAACATGTCGTGTCACAATGATTCCTCGAACTGGGCATCTTTTATATATTTTTTTTAGCTCAAAAAATAAAGCTTGTCAAAAATCATTTTACTTCGTTTTATTTTTCAGGTTTCGCCGTCGTTCTCCTTGTCATTCATTATCTCCAGGTCGGATGTAGTCCACCCGTTGTCCCAGCCTTGCAACAGATTTTCCCAGACGTCTTCCAAATCGCAAACAACGCTCTAATTGACAAGCTTACCGCTGAAATTCCTGTACAAATTCGTTCGTTCAAATCCAGCAACACGAAAAGTCTCGGTGAGCTGTTGGTCGGTTTTTTCCAATATTTTTCTACGTTCAGTTGGGACAGAACCATGTCCATTCGCACCGGGAGCACGCGCCCAACGGCAATGCACGACAAGATATGGCGCGGACCCTACATCAGACTCGAGGATCCTTCAGATGGGGGAAACGTCACAAGAACCGTGTTCGATCCTTATGAGTTTTCACGCATCAAGAGTGCGTTTAACTCCGCCGCATCCCACTTAAGGCGAAATGCGTCTTTGGATAATATTCTTTAAGCATTTGACAAGAATAGCCGGGTGTGTTTATCGTCCTACATTGAAAACTACTTTCTTTTCGTACTCTTTCGGTACGATTTTATTCAATATATTTCTGTGATATTTAATATAATTCATGGCCTTGAACTGATCTGACTCGGAAAAATGCTGATCTCACAATTCATCTCCCAACACTTGAAGAATTATATGTGACCTTCATCAACGAGCTTCAAAGTGGCCGCCATTTTCCTGAAACTTAGACCCGCGGCAGCAACTATGGACCAATCATCACAAAATGGGACAAAAACATCCCCTTCGTCTTCAACAAATCCGGTGGCAAAAATGTGATAAAATGTCTCACTTAATGGTGTTGAAACTTAACTCCTTTTACTGTCCTGCGTGCTAATTCGACAAAGCAAAGTTAGGCCCAGTTCAAACGTCGAACTTCACATGTGCCGAACCTAATGCAAATGAGCAAAATCTATTGTTCTTGCTAATTTGCATTAGGTTCGGCACATGTGAAGTTCGACGTTTGAACTGGGCCTTAATGGCTTTTTAAATTTGTTTTATAAGTCACCTTCCTTACATTGTGCAGAAATTTGTTTCATACGATTTGCGAGAAAACAAAGATAATTACAAGCGTTGTCATAAAATGGAAGGGTTTTAACAAGTTAACTATAAAAATAATGTTTGTTTGTAGTGAACCTGCATTTTCTCGATTTAACGCCGTGGGGTCCAGATTAAGATTTACAAGATAGAGTTTTACATAAATGCTCCAAACGCATCGCCGAGAATGCCGCGACATATCCGGGACCTTCTTACGGTCCAGAGCGCTAAATTTGAAAAGCTTCCGTCTGACAAAAGAGCCAAATTACAAAGAAAATGGAGGAAAATGGGGTAACAAGGTGTATGTTTTAATCCATAACAAAGAAACTAAGTACTTTGGCGGTTAGGTTCACCCTGGCTTTTTCAGAAGAGGTGTTAAGGAATCATTTAATACCCTGTTTATTTCCCTGAGATTTGGACAACTGCTATCGAATCGCGTTCTAAAATTCGTTTTTTCCCTGATTTCAGTATGGAAAAAGGAGCAATTGCAGAATACCCCGTAACTGCTAACAAACTCCTAGCCCTTACCCTAGAGCTAACCCAGGAAAACCGAGCATGAAACAATAGGCACTATTGTTATTCAATAAGATGCTAATAAGTTGCGGGGTATTCTGCAATTTAGTCTGGAAAAAACACCGCATTGATATTCAGGATGGTCTTTCTCTTCAATAAAGGACTTGCTAACTAAGGTTCACCCTGGAAATGTTAGCCTCATGTCTAAACAAAAGATTGGCGAAGTTTGGATTTAATACGATGCGTGGAAATAGTATCAAAGCGCTATTTTCTAGAAGGTGTTCCGTAAACTAAAAATGGCGCTCCAAAATGTCTTCCTACGAACTCCCACGAGACCGGCAAACGGATTCAAATTTGAATAATTATGTCAACACAAACAATGTTCCCTCAGTCGTGAGAGGCGGGCGCTATCTTTTTGCTTGTTCGAGTAAAAGAGCGCGTCTAGATCTGGACTGCAAAACGCTTTGTAAAGAGCGCGAGAAACAAAGCGCAACGTACAAGCGAGTGACCCGTGATTCACGTTCGCTATTTGGCAACGCTTTTAACTGAAAACCATGTTCTGCGGAAAATGTTTTTGCCATCGTACTCTGACCATTGCGAATCTAACGAGACAAAATGAAAATCTTGCGGCACACGAATTTGTTGACAAAACGCTCTGTAAAGAGCGAGAAGAATAGGACATCACGTCTTTTATAAACAGTCGACGCACTTCAAATAACTTTAAAATGATCTAAACACTGTTAAAACGCAGTAGTTTGATAACAAATGTCGGTCTTCGACCCTCATCAGTCGTCCGCCATATTAAAGTTCTGTAAAGAGCGCGAGTAAAAAAGCGTAACGAACAAGCGACTGACCCGCGCATCGCGCTCACTATTTGACAACGCTTTTAAGGTGATTCCTCAGTATTGCACTGCGCATCCTGTACTGCGCATAACACACGTAATAGTCCTTTCTTGGCAGTCAGTTGATAACAACACTCTTTTTAGTGAACGGTTTTTAAAACACCCAGCTGGAAATTTAATTGTCTTACGAGTATTTTTCAAAAGGAGAATTACCATAATTTATAAGCAATGAACGTGCGCGGATGAGCATAATGAGCGCGCGCACATTTTGGAGGATGGAATGTTTTTTATCAAAGGCCCGCAAGCTCGTTAGAAAATACGACTGTCTTTTTCTCTCTAACGAGCATGGTGACCTATATTTTTTATTGCATCATTTTGATGTTAAATTAATGCTTTTTAAGTTAAGAAAGTTAAAAAAAAATTCCTCGACAGGAAAAAAAGATATCTATAAAAACGTTCTCAAATCAGTTACTCGTGGGAGCAAATTGATGACCTTGAAAACATGGACGCGAGGAACGTTTTGAGTCCGTGTCATATTAAGTTGTGTGACGTTTTTATAAATTTTATTTTAAAGTGTTCCCATATGGTGGTGACTTTAACCTATCAAGTTTTTTGGAAGAATTGTAAACTTTGCTTTCACGGGTTACCGGGAAAAGAAACATGAACCGATCAAATAATGACGTGCGTGATCGGTATTGCTATAGGCATAAATGGGGCAACATTGGTCCATCATATCTCTTTACCGAGCATGGTGACCTATCTTTTTTATTGAATTTTTCGAAACAACTTATGGTAGGGAGCTGTTAGGGAAAATTAAAAAAAAATCGTTCGACAACTTTTATTTCTGAGGAATCGCCTTAACTGAAAACCATGTTCTGCGGAAAATGTTTTGCCATCGCGCTCTAACCATTGCGAACCTGAAGATTCAAACAAAAAATCTTGCCGCACACGAATTTGTTGACAAAATGCTTTGAAAAGAGCGCGGCCCGCCTTCAATTACAGCACGATTGTTAACTTTATCACATCTTGGGATTTACATCACGCATCAAACCGTGTAATTGACAGCAGTTGAATCTGCCAAGGGACTTGAGACTAGAGTATAATTATGCTGCGCATCAAGAAACTGGGCACTGTAAGTACATGTCGCGAAAGACAATGGCATTCCTGGCGATGCCAAGGGGTTGCACGCTACTCCATGACTGGCATCACAAAGTGTCCTGGGGGCGTGGTACGCTACTCCATGACTGGCATCACAAAGTGTCCTGGGGGTTCTCACTACTCCATGACTTGCATCTCAAAGTGTCCTCGGCGGGTGCACGCTACTCCATGACTGGCATCACAAAAAGTCCTGGAGGGGTACACGCTACTCCATGACTGTCATCACAAAGTGTCCTGGGGGGGTTGCACGCAACTCCATGACTGGCATCACAAAGTGTCCTGGGGGGCATGCTACTCCATGACTGGCATCACAAAGTGTCCTGGGGGTGCACGCTACTCCATGACTGGCATCGCAAAGTGTCCTGGGGGGTGCATGCTACTCCGTGACTGGCATCACAAAGTGTTATCGCCGAGAATGCCGCGACATATCCGGGTCCTTCTTACGGTCCAAAGCGCTAAATTTGAAAAGCTTCCGTCTGACAAAAGAGCCAAATTACAAAGAAAATGGGGGGAAATGGCGAAACAAGGTGTATGTTTTACTCCATAACAAAAAGCTAAGTACTTTGGCGGTTCGGTTCACCCTGACTTTTTCAGAAGAGGTGTTAAGAAATCATTTAAGACCCTTTCTATTTCCCTGAGATTTGGACAACTACTATCGAATCGCGTTCTAAGTCTTCAAAAATTCGGCGTTTTCGCTGATTTCTGTATGGAAAAAAAACACCGCATTGATATTCAGGATGGTCTTTCTCTTCAATAAAGGACTTGCTAACTAAGGTTCACCCTGGAAATATTAGCCTCGTGTCTAAACAAAAGATTGGCGAATTTTGGATTTAATACGATGCGTGGAAATAGTATCAAAGCGCTATTTTCTAGAAGGTGTTCCGCAAACTATTCTCACCGGGGATTCCTTCAAACAATGGTGAAATTCAACATATTACGTAACTTTAAACCCCAAGAATAGTAGCGTGGGAATGGGTTACGCAACCTCGGGCACGTTGTTGACTATATAATCTTATTCTGGTGCGATCAGTCCTTCATAACCTCAAAAGTCCTTTCCATAGCGCTTGGGAGGTTTTTTGTTTTATTTTTCACCTTGGTACGCGTCCTAGTCATCCTCGGTAAGTGTGCCATTTGCTTCTCTCTATGTGTTATGTCAGGGATAGTACTTTCCCTTTTGCCCGCATGCAAGCCTTTAAGTTTGTTACTAGCTAAGAGTTTTCGCTCGCTTTTATTGTAGCTTATTACCTTGGCCTTGTTTCATGCAATATTTTGCATTAGCGCATACGTTTTCGCTGTGTTATGGAATTTTTTCACTGGCTAATATGTTTGCGGTGTTAGATGGAATTTTCTCTCGAGCGAATTTTTCACTAGCGAATATTGTTTGCGCTGTGAGATGTAATTTCTCTCGAGCGAATGTGTTCACGCTGTTTATGGAATTTTCACAAGCGAATATGTTTGCGCTGTTGGATAGAATTTCCTCACGAGCGAATATGTTTACGTTGTTTATGGAATTTTTCTAGCGAATATGTTTCCGCTGTTAGATGGAATTTTCTCACGAGCGGATGTGTTTGCGCTGTTTATTGTTTTTTAACTAGCGAATATTATTGCGCTGTTGGATGAAATTGTGTTAACGCTGTTTATGGAATTTTCTAGCGAATATGTTTCCGCTGTTATATGGAATTTTCTCACGAGCGAATGTGTTTACGCTGTCTGTGGAATTTTTCTACCGAATATGTTTCCGCTGTTATATGGAATTTTCTCACGAGCGAATGTGTTTACGCTGTCTATGGAATTTTCACTAGCGAATATATTTGCGCTGTTGGATGGAATTTTTCTCACAAACGAATGTGTTTACGCTGTTTACGCCATTTTCACGCCATGGCGTTTTCGCCATTTTCTATGGAATTTTCACTAGCGAATAGAGCGTATGCACTCACGTGGCAAGCAGCTATGCAAATTTATTGGAACAAAAGAAAGTGTTAACATAAGAAAAGCGTTCAAATCCCACAGGATTGTTTTGGTACACCAACATGGCCGCCGTTCTATTGTTTTGGTACACCAATATGGCCGCCGTGACGTCATGTGCATACGCTCTATATGTTTCCACTGTTAGATGGAATTTCTCACGAGCGAATAGGGTTTTCCGATTTAGCGGAAACGGAAAGACTTTTTCCGCCTTGCCAGCTAATTGACGATAAAAATGTGGTGTTGGGTCATTTTGCACAATGCATTTTCAGTTATTCATTGTCTATTTTCTGTTCAGATATTTGACAAGTGAAAAGACTTTCTAAAGCAAATACAATAGGTTGTCGCAATTTCAAAACAATTAAAGCCAACAAACCTAACAGATCGATAATACGTCACGTGCACTGACTTTATATCTAATGAAAACATTCATATAAACTAGCAGTAATCACAGCTTATGGAGACGCGTTCGAAGGAATTTCCGGCGGAAATGAGCCCCTGAAAAAAACGATAGGGGCGGTTATTTGGAAGACCGTCTACCAAAAAAAATCAGATTTTACTGCACATAAACCACAGGACAACCAACACGAAATTAGGATTGCGTTCTTCGAACGCGATTAGTATGAGCTAGTATGTGGTGTTTTATTAGATATAAAGTCACTGCACCTGACGTATTAATATTAATTATCAAAATCTCAACTGACACAACAAATTGTGACCGAATCTTTAATACTCTTTCAACAAACTTTGAACTTCACATGTGCCGCATCTAATGCAAATGATAAAACTCCGTTGTTCTTGCTCATTTACATTAGATTCGGCACATGTGAAGTTCAAAGTTTGAACCGGGCCTAATTCGATTGCATTACACAGTGGATTTACTTTTGCGTAAAATTAACGTTAATGTCCCTTTTCAGTAGTCATTGAACGGCAAATATCAACAAGGAACGTAACTAAACAAAAGTGAAGCGACTATAATGTAACCAGTATCCAAGTGTTGAATTTTTGCGTTCAGCTGAAACCACGTGAGTTCATCGCAGGAATTCTCTGTCGCTAAACAGCAAAAATCATACACCACTTACTAAGCGAGTTGTCCTTAGAATAGCTCTGTTTGGCAGGTTCCTCTTTTCATCTTCAGAATTTTCGGCTCTCAAAACGTACGACAACAACAAGCAATGTTAACTCCTTGAGCCAGAGCTCGTATGAGACAAAAGCTGTTTTTTTCGTATATGCTAATTTCTTTCTTACGCAACGGATTTTTTCAATTTCTTTTGTTTTCAGCACGAACTGCACGTGCTATGCTTCAACTTTCTGGCAATTTACATACGGTACACATTTGTATACGAACACACAATGCTACTTCCTAGCGTTCCTATATGTACTCTGAATTCCATGTGCCATTCTAACAAAGGAGACTTGAATAATCACATCCCGGTGAGGCTGAGCCTGCACATAAAAGATTATTTTCATAGTATTTTTCATTGTTTCTGGAGTGGGCGATTTTTTTTCATGCGACTGTCCTTTCGACTCCGACGGAGTTGATTTAACCTTCATACGTTCTTTTTTCTACGTCCACCTTGATTATCTTGCCCCGTGAGAACATTGTCAAGTACCAGACCACAATTAGATAAAACCTTAGAAGCGCTCTCTCGAGAAAACAAGGCATCAGTTCCTAAACCGACAACTTATCCAGATTAAAATTATTATTTCCACAGTCAAAAAACTTTCGAAATGCTGACCGAGTATATGATAGAAATCTGCATCCCTGCAAAGCTCTGACTGCAACGACTTCAGTATCCTCAGAGGTATTGAGATACCTAAGCCGCGAAACCGGGAACGGAAACAATACTACAAATTCATGATACAATTTAAAATTGCCTGCAGCCTAAAATGTGTAAAATGAAGTCAACATACAGCTATGCAAACTGTCAAGCAAAACAAAAACGGTACGTTTTTGAAATTAAGAATACCAGTACATTTAGCAGTGCCCGGTCAATCCTCGTGTGTTTGGCCTTGTTTACAAAAAGGTAACTCTAGCTGTCGAGAAAAAGCTACGACGGGCAAATTCACCGCCAAAAATAACTTCAAGCATCACGCTTAAGTGAATGTGCCGACACTTATAGAACGAATTGAATTTCATTGTAATAATATAATGGTTAATTGTATCACTTATATATCCGGAAAAAATCCTTCCGTTTCCGCGTTATTTCCGCTAAATCGGAAAACCCTAATGTGTTTACGCTGTTTATGGAATTTTTCTAGCGAATATGTTTCCGCTGTTATATGGAATTTTCTCACGAGCGAATGTGTTTACGCTGTCTGTGGAATTTTCACTAGCGAATATGTTTCCGCTGTTAGATGGAATTTCTCACAAGCGAATGTGTTTACGCTGTTTATGGCATTTTTCTACCGAATATGTTTCCGCTGTTATATGGAATTTTCTCACGAACGAATGTGTTTACGCTGTCTATGGAATTTTCACTAGCGAATATATTTGCGCTGTTGGATGGAATTTTTCTCACAAGCGAATGTGTTTACGCTGTTTACGCCATTTTCACTAGCGAATATGTTTTGCGCTGTTGGATGGAACTTTCACGAGCGAAGTTTGTTTACGCTGTTAGACGTAGTTCCACGAGCGAATGTTTTTATGCTGTTAGATGGAATTTTCACGAGCGAATACGTTTGTGCTGCTAGATGGAACTTTCACGAGTTAATATGTTTTCGCTGTCAGATGGAATTTTCGCAGGCGAATATGTTTACGCCGTTTAATGGAATTTTCGCGAGCGGATATGCCGGTTTGCGCTGTTAGATGGTACTTTTCATGAGCTTATATGTTTACGCTGTTTAACGGAATTTTCACTAGCGAATATGTTTGCGCTGTTATTTGGTGCTTTTCATGAGCGCGTATGTTTGCGCTGTTTTAGCAAAAATTTTACAAGCGTATGTGTTTTCCCCTGTTTGTATGGAGTTTTTCACGAGCGTATTGTGATCGCTTAGCTTTGCTTTCTGGAATTCCAGCGAGCGTATGTGTTAACGCAGCTAGTATGTCTACGCTGTTAAAGGGACTTTTTTATTATAACAGATTTGTTTGCGCTGGTCATGGAATTTGTCACTAGCACATACTGATGTTTGCGCTCATGGAATGGACCCTTTCATTACATAATTTGGCAAGGAATATTTTTATTTGCGCGGCCTTTGGGAATTTCCACGTGTGCTTTGTTTTAGCTATCAATTGGAGTTTCCACAAGCGTATGTGTTTTGCGCTGCTATATGGAATCTCCCACCAGCAACACGTTTGTCCTTTTTTATACGTGTTAAAGGTATGACTGTACTTTTGTAGGTTACCAATCCTCTGTTTACGGAATTTGCTGGCAACAGTTGGTTAATTGCAGCAGGCAAAATTTTTTATGCATTTGATCGGTGTTTTCATTATACTTTAACCTAGGCTCAGCCCGAGCAACCGGCTTGTTTCTTTCTCTGCTCGTTCTCTCAGCTATGCAGTGCGTCTTTTGTGCCGCGTAATTTGGGTCTTTAGCGAGGTTTTCGCGCCAAATGTATTATGTTAAGAGCGAATTAAATCCTCGCGGGGAAAAGCCTTCATTTATCTTAAGGAGAGCACTTCAAGGCCGACATTAGTGGACATCAATTCTAGTCTGTTTTTCTAGCTTTATTATCTTTTAGGGTTCGTCTTATAGTTTGTATTCTGGCTGTTTCCGTGGGTGACCTCCTTTGCGAAGCTTCCTCGAAGGGATTGTCTAATATCCTTCATTGCTCTGTCCCTGGACGGGGTATTTCGGGGTCGCTTCGCTTTGGGGTTATACCAATCCCTTAGCGGTGTTTCTCTTTCCTCAGCGCTCGGAATTGCGCTGTGCGCCTCCGTTTGGTCTGCTTGCTGGTGTTCTGTACGGTTAACCCCAAGACGCAGCGGCCCCGGTGCCCCCATTACGTTAGGTTTCCTAGTTATCGGTTACGGGCTTGACTACACGGTACTTTTTAGAAGCCCAAACCTTTTTATTGTTTTTTGTTTCTGTTTTTGGAGGTAGACATTCACAGACTTACGATGTCTAGGGGTGGAAAAAGATTCTACAGCGTTATCAGAGCTGTTGCCTTTCCCGGGTTGCTTTACAATTCAGTTTGCCACCCTTCTTTAGGTGTTTTTGCTATGGTTGGTTTTCAGCAATTCGTTACTGTCGCTCTCTACTTCCTTGTGCCCCTGTAGTGGTGGTCGCCGTTAGTGCTCATATTTGGCATACAACGTGGTGACTATTTTTCCGTCCTGTTTCTTATTATAGGCTCCCTCTCATAGATCAGTACTACCACAAGTATAGACTTTTCTCAAGTCCGTTTTGTTGAAGTTCGCGGCAAGTCTACCACAAGGAGGGAGAATTTTCTGAGTTATGGGAGGAGAGACACATGATCTCCATTATCTTCTTCCTCATGCTTACCCTATTTCTGAGTTTTGGGAGGAAAGTTCGCATTTAGGTGCTTCCACTCGGGTTTTTCCCTGGCAGACTCTGCTTCCTGTGAGTTGCCAGGGAGCTTTTGCCGAAGGGCTGACCTTTCCCATATCTTATCACATCCTGAGGCATTGTTGGTAGGTAGCCCCGGTGAGAATATATCACTAATTTGGGGACACCAATTAGGGAAAAATTTACGCATCCTAAATAAACTTTCACATTGAATCTCTCGTGTAAGTGTAGTCAGAATTTGACATTAAATTGTTGGATTCGAAATAAAGTCGAAATTTAAATTTTTTAAACGAACAGGTGCGAATATAATTTTAGTATACAAATAAAATGGATATTAATATCACCCTTTTTTCGCTTTTTAATTTCCCGCCCGTCGCCATTTTGAATATTAATGACGTGTTACGGTTGCCGCTATTGTTAAGAATCGAAATTCTTTTGTGTGCAACAATTAGACAATTGTAAGTAGAGGGGGGGGGGGGGGGGGGGGGGACTCTCCTAGACCCGTCACTGAAAAGTAATACTCATATACACGGGTCACATATCAGTTACCTGTTGCTACAACTCGAAAGGTCAATTCTCCTTACTACTTGCCATATACTCCTTTAAACTTTAGCAAGGTGTTTATAGTTGTACATCAAAAAACAAAGTAGCTTCCATTCATAATATATTTCTCAGCCATCCGATCACTTGTGCCAGACAGGCATACCGTACTTATTCGAAAAAGCACATTTCATTTTGGGACCTTGATGGCGCTTATTCGAGAGTGGGCGCTTATAATCAACATTTTCAGCAAATGACGACATTTTTAAAAACAATAACAAAGCAAAGAATAACAAGTTTGTTTCGCTTTAACCAATCAAAACAAACTTTTGTTCTTAGGCCATCATAACTTGATTAAAAATAAAACACAAACGCGGTGATATATATAAACATCATGATGGTGGTCCAACGCATTTTTATAATAAACTTGACGTTTCGTATGCTAAGCAACATACATTTTCAAAAGTAACCGTTATAATGTTTGAAAACTGTTTATATAGTTCAAAATAGGGATTAAGAAAAAACAATCTTAATAGTAAATTTAATAGTACAGACTGTTAGTCCTAAGAAGCTACAGCTAATGAAGCATCAGCTTCTCACGGCTGACGTTAACATTTAAACAAGGCTGTAGTTCTTGAATGAGCAAAGTCTCCTTGATTTTACAATGAAAGTCCGTTTTGCCGGATGCTAAAGTATAAAAATGATTCCTATTAATGTTGTGACCAGTGTTTTTGATATGATCAACAATGGCTGATGTATGGTCACTTTTAGTGAGGGCCTTGAAATGTTGGGTTCAGGAGTTGATGCAAGAATAGAAGTTGTTGTTCATTGACTGTCTCAAAAACAGAGCTCTGAACTGTGAGTCAAGGAATTAATTTAAAGCCAATTTCGAAACAGAATTGATGTTCCTCTTGCTTCACGCTGGGTTAGTAAAAAAGTTTTTGAGGGGGAAGGGGCTGGGGGCGCTTATTCGAGGATGGGCGCTTATCAATTTTGGGGGCTTTCAGGGTGGGCGCCTATTCGAAGTGGGCTCTTTATCAAATGTGGGCGCTTATTCGAGTAAGTACGGTAATTAATGTCCTGGTAATGTTTTTGTTGTGTGTTGTTGTTTTTATCACTCCTGGAGATGTATTTATAATCTTGTTAGGTGTAAAGGTCACAAGCAGAACAAACTGTAACTTAACCTGATGGAAAAGATGACACATTCCCCAGTCATTCGAATCGCGTGTTGCTGAGTGTATTGTTTTTCACATTAGCTTTCGAGATCATACACTACCTGCACAAGTTTGTATTTGTTTAGGCTCGATTCATAGCTGATGCAATTAGGAGTAAACCAGGTAAGTGGACCAGTTCCAAAATAAGTCAAAATAAGCTTATTATTATTATTATTAGATGCGGTGAACTATGTTAAATCCTGGGTGTAGAGTGGCGTGATCAAAAGTTACGAAAATGTAGCGTCGGGCTCGACACTCATTCTTCCTTCATTAGCATGATTGTCCAACTAAATATGAAGAAACTGAAGAGACTTAAAGTCTGAGCAGACCCCTGTTTTTATTATTCGATCGCTTGTTTGACATCCGTTTTCTCGAACAAAACATTGTGATAATGGGAGTTAGTGTCCCGGGGGAGGGGGGGGGGGGGGTACTCCTCCATAGTTAGCTAAATTCAAAATTGCCAATATTTTGTTTTTATTTAAAATCTTTATCCGGACAACTGGGAGAACAAACAAGCTTAAAGTTCGTATACGTGTAAGCTCGCATACTGAGCTTACTGTTTCAAAACTTAGGATTTCAATGTTTTGTGAATAGAATTGACTTACAGTACTCTAATCAACACCGTTGCGTTCCCATGCAAACCTTTATACATAGTGAGCTTGGGCCGCCTGTGTCCGGTGTCGACTCGAGTCATTCAACTTGTTCGCTAGTTCGACCTCTTGCGGTACAATGCAATAATTCTACTATTGGCTATCTCGAGCTTGTATCTTCTCTAACATCGCTTGTTCGTTCCCCTTGTGCTTTCGAGACTGTATAGTATCACATTGCACCCTGCATTGCACATTGCAGTCATTGCAGTCTACTGAGAACTGAAAACAAAACACTGGAATGATCCTGGTATGAATTTAAAAGCAGAGAAGGGAAGTTTTAATAATATTATTCCTTTAGTACTACAATACGCATAGCTAGCTGGTACGGAGTTTATTTAACTGCCTTGTGCCGCGTGTTTGCAGTATCGGAATGCACCTTTATTGCATTATTATTGTTGGCGATCTATGGTGACCTCTGAAAAACTATCCCATTTCGTAATTCGTTCCCGGGCGCAGCTGCTGGCTGATTGATTTGGTTCGTCAGTCACGCAAGGCTTTGCTGGGTAGAAACGTAAACTTTGTGTGTTTACCCAAATAATAGCCGCGCTGGAGAATATGAACCGAGGGCATGAATACCGGAGGGAGTGGTTCTCCCTACGTATGCGCAGTCCCAACGGGAATTGGTTTTTACGTGCGTTTGGGCTATAAAATGTGTATCGATTCAGGTTTCAGGTCTGAAAATAAGTGTCAATTTAGGGTTCAGGTCTGAAAATATGTAGGCAAAACAACGTATTGTGGTGTTGAAATGGTTAAGAGTTTCAAGAGACCGGCGACGCATCCCCATAGAAAATTGCACGAAGAACAAGTCCAAAGTTTTTGTTGCTTTTCGCGTGATTTTCAATACTTATTGTTATCATAATTTCAACCCGTGAGGTATGTTTGAGTCTTTGACGTCACTTTCTCCAATTCGCAACCAAGCCTTGGAACAAGGTTGATTATTATAATGGCGGCCGTAAATTTTCGGAAATAAATGTTAAAATAAAATTTTTTCTGATGTTCGTAATGGATTGAAATTTGGTAAGATGAGTAAGAAAGTCTAATGCACCAGTCAATTGAAACCCCGGTCCCCCGACCCCCGGGACATAGTGGGGGAGTAACGGGGACATGGCCGTGGAATTACGCTTTTGTAATGCTGCATTTCTCCGGGAGGACGGGGACAGTAACGATTTGTCAAATTGGCGGGGATGTTTCGCGGGGCTTGTAACGCCAGCTCCGACAGAGCGGGACTGGGCACGAGCATCGAAAACGTTCACAATTCAACATGGCAGAGAGAACAGAGAAGGTAAGCTGAATCCTTTTTAAATATCTCTCACGAGTGAGAGATATTATCAACACGAGAAGATAAAATTTGTATCCACAAGCGGACATGTAATATTCTGTTTATTATATAGATATCGATGAAATATCGAGAGAGAAGGCATTCAATTTAACCTATTGACAACCGAGCTATTTTTCAATTTTAGCAATTCTCAAAAACAGTATTGCGCGAACGTCTACGCAGTACATGAATAGAGTGCAAAAAAGCTCACAAAAACAAATTTTTAACAGTCTGGAATAACTAGTGTGACTAATTACCGATCTTTTTAAAAGACAACAAAGCAACCATAATCTGAGAAACACTGACTTTATTTTCAGAAGATTTAACACAGTAACTCACGGAAGACATTCAGTGACGTATTAGGGTCCAAAATTATGGGCCAGAATACCGAATAAGGTTAAATCAAATAGTTTAAAGACTTTTAAAAATATATTAGAAACAGTGATTTAAGTACTTTAACTGACGTGGGCTGTGGCTGCAAATGTCATCTGTGTTCGACTTAAATATTATTAATTAACTATTATCTTATTATACTTTTATATATTTTATACATTTTGTATAATTTTATTATTATTTTTAGGGAAATTTTAACTACATGTATCTTGTAAATAGCTATTATCTTAATTTATCCTGTACATAGTTTTGAGTTGTAACTTCTTTTAGATGTTGACACATTAATAAAGTTATGATGATGATGATGATGATGATGATGATGATGAATTTCCGAATAAAATACACAAGTTGCGTATCGAAAATTGCCCGAGAAACTGATTTGAAAATGAAAATGGTAAAAACTACACAGACATCTTTGCATAAGGCGACGCGAGTGGAGTTGGAACTATTCCAATGTAGACGCATGCGATGACTCTAGTTTAATTAGCTCACATAGCATTCCGGTTACACTAGCTTGGATTTTGTTTGTAGAACTGAGTTGGAGTATATTCGAGTCATGTTTGACCACAACCACAACTACATTTTATTAAATATTTCAACATTTCTCGTTCAGTATGGAATCCTGGCGTTTGCTAAACTTGAGCACCCAGAATGCACCAGATAACATTCTCAGAGTACTTTAATATACTACCAAAATTTTCCGGGGGTCATACCACCGGACCCCTCCAGAAAGGTGCCTGACGGGGCCTAACGCGCACATTGTCTATCATGCCAATTTTCACGGCCCCCTATTTCTAAAATTCCTGGATCCGCCTCTGGTAAACTGGATTGTTTGTGTATCTCGTTGAGTACACTTCTCCAGTTGGAAGCGCCCAGCTTCCTAATCAGTAGGACTGTCGCCAATTCTTGTACGGTTGGACATTAACTCCACTCCTCCGATTACATTTTACTCCAACGGCTTGTCAAGTTCGAAAGTTGCCTTTTCTAAACGTAACAGCTTATTCAACGCAGCCCATCTATCAACAGGTTCTTCATATCAGCAACATTGCTTTGGAGGAGATGTAGCATATTAAAATCTGACCGTAGAGCTGAGCATTTCCATGTGCGAAACGTAAGCAAATCTTTTTCACTCAGTTTGTAGACTTTTCTAATGCGAGGATGCAAATCAGAGGTCTTTTGAATCTTTGAACAGAACAGAAACAGTAACAGTATAAATAGAGAAAATTTAGCTGTATTAAAAGAATTTCAAGAATTTCTTAATTTCTTTCATTTGCTATTCTCTGCCACATCTTATCAGTGGGGTTACTCTCGTAGCCAGAAAAACAAACTCGGCTTTAATACGAAGATGAAAACGATCTATTAATAACAAAGTAACAGTCAATGAAAGTTATTTCCTAGTTGTGATTGAACGTGATCATGATGTTCCAAACGGCTAAGGTTCGCGGGTGCTATAGTCTATTATCACATGCATGGCTGTCCGCTAGACAATAAAGAAATACGATTGTGAATAATTACTGAGCTCATAGTTAATAGAATAAACTGGTTATGAAATTCAGTCAGTCCTTTGTTATATGTTTTTGTTCTCCATTTCTTTTGTTCGTTTGCCTTGACCCTGCACAAAACACAAAAGGTATTGAAATGCATATGAGCAACTGACCAATAGAAACATTTGGGCTCACATGTTAAACAAAACAATATGCACGGTCACGGTTCGTTCAACATAAAACAAAGCAGCTTTGTACACTCTTTTTGAAATTTGTTGAGCTTCATAACCAGTTTGTTCTATTAAATATAGGCCGTGTTTTCACGAGCGATTTTTCAAGTCGCTGAGCGAGTGACAGTCGGAAATCTCGTGAAAACAGTTGCTTGTCCAACT
Organism: Cladopsammia gracilis; assembly: GCA_022457155.1. NCBI lineage: Eukaryota > Metazoa > Cnidaria > Anthozoa > Scleractinia > Dendrophylliidae > Cladopsammia > Cladopsammia gracilis. The sequence goes on from JAJGOT010000032.1 coordinate 1,136,763, forward strand.
CGCTTAAAGTTAAGCGAGTCGGCGAACTACAATAGAATTCTCATTAAATTTAAGCCACCAAACCAGGTAGCTTAAGCTTTTCGGCAATTAAACAACAAAGAAGGGCATTGTATTGTCGTTCTTTTGTGTTCTAATTTTCTATTGTTTTAACAAAAGAAAATATATCGCGCATGGTATAATAAAAATGAATAAAGTTCTGTCCGTGAAAACGCATAAATTTTTTAAGCTGCTTAACGTGGTCAGTAAACAAATTACCTACAGGAATGTTAAGCGAGAAAAACCGCCTCGTGAAAACACAGCCATACTGAGCTCGACTACTTTTATACTCAAGTGATCATCTTCAAATCTCAAAAGCGGAAAAAAGTCTTGTGTTCAAGACTTACGACAAGGCTAACAGAGCACAAATCAAAACTAACAAATAACAAAGTAGCCGCTTAGAGTGATTTTACTGAAATAGATAGTAGAATAGTACTGAGCTTTTGCTGAAGATGAATGACGACTCAGAATTATTTTTAACTGGATACTCTCATCGACTGGATAGAACCTGACTTCTCTGTGCCATACTAAACATGTTGTATATCGCTGGCCTCCGTTAAACATAGAGCGAATGAAAGTACGGTGAAACGTCTAGAGGAAAAGTGTTATATGAATGTAAGTGCTACATACAAAGAAATGTCGAGAGGACAATTCGGCTTCAGGTAGCTTAAGGGAGTTCAGAGCCACCTTAACTTTTCGAAAATTTAAGGTGGCTCTGAACGCCACCTACAGAATTTTTTTAAACTTTGCCAAAATTTGCATCTTATCCTACTGATCAAAATTCAACAATAAAAAATGGGGTTCACCGAGTCATTTTTGAGTTAGTAACACTTAAAGCTAAAATTAAGGGTGTTTTCAGCACGTTATACTATTGCTATAGTAACATATTGTGTCACAAAAATGATAACAACGTGTTCACCAATCATTGGACATTCGTTTGATACTATGATTGAAGCATCAACTGATAAAGAGTGGTTTTATCGACCCATCAAAATCTAAGTCTTGGAAAGTGCTGGAAACTGTTGGGAGTCACCTTAAAGAGCGCGTGTCGTAAAAGTTAATCTTGCTAATAAATAGCTATTCGTTTGCTTGGGATTTGTTCGAAAAAATAGCGAACCTATTAGAAAATTATTAGTAATGATCATTGTTAACAGCTGTTGTCTGATAGGTGAACAAGAGCAATTAATAGCATGGAAAACTTGGGCTCGGATAATTTCGGCACTTAATAGGCATTGGGTCTCGGGCTCGGATTTTACAACCCAGCTACGGTCTCTGTTTCGGATTTTGAAACAAGGGTGTCGGCGTCTCGGCGAGTCTCGGATTTTTATACCATTTGCCACCCCCCGGGTGCCACCCCTTCTAAACAGAAGGATCTCGGCTTTTGGGACGAAATTGGTCCCCAGGTTTCCCAGGATACTGTTGCACATGGGTAGAAAAACTGCGTTTTTGTTCGGACGGAAATTTTTCGCGTTTCGGAAAGTTCTAAGATAACTTCCCCGGCGGCAGCGAACAAGAACAAGTGCTCCAAAATTGGTTTAACAAGGTTGCAAAAATTTAAATGCCTCAACTATAAAAAATAACGCTGCAAAATTTGTTCTCATTTTCCCGCCGGTTGCTTTTGCTGATTCCGCGCGCTGCAAATGTATGCAAGCGATTCTACTAGCAATCGCAGCGATATGAAAACCTTGCGGCGGCCATCGCATTTTTCAGCGATGCGTAACGATTATTTACTATGAAAACCAGCTTAGCAAAATCTTCTAGTGACACAGCGGGGCCATATAGGGGTGGGTATTGTAACAGCCAAGTTTCCCCCGAGGGGTGGGGGAAAGTTTAAAATGTAACACTGTACAAATGTCACATTCCCCACTCTCTCCCGGGGGTCGGGGGGCCGTGATTTCAATTGACTAGTGCATAATTGTACACGAAAATGTAAAAAAATGAAAATCAAAAATTTGATCACAGGGCACTTTAAATAATAGTCTATCCTGAGTTCCTGTTAAGTTCCGCGCTTTGCTTTAAAGTTACGTTTTCATTAACACTTTCTTGCATTAGTTTAATCTCAATCTCCCTTATCTTTGAAAAAGCGGCCGTATCTTTAATCTGTTTAATTATTGCGGTTCCGTCCGCCAAGGAGATAATCTTGTTACACCTTGTGAATCGGCTTAGAATGATCCCTAACGATCCGGCTTGTAATACTTGTAAGTGTATCATAAGATTTTCTGATGGATGCCCTGCATTGGATTAGTCTCCCACGCAGCCGTTATTTGTCTCGTCACGCAACGCTCCTCACGCTGCGTGACGAGACAAATAACGTCTGCGTGGGAGACCAGCATTGGATAATCTACTCAACCTTAATTTTTCAATACATAATTTAAATGTTTACATCTTAGAAAAACATTATTTATCCATGAAAAAAAGTTACAGAAACTATTTCATGAGGAGTTTGACGTTTGTGCAGTCCGAAACCGCGCCTCAAATTAAAACTGATTACCTATAAACACGAAATCAGTTTAATATTATAGAACATCATGAGGACGATATCATTTGCAGTGGCGAATCCAGGGGGAAGGTCGGGGGGGGGGTCCGGACCCGCCCCGGACCCCCCCCGGACCCCCCCGAACCCCCCCTATCCCCCCTCAATTGTTTTATACGTGGTTGTTTCACTTCCACCAATTGACTGATTGTCAAGTTTTTTACTTAACAAACGCTTTTTGACTCTCAGGAATGCCGGAAATGGCGTTTTATTCGGGGGTCACGCACCCGGACCCCCCCCCCCCCCTTTCAGAAATTCCTGGATCCGCCCCTGAGTTGATATCAAATGGAAAACACACCATTATTAGTTTTTAGCACGTTTTCAAGACAGTGTCAAGCCGAAAATCTTGGTCAAATCAGTTTTCAAGTTGCAATCTATTTCTATCCGTAGACATCCGCAGCCAAGACACTTGTTCATAATTTCAGTGCACTATATATAATATTACAGCTTGCACAAGTAAACTTATTAACCACACGGGAACGGAGTTTAACTGGAAAAGGGTCTTTCACGCGCGCTAAACATGTTACGGATTTTGAATGGTGTAAAGAATAGCCTAATTTCAAGATTGTTGCAATAACGTTTAGTAAGTAGTTTACGTCAGTCTGTTTTGTGCAACATTGGAAAACGGGCCTGCGCAAAGTAATTTGTAGAAATGCGTAGGATTCAATGAAGAATTAGGAAAGTTATTTGGCAAGATCTGAGTTTTCGTTATGTATCGGTTGATAACTCTCTCAATTTATAGACTTTATTACATCCATTTTGAAATCACTGGTGATCCTTGCAATCTGATTGGCTCTCAGCTTCGTGTCTTGCAATTTTGGTCTGAAATCATACTTGTGATTTCAAATCGAACTCGCGCTGCGCGCTCTTTCGATTTTGAAATCACACGTATGATTTCAGACCAAATTGCACTCTTGCGTCCTGCATACTGCTAGGATCAGCAATGTCGGAAACATATAATTTGTGCATGTAATGGTCGTCATTAATGCAATTTAATTTTCTTGCAGCATGGCAGAGGAGAAAGACTCGTCCTCTCATTTTGATGACATCATCAAGACAGTCAGCGAGTTTGGACGATGGCAAAAATTTATTTACTTCACTACCTGCGCCCTCGTCATTGTGCCCAGTGGCATTCATATAGCTGGAATGTACTTTATAACTGGAACACCCAAATTTCACTGCTCCACTCCAAATAACACGTGTGCTGACAATAAGTGCTGTGATAACTGCACCGAGTACACATTTGATGGACCTTTTGTCAGCACAGCTACCGAGGTACCCAGAAACAAGTTAAACTCCTAACATCAGTAAACCTAACCAACGTTTCTCAAGCGGAATATTTGATCCCAAAGTATTATTTTAGTCATGGAGATTTACACTAAACTTAGGTGTGGTATTGAACAAAAAATCGTAGGAAGTTTAACACCTTGCACCTGTATAATACGCACACCTCTATAATGCAGTTATCCCTACAAAAAGGACCGTCCTTTATAATACAGAAATCTCGATAATGTGGACAACTCCGTAATACAGACACTTCTAAAATGCAGACACCTCTAAAATGCAGATAAACCTATAAAAAGGACCGTCCTTTATAATACAGAAATCTCGATAATGTGGACAACTCCGTAATACAGACACTTCTAAAATGCAGACACCTCTATAGTTCAGATAAACCTATAAAAAGGACCGTCCTTTATCATACAGAAATCTCGATAATGTGGACAACTTCATAATATAGACACCTCCATAATACGCACACCTCTATAATACAGACTCCTAACAGACACCCCTATAATACAGACACAACTAAATCTAGACACCTCTATAATACGAACACCACTTTTAATCCGGACACCTCTGTAATACAGCATTAGCCTTAGTGTGTCTATCTTATTTGGCCGGTTTCTTACAAGGAGAGTTAAAAAAATATCTTAACAGCTACAACAATTAAAGGTCAATAGTAGGAAAAAATGTTAACTTCCCCTTTAAATATAATATTTCTTTTTCTAGTGGAATCTCATTTGTGACAGAGCTCATGTCGGCGCTAATGTACAAGCAGGGTATGCCGCTGGGATGTTGGTTGGTTCGTTTGTGTTCGGAGCGATATCGGATATCTTCGGACGGCGATTCTGTATGCTGTTATGTTCAATACTTGCGGTACGTGTTTCGAAGACTCAACATTACCATCCAAACTATCTATTTATCCCGGGGGGGAGTGGGAGGTACTCGGGTATATTTTGAGTGGGTATGTGCCGCCCGGGGTCTTCAAATTTGGACCCCGTTTAAGAAAGAATTTGTACTCAAAATGATACCTCGTTCTAGAAATAGGTCAATTTTTAATACCCCGTTCTAGAAAAAATGGCTGCTGATAATCTGAAGCTTTCGTGCGTTCGAAATATTATACCCCGTTCTAGGAAACGTCTCTAAAATGGATACCCCGTTCGGATCAGGAGTTTGACGGCACATACCTGTATAGGTATTTTGGGGGAGTACCCCTGGGGCTATTTATCGTTTTCTGTTATCTTTATAAGCAGTCTTGTTACCGCAAGGAAGATAAATTATTTACCTTACTTTCTTTTGCCGAGAGAGGCTTGTGGTTTGCACTTGACTTGTGGGCAAGTCTAAGGTTAATTTAGACTGTCTGTGGTTTAATATATAAAAACATTTGATGATTTTTAATCTGTGTTACATGCCATCTTGGCGCTGTTCAAATACTATTTCATTGTATTAAGGAAAATGGGCCCAGCTATATCTCTAATGTTTTTTAGCGTCGTAAGCCTTGTTACAATTTAAGGAATACGGATTGTAATGTTATTCAACCTTTCTATAATTCTTTTATATAGTTATAAGTTGTCATATTTATGGAATCAGCTTCCTCTTAATATTAATCAATCGCCCAATTTGAGCGATTTTCGCAAAACGTTGGGATCATTTGACTTTTTTAGGCCAGTTGTAAATGTAACTATTGTCTAACAAAGGGATTTTAGCGCTATATTTTTAATATTGGGGTGGCATCACAATATATTTATATTAACTTGGGATTGTATATGTTACAGGTCAGGTTAATTTTGATTTTCCATTGTTCCTTTCTATGCTAATATTTAAAACTATTATAGCGCTCAAGCTTGCGTGATATCGCCTAATTCTTAGCCGAAACAAAGCACAGTTTGAAGAAAACATATCGAGGCCGGTCCGTCATTTTTGCATTCTCTTGTCAAAATGCGACATTCACCTCCATCGTTGGATATACGTCATGTAGACATAGCGTATATCGATAACTTTTTGACCATATTTGGGCAGTGTATCAATGTGTTGAATTATAAATCATGATATATGATAATGAATATTAAAACAAAAGAAAATCAAAATTATCCTGAAATCAAATTTGACCTGTAACGTATATATACGTTTTCAGTATTTTACACTGTCAATGTGGATGGGTAATAAAATTTATACATTTTCACTCATATTTATATTTTAATATTCTTAATATATTCCATTTTTAATTAATATTTACCTAAATTAGTTCCTTTGATTGTTTTTGTAAGTTTAGTTACTCCGACTTATTGTCATGCGTTTTACACACGAGCCTCTTGCTCGGATATGGAGGGGCAGCTCATTCCACGCTTTTACATTAACAAACTGATTGATTGATTGATTGATTGATTGATTGAACAACAACATTTCCTTTTTCGGGTTTGCGGTTTTGCACCCTGACAGCAGAACCGTATCTTGATATGAGTGGATGAAGAAGACTCTGCTAGCAGGGTGGCAGTTTTGCTAAATACCATCTAAACCTCCTTTAAAATAGCCCCTTAAAATTGTACAAGCAACAACTTCATGTCTTTTTTCCTGTATTTTAGACGCTTTTTAGCCTGGGGGCAAGTTTGGTGGACTGCCTGTCATTCTTTACTTTCCTCCGTTTTGGAACAGCAGCCTCAGTTACTGGCTTCTTTGTTTGTCACTATGTATACGTCCTGGAACTTGTGGGTCCAAGCTATCGTACCATGGGTGCCAAAGTAATGGATTTTTACTGGGTGACTGCTTCTATATTTATGGCATTTCTGGCTTATTTCATCCGAGACTGGAGAACTCTGCTGCTTGTAGCAAGCTTCCCACCAGCTCTGTTCCTCCTCTTGTGGACGTGCGTATTCTATTTAGCCACTGTTATTATTTACCCCTTCTATTCTTTGTTATTAATTTTTGTATGTAATCATAGTTAATTATGCATGGTTTTTCAAACACTCTTTGTAACTGACGAATCGAAGATGTGAGTCACATCGAAACATGTCTTACAAGTTAAAAAAACATCGTGATTTTTTTTTAATTATGATTCATTTGCTGCTTTCTTAATTCTCGACTATTTTCTTAACCCGGCTTTACCCTGAGAGAGGGCAAATAAAATTCAAGAAAAATCCAAATTAAATTTTCAAATATACTGAAAAACAAACAGTTTCAAAGAAAAGCATTGCTGGAGAGGTTTCATTTGAATGGTCACACTGAAACATTTCATCCACAGACTCAAAAGTAACAACCACAGTGTACGGCGTAATAAACATCGTAGAAGAAAATTACTTCATTTGAGTGGTTGAACTGTAGGATTTCACCCACAGACTGAAAAGTTCGAGGTATTTAACACGACTTGAGGTTTGACTTTATTACTGAAAGGATGCAATCAATAAAGTGGATAATATCTCATAACATACATGTTGTGGTTTAAATTTTTGTTTGCTTTAAATTTGCTTTTATCTCGAATATGATAATAAATCTGAGACGAAGGAAAATAAAAATTTAAAGGCCCACCTTCACCCAAAATGCTGTGCGCGCCGTGATCACTTTCTGTGCTGACGCTTGAATGCGTGCAACCAATCAGATCACGTGTATGAACAATGGAGCATTTCAAAACAAAAACAAACGACTGCAACATCTTTTGGGTGAAGGTGGGCCTTCAAACCAATGAAAAATTTAAACCACAACATATATACATTACTGGGGGATCTGATCAAAGACTTTTGACTCTGAGTTCACAAACGTAACACTGATGAACGTGTAATCTCCGAAACGTCTGACTGTTTTTGATACAGTTTTTTCAGCACTCATGACAAACAATTTTCATTATTATTATAATTTAACGTGAGTGCTACACAGCAACAACATTTTTTGTGCTAAAGAATTGTATTAGCACATCGTGAGACATGAAAGGGCATCTGAACTGTCGCGTTTCTACGTGCTGGATAGTGTCTGGATAAAATAGTGACAACAAATATGGCTTTGAATCTTGTCTAAAATCCTGTAAGGCCTCGTCCACACTACGCCGGATAAACTTGAAAACGTCGTTTTTACTTTGGAAACGCAACAAACGTTTTTCGTACACACTGAAACGCCTAGACTGAGTTTTCAACTTCATCCACTCTGGGGAGCGTTTTCGAAAAGTTTCATATTCAAAATGTTTTCCTTCCACACTAAAACGCAAAGCTAGCGTTTTCAAATTTATCCACTTTGAAGAGCGTTTTTAAAAAGTTCCGTTTTCGGTGGACAATTTATCCGGATATGTATGGACGGTAGGCCTAACCGTAAGAATAAAGTTGCGATTTCAAATTTATCCGGCGTAGTGTGGACGGGGCCTAAGTCATCACATACATCTACTTCTGTCTACAGAGCGTCGTGTGATAATATCAGTATATACCAAACCAGTGGGTAGTGTTTTCCGCGCGCTCTGATTGGATACTCAAAATCGGAATAGTATTTTCTATTGGCATTGTCCATTGTCCGCGCGAGTTTATCTCCCCCCCCCCCCCCCCCCCCCCATTCGACAGAAGCTAATTAACCAATTGGGGCTGGCTATCCATACGTTTGGTATATAGTAAAACAATTATTCACAGAAGTGGAGGTGAATACTGTTAAATATTTACCTCGCCGCTTACCGTCACCACCACTTCGGTGTATAATTGTTAGTTATATACCCATAGTAAAACAAACATATTAGATGTTTATTCTTATTTTCAATGGAGTCTTTGATGTCGTGGGTATCATGAAGAATGCAAGAGCATCAGAAATATGTACACATTGCGCACCTATTTTTTATTTCACAGAGTGTTACCAGAGTCAGCAAGATGGCTTGTTGTCAACGGGCAGGTTGAAAAGGCTTACGCTGTTTTAAAGAAGTACGCTGATAAGAGTGGAGTGACCGTGGACTCGGATTCCTTAAGGGATTCATTGACCAAGTGTTACCACGGGGAGGCAGAAGCACAGACAAAGATCAGACACACTCCACTGGACCTACTAAGGACTCCACGCATGCGCAAACGAACGCTCATTCTTTGGTTTAATTGGTAAGTTTAGTTATGCGTTGTTCCGTTTATGGCATTTTTTCAATATGGGATATTTATACCTGTCACTTGCTCATCCGTTTTGCGGCAGATAAGGAGTCCATTACCAGGAGTACGTGAGCAACTATACAACTGATATATTCGTATCAAACTAAAAAATATATCAGTCTGTAAAACTGCTGTGACATAGACATCGTGTGAAATTTGCGCGCTCTGGGAGCTTTTGAATCAGTGAGACAAGAGTTATTGTCAGTTATATTATATTTTCCACGTATAAACAAAGATAAAATAAAGGCGTTATTTTTAACTTTAGAATAACAAATAGAGTGTTTGTGTTAGTAACCCATATATTAGTTTAGTTATATGCTATTATAAACATTTTAAACATGGTATTAATAATAGTTACTCTTTTTTTAATGTACATTAGATCATACATGGAATTTGCGCACTATATATTTTAATTAGTATTGTGTACTCCAGCGGAATGCGTATGTTAACACGGCGGAAAGACTTGTTTGTTATGGGTTCTTTTTTAAACAAGCCCAGAGGTATTAAGATAATAGCCAATGTCACGTGACACCATACGTTAGTTTTAGAATTTTCTTCAGCGTATTGATGACAGTATACTATATTTTTTCCTCAGGGTTATGATGACACTATTCTTTATTTTTCCTTAGGATAGTGGTGACAGTATACTATATTTTTTTCCTCAGGGTAGTGATGACACTACACTATATTTTTTCCTCAGGCCGGGTTGTGATGACACTATACTATATTTTTCCTTAGGGTAGTGGTGAAAGTACACTATATTTTTTCCTCAGGGTAGTGGTGACAGTATACTATACTTTTTCCTCAGGGTGACAGTATACTTTATTTTTTCGTTAGGGTAGTGGTGAGCTTGGTGTTCTTTGGGTTTCTACTGTATATCTCTAATCTTGATGGAAGCCCATACCTGAACGTTGTTCTGATGTACCTAACAGATATACCGGTTCAAATCTTCCTGTCGTGGTTTCTGATGAAAAAGTATGATAACTAACAGTTATTCACTTAAGTGGAGGTGAATAGTGATAGGTATATCCACCACTCTTCACTGACACTGCGGTGAATAATTACTGAGTTTAATACATACCAAAAAAAAGTGGATAGCCAGTCTAAAATAATTACATTATTTCTGACAAATGGGAAAAAATCTCGCGCGCGAAATCCAGAACAATGCTTGGACAAGAATAGCAAATACTATCCCGGCGAGTATGAGTAGCCAATCAGAGCGCGCAAAAAACACTATCCACCTGTTTGGTAAACACTAAACTGACATATCTTCTGATGATCTCCATCTCTGGGACGTTCTTGGGATGGTTTGGGGGCGGGGCGGGGCGGGGCGGGGCGGGGCGGGGCAGGGGGGGAGAGGATGTGGAAATCTAAGTATATAAATCGATTGCCGTTCCGATAGCGATATTCCAACTTAATATAATCCTTAAATTACAAGTAGTTACAGTTAATTCTACTTTACTCCCATAACCAAACCTTAAGTTATATGATATAGTCTATCTAACTTTTGAGTCTGACGTGATCTCGAAACCTTTTTGGGTCCGATAAGCTTTGTTATTTCCAAGCGTTTACAACAAATATTCATTTTTTTGGATTTTAAAAACTGAGCAATAAAGCATTAAGTTGGCAAAACAAGTTAAGCTGCTTTGCGGTCAAGAAATTCGAAATGGTACTGAAGAGGAAACCTAAGGTTTTTAAGGTAATTCCCTGGAAAAAGAATCTGTCATAGATTTGTAATGAAACTTGGCACAAATATTGAACAAGTCATGAAGGTTCCAAAATTGCAACAAAAATGAGGGGTCACCGTGCTCGTTTTAGTGGTATACTGCTGACGAATACAGTGTTTAAAGGCATTTTCAGGCAATAACCGCGTGAAGCTAATATGCTCAATATTTCCACTGCATATTGATATTTCGTGCATAAGTTGACTTTATACATATGTATAATCGTCTGTATCATAGAAAACGTGTCCAAAAAGCTTCAAATTTACTGAACACTCGAACAGTAGACGGTTGCTTGGTGTGCGGTCCTCTACCCAAAATGGCTTTCTTCGTAGGATTTCTATAAACTGTGCAAAATCTGATCATAGATTTTTGCTCACTTTTTAAATTTGCGTTGGGAACACTGTCCTGATTGAATTTATGCAGTATAAAATGGGGGTCACCGTGCTCGATTTTGCGCTAGCGCTCACAGAGTCCTTTTCTATCGTGGGAAAGGCCGGCTTTCCTCACAAAAGCCGCCATTTTTTTCAATCTGATGTCGCAATGTTTATGCGCAGTAGGGATGCGCAGTGCAAAACCAGGGAATCACCTTAAGCTTTATAGTTTCTTTAAGGCTTTCTCGCCACTTTGAATTGTTTACAAAATACTATCAATTGCTCTCCTTAATTTCCTCTACAAATTTGTATTCGTATGACAAATAAATGATAAATGAACAATAGAAACTGTTTTAACTAGCTCTCTTAACTTGGAGCCAGCAAAATACATTTTCAAATTTTGAGAAACGCACTCCAGGACTTAAAGCACGATCTTCAGATTAAGAGACTAACGCGTTCATCACGTGACCACCACGAAAGAGTAACACTTAATTAGATGTCAGATTCACCTTGCTTTTTATTACCTTCCAGATTTGGTCGTCGCATCCCTCATTGTGCCATTATGGTTTGCTGTGGTTTGTCTTGCCTGCTTGTTCTCGCTATACCCGAAGGTACGTCTTCCATCCTTTTTTCTTTTAATCGTCTGTGTAACCTGGCGGTATTTTCCGCGCGCGGTGGCAGAATTTTGGCGGCGGAGCCGTCTTTAAGCAGCGTTAATCGCGGTATTTCTTACGCTGCTCTTTGCCGCGGCATACTCCCCTCGTTGTCATCTCGCGGCATACGCTGCTCAATGTCGGCTCCGCAACCAAAATTTTGCCATTGTGCGCGTACAATACTTCAAAATACGTCTACGTTTAGATTGGTACATATTTTCATTCGTTTTGTTTTCTGGACAAGTGTTAAAGCTAATCGCTGTCAATTATTTTAGACCATACGACTGGTAGAACGGTCCTGGCTTTCATTGGAAGGACCCTGGATACAGCATCATTTTCAAACATTTATCTTTACACCAATGAACTGTACCCAACATCTATAAGGTAACAAAAACATTGAAGTTTAGTCTCCTTTGTTGGCAACCCCGGGGCTAGGAACAAAAGTACGGGCAGAGGACGGGTTCTAAGATGAATGACAAAAAAAGTAATAGGAGGGGAGGGGTGAGGAGATGAATCACATTAGCTATACCCATAGATTAGAACAGTTAAACTTATTACCTTTAGAATTTCGTCGTAAAATAAACGATTTACTTCTCTTATTTAAATATAAAGTTGGAACTGTAACTAGTAACTTTGGACGCTTCATTTAACCAGCTGCTTCTCATTACAATACTCGCAATTCTCATCCAGCAAATTTTTAGTTACTATCTAATCATAATCAAGCATATTATCTGAACAGTTGCTTTCCTAGAACAGTTTCATTATGGAACAATCTACCAAGTTCACTAAAAAATAATTCCGAGGTAATGTCCTTTAAGTGCCATCTACAAGCCTTCTTTAGAAATCTACTCCACAGCTATAGTCCGCCATGATGCGATGACTAGTTTGTCTTAGTATTAATATTTTATATTCTTATATATATTTTTGTGCTATTATACATTTTTATTTTAACTTAGAGGACTCGTCACAAATGGGGCTTTGCCCTGTTCGTGTCTCCTGTCACAACTTTTTTTCTTTTTATTCTTTTCTTGTATACTTATTACTTTATGTTATTTGTTACTTTATATTTTCTTGTCTATTTATTATCTTGTATATTTGTATATTTATCACTGTATATTTACTACTTTATTACTTGTATATTTATTACTGTGATGAATTACTTGTATATTTATTACTGTGACGAATTACAATAAACTAAACTAAACTAAACAAATATAGATGCCCATTTGTTATCTTAAACCGCGGTCTAAGTTAGTTGCGCAAAATGTGCGCTAGACATAGTAGCAGCGTTTCAAACTTGCTGAAAAAGCTGTGACTGAAGAAACAAGGGTTAATAAATAGCTCCAAAAGAAAAGACCTAACCCTAACCCTAACCCTACCCTACAATTATAAGTTCAACATATTTGGCTGACGCCCGGTTCCATCCTATCTTAAAGAGTTTCGAACAATAATATTTTAGTTTCTGCAGTAAAACTTTGGAATTCGTCGTCTAACAATATTGGACTTGTTAAACTTATCAATAATTATCTTTTTTAACTTCAAGTAACCTTCAAAACAAATTAATCTTATTTTAACCACCTTTTATTATATCACTGAACTCTTTCTATTTTTTTTTACTTAGTAAGTTCTAAAACATTGTTTGTAGGTTTTATATAAATCAGAGGATCAAGAATTTGTATGATGCTTTAAAAATTATTAATATTAATGTTATTATTATCCATAGAATTAAAAAAAATGACGAAGGAAAGAAAAAAAAAGGAACACGAATTATAATTTCATTTTTGATATCGTTTTCAGGAACCTCGCAGTTGGGGCTTGTTCCACAAACGCGCGACTTGGTGCAATCGCAGCGCCATATGTCGTTATGTTGGTGAGGAACACAAACTGTCGATTACTGAATTATCCAATTAACCCTTTAACTCCCAAGATTACTAAACTAATCAAAATTCAAGAAAAATCCAGAATTCATTTTGTAAAATATCGAAAAACCAATTGTACCATGTAAAAGTACTCCCATGTTATTTGAATGGTCACCCCATAGGATTTCGTCATAGGATTTCGTCATGTCTCCATAATTGACTCTGGAAGTGAAAGGGTTAAATGAAACTGAGCCTGAATAGCATTCTCTTCCCCAACGCCACGGACCACGGAATCTGGCAGGTTCCGTTTTGTTTAGTATGCGCAGAGTGCTCTGGGGACGAGAATGACTGAATATAGATTTGTGTCGCGCATGCGTAAGGTTGTCAAACCTCGAGTCATTTATTGTGGTTATGTTGTAGTTATATTGTGGTTATAATTCCTTTCAAGAAAAATGAAGCATCGCGGGTATTAAGGACAAACATGGGGGTAATCCAAAGGTTATATTAAGAGAATTCTTTATTGAATTTTGATCCACTGCTTTCGTTCCCGGATTTTTCTTTGGTGGCAAACTTAATACATGTCTTCAAATTTGTCCTTGAAAAAATATGACTGTTCCAGACATTCCCAGAGAAGTTTTAAAATTTAAGACTCAAATCTCAACATCTCGTTCTTTGAAACGTTTGGCTGTATAAAGATGAAGAATTCTAACCTCGAATTACAAAAGATTAATTTGAATATTTTTATTTAAGTTTTCGCGTTGCCAAGTGCTCCACTAACATCTGCAGATGATTTTTGTTTTCCTAGTCCCAGTTACCCGGCCTGAGTGTTACTCTACCAATGGTCATCTTTGGTGTTTTGACGGTGGTCGCTGGCCTCATGACTCTGTTGCTTCCGGAAACACTGGTGGCGACCATGCACCAGACGGTCGAAGAAATGGAGCAGGACAAAGAGTATTATGGGTTGATATGGATGGAGAAACCTTATCCAACCTCGATGCCGTGCTTTAGGAGGTAAATTAAAACGGCAAGTGTTTTAAGAAGATCCTGTTATTCCCTCAGCTTATGATGTATATATGGCTTTATAGTTGGCCGAAACCCAAAAGTATGACTATAAATTTAATTTGCCTGTGTAGCTTGGCGGGACCGTTCGTGTTATTCCACCCTTATGCGAACTACCCCGCCAAAAAGCACTTAAACAATTATAAATAAGTCAACCCTTTTAATATAGATACCGCACAGACCCAGACAAAGCCAGAATGATTCTTAAACCTACTTATTCGTCATTCAAAGGCGATGAATAGCTGGGTAGAAATGTGGAAAGGACGAAGGAAAAGTAGGGTCGCTCCCCGTTTTTCGTTCGGCCTTCCCTTCTCATCAATTAACTCCTACTCACACTGGACGAAAAAATGAATTTACTCAAGTTTGCACATTGAGCAGATATGTAGCAAATTTAGGCCTTTAAATTTGAACCAAATCTGCACTTGGTGCGAAGTGAATGTAAACATACATCTCTACTCACATGCAAATTATGTGTAAATGTGGTGTAAATATACATCTGCCCAAAATTTACAATATCTTTGCTACCCCAAGCAAATCTCATACTTGCTCATCTTTGCCATGCCGACCAAACGTAAAGAAAATGCGGTATTTACCAACTTTGCTTTCTTTGCAAATAAAGTGCAAACATCAAGTTTGATTTGTTGCAAATATGAGCAAAGTTGTACAAATGTGGTCTTTACTACATGTTTACTACTGTTTTGTCACCCATGTAAATCCATTTTTCGCCCAGTGTCAAGAGCGCGGACTGGTAACTGTTCGAATGCGGTGATTATTTCAGGGAGACTATTATTTTGAACATTTTCCACAAAAGTGGCGGTTAATTAACGGACGAATTTAATTCGAGGAAATCTGGTAATTGCGTGTTTTGTCCATGTCGTTTTATTTCACCAGTGACTCTTCAGATTGGGACGCAATTCCAATGGACATCAGAGATGGAGCTCAGGGCGAAAAAAATGAAGCTTAAGAACCGAAGGCCGATGACTCAGGACTATAAATATGTTCTTGTTTTTATTTTACATGAGGCAAAGGCAGTAGGCCTTTCCTAAACATATATTGAACTGATATTTCTTTCTTGAAGTGCCCCTAACCCCAATTTTATTTTTTGCTTAATCAACTCTATGTACGTTGAAAAGTTGAATAGTTAAATATTTCTTGTTTTTAACGTCGCGTTAGTGAGTTGTAGAGATTTGAATTTACAAAATGCTAATTAGATGACGTAAATTCGGGAATTTGCCATTATTTCTACGTCAATTAACAATACGCAGTATACAACTTAAGGAAAATCAATTTGAGAAATACCAAATATAAACTGTGCATAGTCAATTGATTAGACTACGAGCAGTCTCTCTTTCCCAGCGTTAGTCCGTCGAGCGAGAAACGAAAAAACATTAGCGAACGGATAATGGCCGCGCGAAACTGGGGGCGAGGCAGGCGCGCGGGAAAAGAGAGACTACAGACAAAGCCCAAGCGTTTGACTTACGCGTTGCTCGCACAACTCAAAAGTCTGATTGGTTCTTTATTGAAGATCTGTCAACAAGCGTAACGCCGCGGTGACGAGTTGTCAACACTCGAGATCAATGTCATGGCTGACAAGCTCCAGGAATGTTTATCTCGATTTCCCATAGTTCAAACCAGCGTTGAAACCAGAGCAGATCGAAGCGCTTGAAGCTCTTATCGAAGGATGCGATGTCCTCGCTATTTTGCCTACTGGGTTCGGAAAGAGCCTTATGTATCAATTGTTTTGCCAAACAAAACTCTCTTCGAACCCGAAAGCGACTGTTCTTGTGATTTCGCCGCTCAACAGCATCGTGGTCGAACCAGTCAACGAATTAACTGAACTTGGCCTTCCTGCCATCCATTTGAAGGACAACGACGCAGATTGCATGAAAGCCATCTCTGAAGGGAATTTTAGATTTATATTTTGTTGTGCTGAGGCCTGTTTATCGGAGGAATTTCAAAATTTGTTGAATCAGAAAACACAAGGCCGGATATCCAAATGGTGGTTGTTGACGAATCTTACACGGTGTAAAATGGGATTGGCAGGCCTGCACGACTCTTACCTCATGTTTTAAATGCCATTTGTTCCTTCTATAGGTTTTGAACGGGTATTCTACATTTAGCTGTTGGTTAAGGAGGATTTTTGTTTAGACTGAGTTTTAAACCTTTCAAAAGCCGCGTGCAACGGACTAAAGGTCAAGTCTGTCGGTTGTGGTTTCCCGTGGTGTTGCGCTTGTAGATTTTGACCTCATTTTAGCGTCCCTTTTTGCCTGGCGGTTGGTGTGTTGTTTTCGCTTTTAATATTGGCATGTAGAGTTTTATGTAGGAAAGGTTTAAATTTCTCTAACTTTTCTCTCTAAAATACCGGAAAGGATTTGAAATGATCTGTTGGCCGTGAATGTCTTTCCTGCTATTAATGTCACGCTGGGCCCAGCTATTTTAGTTTTGTCTTTGCAGGATTTTAATTTTCAGGATCCAAGCTTTATAGCAGACAGAGTTGTAACTTAATAAGCTATTCAACTTGTAGAAAGTTGAAGTTTGTCTCAGTCAAGGCTGTAATTTTAGGTTCCATTCGCTACGCTTTATAGTTGCGTGGAGCTCGCTGTTTATACTAAAAACTCCGTCGGCAATTTTGATAATCTAGCGACTGCTTCGTTTACGCCACTATGTCATTCAAGTGTAAAATGGGGTTGGCACTCTTCCCTTATGTTTTATAAAATGCCATTTGCTCCTTCTATAGGTTTTGAGCGGGTATTCTACATTTAGCCGTTTGTTATAAAAAGGAGGATTTTAGTTTAAACTGAATTTTTAAACCTTTCAAAAGCCGCATGCAACGGACTGAAGGTCAAGTCTGTCGGTTGTGGTTTCCCGTGGTGTTGCGCTGGAATAACTTTTGAAGTTACATCTACGGACACGGCAAAAATCGTGGCAAGAAGGTTCCTTTGCTGGCCGGTCTACCTCTTATGGCTTTTTTTCGAAGAATCGTTCGAAGAACTCATCTCTTTCGCGGCATTTTACTCTCTTCGCGCTAAAAGGGATTTGGTTTCGGGTAGATTTCCCGCATTGCGATGACATGTAGATTGACAGGATGTCAAAAGAAGTAAATCTGATACCGAAAAATCACTCGACCGTGAAAGTGCATTCGCTTGGGCTTTGTCTGTAGTCTCTCTTTTCCCGCGCGCCTGCCTCGCCCCCAGTTTCGCGCGGCCATTATCCGTTCGCTAATGTTTTTTCGTTTCTCGCTCGACGGACTAACGCTGGGAAAGAGAGACTGCTCGTAGTCTATCAATTGATTCGTAAAAAACATTACTTGGAGGTAAATGTAATTTGTGATAATCGGTATTGACATAAATTAATATTTTGCCGACACGGAACAGAGAACCGGGTACTAGTGTAGTGCGCAGGGGCTCACGGTTCGTGAGTTTGAAAAGTGTTCGTTGATAGATTTGTGTCATTCTACGGTCAGCCTCGCCGCCTCTAGTACTGTTCAAACAAGTTAACTTTCGTCTTAGTTGTCTATTGAAATATCTTAAGATTTGTTATCGGCAGTTTTAGCCGCATTTTAGTCGTTTGTTTCTTAGTTAAAAACACCTTAAAACCCCAAAGGTAGCACCACTGCATAGGTCGGGGGTACACGGTCCCTATTTTTTCCAACATTTGGTTTTTTGGGGTTTACGTGTCCGGCTCTGGTGCGCTTAGAGTTATCGTTATATTATAGTTCTTCGTCAATAACAAAATGTATCGTGGGCCTGGACGGCCAACCTAAAGTTATTGTAATATTATAGTATAGTATATTATAGTAATATTGTAATACGATAGTCCTTTGTCAATAATAAAATGTATTGTGGGCCTGGCTGACCAACGCGCCCATGCCTCAACCTTTGAGTGTGTTCGGTTGTGTAGTGAAGGCAAAATAAACAAGTAGTTGTATAATAAATGATTCCCAAATTTACGTCATCTAATTAGCATTTTGTAAATTCAAATCTCTACAACTCACTAACGCGACGTTAAAAACAAGAAATATTTAACTATTCAACTTTTCAACGTACATAGATTTGATTAAGCCAAAAAAAAAATTGGGGGTTAGGTGCACTTTAAAGTATCTTTCATGTTGTAACCAGGGCACCCGTTGATACTAGCGTTTCAGCTAATGAGTTTACCCTGGCTAAATATTAGATAATAATAACAATTATTATTATTATTATTATTATTATTATTATTATATACCATAATGTTTTTTTATAGAGCAGGTTTAGCCTCGTATCCAGGTAACATGTATGTCCAATATCCTTTGTTTCTGGCACAAACTGCAAGTGTTATGCATGGACTTGCCAATATTAGTGAGATAACAAACTGCAAGTGTTATGCATGGACTTGCCAATATTAGTGAGATAACCTACAAAACTTTTGGGGCAACATGGTTTTACTTGTGCTTTTGTTATTTTTAACAATCTATTTTCCATTTGATTCACAAGACTGAAGTAATGTTTTGACTTTCTTTCATCCCAGAAGATGCTGTGCTGAAAGCACAAGTTGGCTATAGATTCATTATAAATTCCACTGTGCTACAAGAACAAAATAGAATATAATGATTAATTGTTTTACGTTCGGAAACCTGTACATTGATCGGTCCCGTTCTATTTTTAGGAAATGCCCATCGAGCGTATGCTGCAACCTCGTCCCAGCGCCTTCTCCGCGTTGAAAAATGGCAGTACGTTTTTATCCCTTTTCCCCAAGAATCGTGGAGTATTAACTCACGTGACATATGATGAAGTGTGATTGTTCTGCTTGAAACAAGGCTTTCAAATATCAAGAAAACTATTATGGTTGCCCGATCTCTGGGAGTAACCCTTAATATGACAGTTTATAAGATGTCACGTGATAAGATAATCCACGCTTCTGAACAAATGAATATTTTGAAGTTCATCGCGTCTGTTGAGGGCATTATTTAGTTGTAAGAGTTTTTCCTTTGACCTAGAGCTAACATTATATACACGTAAAATACATGGAATCTTAGTTCCACAGTGGAACCTCGTTGATCCGGTCAACACTGGGCCATCACTGGGCCATCACTGGGCCACCGAAATCTGGCCGTATTAACGGGGCGTCCGTATTAACGATATTGGTATCATTCAGTTCATCATCATCATCAATCTTCATTTATTCACGAATATCCTATTCTAAGTTTGTTTATATGACTCAGCATTTTTCAGGCTTCAATAAGTGGTCGTAATAAAGAGATGGCTGTTTTTTTACTGTAGTTCCAATGAATATAAGGCTAAATGGTAGCTTTCTCTATCGTTTGTCTAACCGGATGTGGTCACTTAAGACGTGGATCGCGACGTTTCGATCACGTACTGCTGTTCGTCAACATGCGACGGAGTCGACTAGATGTGTAACGCTAGATGTGTAACGCTAGATTTGTTACGCCCTTCCCACTCTCTGTAATAAACCCCATCCTTCTAATATGTTCAACCCTCAAGGATCGAGTGTCATCGCTTTATCTGCTTTATCTATGATAATCGTATAAAATGAACCTCGCGTGCCTTTCTGCCTGAGTCGCGGTTGTTATGAATCACAGTGTGGCGGCGTGACGGTGTGACGCTTCCGTGGCGTTGTTTTGGTGGCGTTACTGTTGAACTGTGTTGACCGAGGGAAAAGCGGACTGTGTTGACCGAGGGAAAAGCGGAAGTGCGGGAATAATGAAACTATATGCGTGCATAAATTTGCATGCAAAATCGTGACAAAAAAATCAAAATCAAAACGGAGTACAAATTTTAACTCATGCCGCTTCGTTCGCACATGAGTAATAATCATTGAAAGGCAATTGATATAATTAAATATAATTGATAATAATTATTTGATTACATACATTTTCATTGCTTGGATAAATCTATAAAAATTGAAACTCAAAATTTGCATTCCGTCCCTTAATTTTATTATTGTTATTTATCTGACCAGTTAATAACAGTCTACAAATAATGTGGAACAAAGCGTTGCCACTGGGTCAAGCCCAGGCGCAAATCCTACCGTCCAGAACGACGTCGGACACCTTATTGACAATATATAACGTATAAAGTTGTGCTGATGTGACAATTAGGGACCTACTACTTTCACTTTTGCGAAGTGCAGTGGAACGTTTACTTTGGGAGACCTCCATTAAGTGGACACAAGTTGTCGTTTTACAGTTCCTCGTTTTACAAGTGCGCGTTTTATAAGTCCTCGTTTTTCAAGATCTCGTTTTTGAAGTCCACGTTTTACAAGTCCAGTCCAGTCCAGTCTTACAGTATGCCCGCATGTGCAAACACAGCATGCTTAATTTAGCTAAGCCTGTTGATGCCAATCATATGATTTCCGTTCCATGTCTTGACATCTCGTCATTCCCAGAATTAGAACCAGTAAATCGGTTTCTTGGAATCCATTGGGTCGATCGTCGCTTTCGATCGCGTGTGTGAAGCTCCAGATACAAGAAAAAAATGGTTTATTCCAACATTATTACTGCTTTCCTCTTGTGTTCAGTGTTCTCCAGTATAAGTGCTGATGAAAGGGTCATTTATGTTTCACCAAGTGGAAATGATTATTCAAATTGCAGCGAGGAAGCCAAGTGCACACTCAACAGGGCTTTGTGGCTCGCTTCTGGTCTCAACGCAACGAGAATATTCGCGAGTAACGGAAATTACTCGCTGAAAACAAGCCACAGTTTTAACAGGGTTTCTTCTTTTGGTCTCTTTGGAAATATATCCCGTGATGACGTTCAAATAACATGCGAACCAAATGTTAGTCTCTCGTTTACTCTCAGCGAGAATATCACTTTCGAAGGAGTCAAGTTTCAAAAGTGTGGTGGATGGCATCAAGGTGTCGGAGTGACCAAGAATTACCCAAATCTCAAGGGTGCAAGATTCAAGGCCGCCTTAGATTTCCGATATTGTAGAAACCTCCGTATGTCTAATGTTGAAATTTCGTCGTCTCCAGGAATCGGCGCTAATTTATATGATGTTGGGGACGTTGTGAACTTTACAGACTGTTTGTTTGCCGATAATTACGCTTCGAATGAACAATTCAATGTCAACCAGTTTCAGAGTGGAAGATACATTTACTCAGGAGGCGGTGTGTTTGTTCAATTAAATCCATATGGCTACGATACCTTGAATGTGACACCAAGCGAACATGATTCGTATCAACACAATAACAACTACGAATTCACAAATTGCCACTTTATCAGAAACAAAGCTCTGTGGTTGAACGCAAGTGAAGAGACCAATCTGAACACACCAGAACGTCCGTTTAGTCGGGGAGGTGGGTTAGCAGTATATTTCTTAGGGAATGCAAGTGGGTGCCTCATTAAAATCCAATCATGTAATTTCACTGGTAACAGTGCATTATGGGGTGGAGGTCTTCAAGTTGAGACGAAATACAAAACGGAGAACAATTCTCTTATAGTGAAAGCAACAGAGTTCCGAGACAATTACGCTGTGTTATCCGGTGGAGGGGCCCGAATAGGAAACGTAGCATTAAAGGGAGCCCAACTTCGTATGAACCGATTCAATATGAGCAATTGTTCATTTGTAAACAACCAAGCGAAATGGGGAGGTGGTACGTCATTGTATGGAACAACAATTCCCCGAAAGTGTGAAAAGCACACCGATCCCGCTGTTACTCAATTTTCCTTTCGTGGATGTCGCTGGCTGGGGAATGAGGGCAATATAGGGGCTGCCATGGGTGCGTATCTTTATAACCAGAATGAAGACCAAATTGGACCGGAAATCCCCTACCGCGTGTGTTTTCAGAATGATACTTTGTTTAGTTTCAATAAAGTAAATCTGCTTCACCACAATCTGACGACTGGACAAGGAACTCTGTACAGCGAGCAGGTACCTCTTATCTTCCAAAACGATGTACAATTTATAAACAATACTCAGTCTGCGTTAGTTCTAGATGGGTCGGCAGTGGATGTTTATGACAGGGTAGACTTTATTAATAACACCGGTATCAGGGGAGGAGCGATAGCAATGTATGGACGATCGAGAATTATTTTATACGAAAATACCTCTTCAATAACATTCGAAGCAAACAAGTGTCGTGACAAAGGTGGAGCTCTTTACATTCAAGCCCCAGGACCCCCGCTGGTGAGCTTTGACGCAACTGAAAGCTACAATCCAGCCTGTTTCTTTGGGTACTCCGATTCTTCAAAAGGTTATAACGAATGGAAAACAAGTGTTGTCTTTAAAGATAACAACGCATCTTTAGGAAATTCAGTCTATGCTACAACACTTAAGAAGTGTCGGCAAGCGGGCGAAAGTCGACAAGAAAATGATGTGCTAAAATGGAACTTTGTTAAATTCGACAACCTGCCTCAAAATAATAACACTTCTCTTTTGGGTGAAGTTGCTACGGATCCGGTGGAGATAAGATACAACAGGACAGACTGGGAGGTGGCCCCGGGTGAGATTTTCAATGCAACTATTCATTTGTTTGACGAGGTTGGAAACTGTGTCCCGGGAATTGTCAATATCGACATCAATTCTAAATCGTCTTCAGTCAGTCTTATTAACCCGTCATCGCTCTTTCTTGCAACAGACGACGACATAAAAAACATCAGCTTACGTGGAAAAACCGGAAGCATTTGTTCTGTGAAACTAAGTTATATTGGAAGTCAACTTTTAGAAAAAACTATAGACAATGTAACATTAAAGAATTGCTTCGCCGGCTTCAATTTTGACAACAGCACTTCAATATGTAAATGCATGTCCACTGAGACCAGGGCAAGAGGAATATCGCATTGTGGCACTGATGGAAGGACTGTTTATGTAAAGGGAGGGTACTGGGCAGGTTATGTCGATAAAAAGTTTACTACATATTTCTGCCCTCCTGGATACTGTAACCACTCAACCTTAAACGCGGATTATCAGTATGTTGAGGGTCACGTTTGTAATGAGTACAGAAATCAGAAGAGCGTTCTTTGCGGAAAATGTAAGCATAATTACAGTATTTCCTTTGGAAGTGAACGCTGCCTTGACACTTGTACTTACTGGCACTTGTTTTACATTCTACCCATTGGCTTAGGCTTTCTCTTTCTTGTCATCATTGTGATGCTGATAGATCTTGATATTGTTACTGGAAACCTGAATGCTTGGTTGTATTCATACCAAATCATGAAACTGTTGACACCTGATGGGTTTGAATTTGACCCTATTATCGAGTTTGTCATCGCTTTTACCAATGTGCACATACACATTGGTCGTGACCACAGTTTCTGCTTGGCCAAAGGCTTGGACGACGCCGATAAATTAATCCTTATGTACGCCATTCCCACATATGTTTTACTGGTTGCCGGCTTGTTGAAGTGGTTAGTCAGTCGTTATCCCGACTGGTGCTTTAGCAGAAAAGTCCTAAGAAGTACGCCTTCAGCTCCTTTTCGCGCTGTATGCACTATTATTGTGTTCTGTTATACAGATATCACAAGAATTTCTCTCAAGATCCTGGATCCCGCCAAAGTTGCGCCAAAGACCACGGTTCTCTTTGATTATGGTGGACTCGAAATGTTTCATGGAAAGCACATTGTGTATGGAATCGTTGCCATAATCTGGATCGTGGTATTCGTGCTTCCGTTTCCCTTAATCCTCTTGTGTTACCCGTACCGAACTAAATGTGTTAGCGTGTTGAATCTCAATCGCTGGAAACTATATTTTGATGCTTTTCAAAGCTGCTTCAAAGATCAATATAGGTGGTTTGCAGCTTTCTATTTTCTCTGTCGACTGGGAATCTTGTTGCTCCATACTTACTTACCGGCCAGTTCAACAAAAAGGGTTGTCATGCAGAGCGCCTGCATCTTAATTCTCTTTTTCTTCGCGTTGTTGAGGCCTTACAAGGAAGACAGTGACGTCAAACAAAACAACAGTAACAGTACCGTGGAATCTAGTGATGGCGTCAATCAAGCCGGGCACGGGAACGAGAGGATTCGAAGATCAGCGGAGGGAAACACTGGTGACGTCCAACAAGAAGAACGCAGCTACGAGTGGATAAACAAATCAGATGTGGTGCTCTTGACAAACCTCTCTCTTATTACCGTGATCAGTTCACCACTCGACACTGATCCCAAAAATCTAGGTTTTCAAATTACTGTGAAAATTTTGGCCTACGTTCCCATAGTAGTGCTGTTGGTACTGGGCTACCGAGCGTTAAGGACCTACTGCTCGGCGGCAGACACAATGCTTCAGGACGATGAGACAGTTCCAATTATGTCGGAAACCTCTCGTACTTCGCATGGTAGCTGTGGAGTGACACCCGAAACCTCTCTTACTCAACATGGTTCCAGAGGAAGCCACTCCAGCATCATATAAACAAATGCATTCTCTTTACCGGCGTAAGAAAAGGTGCGAAATTGACGCACGTTCTAAACTTCCTTTCCACTTGAAGAAATGTGAAAACGATAAATATAACATCAGAAAAAAGCAATCAATAATTTCAGTGAAATTCCTATTCCCTCAACGTGCAATTAAAAGCGTGAAAACGCGTGCGACTAAATCACGATTGGTTTTTATTTTAAACCTGATTGGTTGATAAAGTGGCGCGAGATTGTTTATCCAATTACAAAGCGTAGCAATACAAAACCAAACTAATAGCGAAATTACTTTCGACACTATGCAGTTATTGGCCTCCAATACCATTTTGATATCTGTTCTATCCTATCCTTTTTGCGTTCGCGCCGATTTAAGGTTACAGTGTACCATTTATCGAAAAAATTTTTTTGGCATTAAAATAAAGTTTACAGGATGAACTTTCATCCCAAAAAAAATTATCGAAAAATAGGGAAAATTGACGGAGAAATGACGGTATAACTTTTGTGGGCGGAGTTTGTTTATTAAGCGATATGTTTTTTTAAGCGCCGTTTTCTCAAAGTTAATTTTTCGCTTGTTGGGGACACTTAAAAGAGCTACAACTCAAAGGGAATTTGTTCGATTTTCCTTAAATTTGGACAGAAGCTAGGCTAACATATAATCAACAAAATTCTTAATTCTGAAAACTTTTTCGTCAAGAGCCATTTCCGTGCGATCATTCCAATTTTTTTCTCTCCTTTTCGAAAATATTCTGTAACTTTTCACTGCAATTGAATATGGGAAATCGCCGACACGTTTTTTCAGCGCTTCGTGTCTGGAAAACCGAGAACAAATCAAATTAGCAAAATATAATAATCGCTTTGAGTTATAGCGTTTTAAAGCTGATTCGGACGTTCGAATTAGACGTCGTAAAAAAATTCGACAATTCATTTTATTACCAAATGGTTTCCATATTTAGATAGCCAGCTCTTTAAGCTTTAATTTGATATCTGGGTTTAGGTATATTAAGTGTAATCTTAAGACGCTAGAGCTGTTATACTGGAGACACCCCCGAAGGTACACTGTAACCTTAAGGTGGCTCCATATTGTTCGGCCCTCCCGTCTTTTGCATCCCATTACAGCTAGCCCGATGGTGTGGCTAAAAATCTTTTAGTTGGAACCAGTAAATCTTTTATCAGTCAACAACGTGGTATCCAAATGACGTCATCATTCGTTGCCACGGCAACGCGAAAAGAGGTCAAAAATACGCTATTTTGGACCATTTCAGGCAAATAAATTCGGTACATAGAGTTCAGAGATACCTTAAATTTATGTAAAAATGACATATCTCTGAATCCTATGTACAGATGTTTTTCAAAATTGGCCCAAATGTTTGTTATGTTTATAAGACGAAAATGTATAAAAATCAAAAAATTTTACCGAGCAGTTTTGAAGTTATTAGCCTCAAAAGGTTGAAAATGGGGTCTTTTTGGCCTCTTTTGAATTGCCATGGTAACAAATTTTGATGTCGTAGCCAGCTAAATTTGTTCATTGGTTAAGTGTTTACAAACCTGTACTAAACGTTTTCTCTTAACTTTACTGGTGTAGCTGTGATTGAATATGATAGATGTATCGTGATGGGAATGTTTAAAGTATTAGGAGCCACCTTAAAGCGAATTTCGAAAATCCCCGACACTTTTGGAGGCCAATGTTTGCTTAATATCACGTAACTACCGGTAGTTTCGCGGTGCGAAATAGTAGCGCAGGTAATTCGCTTTTATAAACATCGGTCATTTTGCGTTCAAAGTGCCGTATCGCGTCTTTTTTTCACACTGTCGACGAAATTCTAATTGTCGGAACTGCCGTCTAGTCCTGCGCTTATTTCCGCCGAAAGTCTCTTTAATTTCTGATTATTGCTAGTATTAGCTTTAAATTGATACATAGGTTTGGGTACTTTGTATTAAAACTGAGCGTGTGACACGGTCAAACCTCTTGGAATGTAACCTTAAAGGGGCTTTGTCATGGCAGGTTTTATGCTTGTCTCAGACTGTGCCGGTTAGAATTAAAACCGAGCATCTTATTTCAAACACGAAACCCTCTTAGAACACCAAGAACAAGATATCAAGTAAATTCGTGTACAAAGAATAAACCATAATCAGTTTCAAGCAAATTTTCCAAAACACATTGAACAAACTTGAAGCTGAAAATTGGCCAATTTTTTCAAGTTGCAATCAACTTCCATCCTGCCCATCTGTAGTCAGAGACACTTGTTTATAGTTTCATTATACTCGTAAAGCAATTCTTAACAACACTGGACCGTTATTTTTGCGTTTCCACTGATATAAATATGTCTTTTGGCTTTTTAAGATAACACTATAAATGGTGTCGTAGCCTCTTTAAGGTGCACAAGTTAAATAACATATTGTAATGTTTGAACTTCATATCACCGATGGACAGGCCGAATTTATAACTTTCACATGTAGTAGATAAAATATTCGCGTCCGATCTGTATGGGCGTTTACAATGGCGAGCCGAAGGCAAGCCATTGTAAACGCCCATACAATATATTATAATATAATATATAATAATATATAATATATAATATTTTATCGTACTTATAAAATAATATTTTATCGTACTTATGAGATGAAGCAATGAGTAGAGATCTGTATCAAAAGTTAATTCTACTGTTTAATAATTCATCAATTCATTTGATTTGTATTGGGATTTACAGAGGTGTACATGTGACTCAAATACCACCTATTGATTTGTCATAACTGTTATGAATTATTAACGAATTTTATAAGTTTAATTAATTAAACTGTTCTGTAGAATAGACAGGTCGAATTTATAACTCACATGTTTAACTAAACCGTTCTGTATAATGAATTAAGTGAAATAAGTGTTTTTTTTTATATAGAACGATGACTACCTTTATAAGTACTGATTTACTACATCATGATACACCAGCGGTAACTAGCAGTTAAATGTTGAAATAGCTTTTAATGTTCAAATATGTAAGTCTGCATGGCCGTACAGACATTTGATCGGTTTATAAGACCGTATAAAAATTTCGTGCAAAATCTTCAGTAGCAGTGTTCTCGAGTTTGTGCAAAATGTTAGTTCACGAACTTTATATGAAACAGTTCCTTGTAGCAATATTGTTTTTTGTTTTGTTTCAGACGAAAAGGATGTCGCTGTCTGTGATCAGAACTGACTTGATTAGCTACTACTCTACTACTACTCAGCCGGCTGCAAGGCAGTCGGCCACGATCCTTCCCCACTGTTTCCTATCCTGCGCCATCCGTCTAATTTCCTCTGGTAGTGGTGGGTGCTCGCTATTTATGACCTTGGCAATATACTGGTGGAACTTATTAGCTTAATTATTAGCTTTCAATATTATATTGTACCTTTCAACTTCTCTGCATTTTTAGTTTGTTTCTGTAGACTCTGCGTCACATCCTCTAGCTCGGAGTAGAAACTGAGGTAAACGAGGTAGAAAAACAGCAAAAGAAAACTTTTACTATTTTTTATATTTCGATAAAAATCCTGTAAAAAAGAGACCAATTAAAAGAAACCACCTGAATGAAAAAAAATAAATAAATAAAAACAAGCAGAATGCATTTTTGCTATTTTACAGGGTAAAGTTTAATATTTTAAATAGTATATAGTACATAAGAGAGACAAATCCGCCTTTGGTACGGCGCTTTACTTTGTTCTGAAACTGATGCATCATCAATTTCACAGACAGCCAGTACTGAACGTGCCGACAGCGGTATGTGCGGCGGTTAACAGCAATTTCAGAGCACATTTCGATAAAATGTTTTTTGATTGCGAAAAGCGCTTGTTCTAGAATGAAATTTCCCTCAGTCAGTCCCTGTGAAGATCGCAGGGAGAGCTGCGCAGTTCTCTTCTACTTCTCTCCCTTTCATCATTGTGCTCTTGCAAGCCGGCATAATCAGTACAGGATCCTGATTATATTTCTATATTTTTGTAGTCGCTGGATTCCTAAATTCTTCAGCGACCTCAAAGACCTTGATAATCTGGTACAGCACTGTGACTTATTCCCTGGAAGATCGTAGCTGATCGTCTCAGAGCCTTTCTTTAATTTAATTGTGTGTATATTAGTACCTTGCTGAGATTCCTATTTTGAAAATTTTGTGCTGCCTAGTTCAGTGCCAGTTTCCCTGCCAGTGTCGATACACGCTGTCTTCCTTCTCATATCCACGCTAAGCAAGTTCCAGCCATTTGAACAGAATAACTTTTAAATCACTGTTGACCTCGCTAGCATGGAATTCCGGTTGTTGAAATATGAGCTTCAATAAACGGTGGAAGTATCCATCACACAAATACAAACTAAAGCCAGTCAAGGCGACGGGTCAACATCAAGCTACATCAGCTAACATCGTCATCTCGACACTGAATAGAAATGCCGCATTCGCTTGGATCGTTAGCGCAGCTGAATGTTTTGTCCTGTAATCCGCGAAAAGGTGTTGATCGTACGAATACTTCAGAATTAACGTTCAATTTTCTACAGGTGTTCAGTGGAAACGAACTCAATTCAGAAACTCGGAAACTTTGAGCGCAATGGGACAGAGAAACGCTTGCGTTATTTTAGAACTACAGGCGAGTTACATGTTAAATGTTATGTTATAGACTAACTGAGAACCTCGACTGTGTGTTTTTGTAGTCAGAAAAGGAAGAATGCATGGTCGAGGAAAACAAGCGATGAACACGGGTAGGAGCCGATTAAATCGAGACTAGGTTTGCGCCTTTCCAGTGAGCGGAAACAATTTCCGCGGGAATCTAAAAGCCCCCTGCAGTAAACACAGTTCTCAAAATAAAAAGATACGCGAAAGGGTTGACTCAAGGATATATGGGAGAGGAAGGCCCCGGGCTATCGGCTCCTGTCTGAATGCATTTGTAACAAACCGTACCTGTTGTGCTTTCCTGTGTATTTTTCTCTTCTGGGAGGCTCCTGAAAACCGCGGCCTTGGGCGAGTTTCTCTTCAACAATCGAAACATAAGCGGGGGCTGGCGGAGGGGAGGGGGGCATTTTACGGTCTTAAAGTCGCTAGCAAACTCGCGCGAGAATCCACGCTTTCAAACATTGAACCTTCATCTTATAATTATTGTGTTTTACAGGCTTGGCTACCTCGACTTAGTTTGTTACATTGATCAACGGCGCGTAAATGAATCTCGACTCGTCCACAAATGTTTTAGTTATCAACTGGACTATAGCATGTTAATTCACGTAGTTTTGACTGTCTGTCAAGTGCCATTTGTTAGCACAGAGGAGGCTAAAAATTGGCAGGAAACTGCACAAACGTTTGAAATTAATACCTCTGTACTCATAGGCGTACGAGGGGTAGGGGCTGGGGGGGTTGTAGCCCCCCCCCCCTAGTCGAAAAAAATATAGTATTATTCGGGCAAAACTGGTCGACTATTCGGGCACGACAGATCACAGAAAAATTACTGAATTATTTTGTGATTCAATGTCTTAAATTAATTGTCTTTATTTCGTTACTCACATTACTCACTTAACTTTCTAACCAAGCTCTACTACATCGATCATGTTATTGATGTGATGGCTCCATAAGATGCTAACCGCGTGAGCAGACATAGGCCCTATTTACATGGAAAGGGGATGATACTAGTGCTAGGATCATCCGAGCGCAACATGTTTTCTACTTTCAGTTTTCATGCGAAGGGTTGCATTTGGCCCTAGCGCTAAGATCACCCTAGCGCTAGGATCATCCGAGCTCCATGTAAACGGCCTCGGGAGCCCCAAGGTTATCTGTCGCCCACCGTCTTGCTTTGCAACCGCGCCGAACTCAAACGTACTGGGGCCATCCTGCCGAATTTTTCACGTAAACCAAATGAAGATCGGATGATGATGATGATGATGATGATGAACTTTATTCATGTGTCAATCATCCTAGCACTAGGATCATCCTCTTTCCATGTAAATAGGGCCATAGAACGACAAATTTGCGTTGTGGTCCGCCAAAGGTGGGAATGATATTGTAGACCGCGCAGGGACTGAAACTAAGTATAACATTTGGCGACCATCTTGCTTAGGACAGTATGTGTGGTTGCTATCTGGTCGTTAAAAGTATGTCTCTCGAAGTCTCGTAAAAAATATCTTATCGGTACCGTGTGAAGTGCGAAGAATGCGAGATGTAGAAGCTCATTCTCGCATCGTTCACAGTGGTAGAAAAGTAAAATGTCAGCGAATGCTAGAATCATCATCATGACGAATAAACATGACGTCACGAGTTTCATTCGGGCAAATAAAGTTCAGCCCCCCCCCCCCGACAAAATTTTTCCCGTACGCCGATGTCTGTACTCTAATTGATTATTGGTAATGACTAATTAAAATGCGCGTAGAATTCAGGATAGGCCTCTTTATGTCAGGTTGCAAGGAAATCTTGTTAATCAAGAGGAATTTTTTTCTTCGTTTTTCTAATAACGCTAATGTTCCAATATTGAGTACGATGTACTATAAAAATGTACCCATAAGCTTCATAACTGTTAGTTATTTAACACCTCACACACAATCCATTTTTATACCCTGTATTCGCCCAAATAATTTTAAAAATCTCCGATACACTATTGTAAGGCCAATATGATGTGACAATTAGGGACCTACTAGTTTCACTTTTGCGAAGTGCAATGGAACGTTTACTTTGGGAGACCTCCATTAAGTGGACACAAGTTGTCGTTTTACAGTTCCTCGTTTTACAAGTGCGCGTTTTATAAGTCCTCGTTTTTCAAGATCTCGTTTTTGAAGTCCACGTTTTACAAGTCCAGTCCAGTCCAGTCTTACAGTATGCCCACATGTACAAACATGCTTAAAATTTAGCTAAGCCTGTTGATGCCAATCATATGATTTCCGTTCCATGTCTTGACATCTCGTCATTCCCAGAATTAGAACCAGTAAAACGGTTTCTTGGAATCCATTGTGTCGATCGTCGCTTTCGATCGCGTTTGTGAAGCTCCAGATACAAGAAAAAAAATGGTTTATTCCAACATTGTTACTGCTTTCCTCTTGTGTTCAGTGTTCTGCAGTATAAGTGCTGATGAAAGGGTCATTTATGTTTCACCAAGTGGAAATGATTCTTCAAATTGCAGCGAGGAAGCCAAGTGCACACTCAACAGGGCTTTGTGGCTCGCTTCTGGTCTCAACGCAACGAGAATATTCGCGAGTAACGGAAATTACTCGCTGAAAACAAGCCACCGTTTTAACAGGGTTTCTTCTTTTGGTCTCTTTGGAAATTTATCCCGTGATGACGTTCAAATAACATGTGAGCCAAATGTTAGTCTCTCGTTTACTCTCAGCGAGAATATCACTTTCGAAAGAGTCAAGTTTCAAAAGTGTGGTGGATGGCATCAAGGTGTCGGAGTGACCAAGAATTACCCAAATCTCAAGGATGCAAGATTCAAGACCGCCTTAGATTTCCGATATTGTAGAAACCTCCGTATGTCTAATGTTGAAATTTCGTCGTCTCCAGGAATCGGCGCTAATTTATATGATGTTGGGGGAGTTGTGAGCTTTACAGACTGTTTGTTTGCCGATAATTACGCTTCGAATGAACAATTCAATGTCAACCAGTTTCAGAGCGGAAGATACATTTATTCAGGAGGCGGTGTGTTTGTTCAATTAAATCCATATGGCTACGATACCTTGAATGTGACACCAAGCGAACATGATTCGTATCAACACAATAACAACTACGAATTCACAAATTGCCATTTTATCAGAAACAAAGCTCTGTGGTTGAACGCAAGTGAAGAGACCGATCTGAACACACCAGAACGTCCGTTTAGTCGGGGAGGTGGGTTAGCAGTGTATTTCTTAGGGAACGCAAGTGGGTGCCTCATTAAAATCCAATCATGTAATTTCACTGGTAACAGTGCATTATGGGGTGGAGGTCTTCAAGTTGAGACGAAATACAGAACGGAGAGCAATTCTCTTATAGTGAAAGCAACAGAGTTCCGAGACAATTACGCTGTGTTATCCGGTGGAGGGGCCCGAATAGGAAACGTAGCATTAAAGGGAGCCCAACTTCGTATGAACCGATTCAATATGAGCAATTGTTCATTTGTAAACAACCAAGCGAAATGGGGAGGTGGTACGTCATTGTATGGAACAACAATTCCCCGAAAGTGTGAAAAGCACACCGACCCCGCTGTTACTCAATTTTCCTTTCATGGATGTCGCTGGCTGGAGAATGAGGGCAATATAGGTGCTGCCATGGGTGCGTATCTTTATAACCAGAATGAAGACCAAATTGGACCGGAAATCCCCTACCGCGTGTGTTTTCAGAATGATACTTTGTTTAGTTTCAATAAAGTAAATCTACTTCACCTTAATCTGACGACTGGACAAGGAACTCTGTACAGCGAGCAGGTACCTCTTATCTTCCAAAACGATGTACAATTTATAAACAATACTCAGTCTGCGTTAGTTCTAGATGGGTCGGCAGTGGATGTTTATGACAGGGTAGACTTTATTAATAACACTGGTATCAGGGGAGGAGCGATAGCAATGTATGGACGATCGAGAATTATTTTATACGAAAATACCTCTTCAATAACATTCGAAGCAAACAAGTGTCGTGACAAAGGTGGAGCTCTTTACATTCAAGCCCCAGGACCCCCGCTGGTGAGCTTTGACGCAACTGAAAGCTACAATCCAGCCTGTTTCTTTGGGTACTCCGATTCTTCAAAAGGTTATAACGAATGGAAAACAAGTGTTATCTTTAAAGATAACAACGCATCTTTAGGAAATTCAGTCTATGCTACAACACTTAAGAAGTGTCGGCAAGCGGGTGAGAGTCGACACGAAAATGATGTGCTAAAATGGAACTTTGTTAAATTCGACAACCTGCCTCAAAATAATAACACTTCTCTTTTGGGTGAAGTTGCTACGGATCCGGTGGAGATAAGATACAACAGGACAGACTGGGAGGTGGCCCCGGGTGAGATTTTCAATGCAACTATTCATTTGATTGACGAGGTTGGAAACAGTGTCCCGGGAATTGTCAATATCGACATTAATAATAAATCGTCTTCTGTCAGTCTCATTAACCCGTCATCGCTCTTTCTTGCAACAGACGACATCATCAAAAACATCAGCTTACGTGGACAAATCCGAAGCATTTTTTCTGTGAAACTAAGTTATATTGGAAGCCAACTTTTAGAAAAAACTATAGACAATGTCACATTAAAGAATTGCTACGCCGGCTTCAATTTTGACAACAGCACTTCAATATGTAAATGCATATCCATTGAGACCAGGGCAAGAGGAATATCGCATTGTGGCACTGATGGAAGGACTGTTTATGTAAAGGGAGGATACTGGGCAGGTTATGTCGATAAAAAGTTTACTACATATTTCTGCCCCCCTGGATACTGTAACCACTCAACCTTAAACGCGGATTATCAGTATGTTGAGGGTCACGTTTGTAATGAGTACAGAAATCAGAAGAGCATTCTTTGCGGAAAATGTAAGGATAATTACAGTATTACCATTGGAAGTGAACGCTGCCTTGACACTTGTACTAACTGGCACTTGTTTTACATTCTACCCATTGGCTTAGGCTTTCTCCTTCTTGTCATCATAGTGATGCTGATAGATCTTGACATTGTTACTGGATACCTGAACGCTTGGTTGTATTCATACCAAATCATGAAACTGTTGACACCTGATGG
This sequence comes from Cladopsammia gracilis, assembly GCA_022457155.1. Lineage (NCBI taxonomy): Eukaryota > Metazoa > Cnidaria > Anthozoa > Scleractinia > Dendrophylliidae > Cladopsammia > Cladopsammia gracilis. The sequence continues at coordinate 1,171,408 of JAJGOT010000032.1, forward strand.
GTTTGAATTTGACCCTTTTATCGAGTTCGTCATCGCTTTTACCAATGTGCACATAGACATTGGTCGTGACCACAGTTTCTGCTTGGCCAAAGGCTTGGACGACGCCGATAAATTATTTGTTATGTACGCCATTCCCACATATGTTTTGCTTGTTGTCGGCTTGTTGAAGTGGTTAGTCAGCCGTTATCCCGACTGGTGCTTTAGCAGAAAAGTCCTAAGAAGTACGCCTTCAGCTCCTTTTCGCGCTGTATGCACTATTCTTGTGTTCTGTTATACAGATATCACAAGAATTTCTCTCATGATCCTGGATCCCGCCAAAGTTGCGCCAAAGAGAACGGTTCTCTTTGACTATGGTGAACTCGAAATGTTTCATAGTAAGCACATCGTGTATGGAATCTTTGCCATAATCTGGATCGTGGTATTCGTGTTTCCATTTCCGATAATCCTCTTGTGTTACCCGTACCGAACTAAATGTGTTAGCGTGTTGAAACTCACTCGCTGGAAACTGTATTTTGATGCTTTTCAAAGCTGCTTCAAAGATCAATATAGGTGGTTTGCAGCTTTCTATTTTCTCTGTCGACTGGGAATCTTGTTGCTCCATACTTACTTACCGGCCAGTTCAACAAAAAGGGTTGTCATGCAGAGCGCCTGCATCTTAATTCTCTTTTTCTTTGCGTTGTTCAAGCCTTACAAGGAAGACAGTGACGTCAAACAAAACAACCAAGGTAACAGTACCGTGAAATCTAGTGATGGCGTCAATCAAGCCGGGCACGGGAACGACAGGATTCGAAGGTCAGCCGAGGGAAACACTGGTGACGTCCAACAAAAAGAACGCAGCTACCAGTGGATAAACAAATCAGATGTGGTGCTCTTGACAAACCTCTCTCTTATTACCGTGATCAGTTCACCACTCGACACTGATCCCAAAAATCTAGGTTTTCAAGTTACTGTGAAAATTTTGGCCTACGTTCCCATAGTAGTGCTGTTGGTACTGGGCTACCGAGTGTTAAGGACCTACTGCTCGGCGGCAGACATAAACGTGCTTCAGGACGATGAGACAGTACCAATTATGTCTGAAACCTCTCGTACTTCGCATGGCAGCTGTGGAGTGACACCCGAAACCTCTCTTACTCAACATGGTTCCAGGGGAAGCCATTCCAGCATCATATAAACAAATTTATTATATGACCCGTACGGCCCTGCGAACCTTTTCTTTGCAAAACCATTGATGAAAGTCCCGTATGAGGGCCGTACGCATTTGCGCGAGCGGGACCGGTAAAAGGCGTACGGCCCTACTACAAAAGCAGATGGCCTCGCGCGTTAGAATTTCAAGTAATTTTGTCTCCAAATTGGTCATATGATAAAATACTTGTTGACTAAGTTAGGTCGGGCCGGATGGGAAAATATTTGGCTCTCGGTGATGGCGCACGGACCTCGCTGCGCTCGGTCCGTACGCCATGACCTCGAGCCAAATATTTTCCTATCCGGCCCTCCCACTTAGTCAATAAGTACATAGCATTCTCTTTACCGGCGTAAGAAAAGGTGCGAAATTGACGTACGTTCTAAACTTCAGTTCCACTTGAAGAAATGTGAAAACGATAAATATAACATCAGAAAAAAGCAATCAATAATTTCAGTGAAATTCCTATCCGCTGAACGTGCAATTAAAAGCAAAAAAAATGAACTAATAAGTTGCATTAAGAATTGTATAAATCATTTTACATTTCACTTGAGTGTCTTAAAACCAAAACCAAAGTAATTACTCTGGCCAGTGACAACGGACACAGACAATTCGACGAACCAATAAGAACTTGAAACAAATACACGTAGCCGGCGCCAAGCGCGGGAAAACGCGTGCGACTAAGTCACGATTGGTTTTGATTTTAAATCTGATTGGTTGATAAAGTGGCGCGAGATTGTTTAGCCAATTACAAAGCGTAGCAATACAAAACCAAACTAATAGCAAAATTTCTTTCGACACTATGCAGACATTGGCCTCCAATACCATTTTGATATCTGTTCTATCCGATCCTTTTTGCGTTCGCGCCGATTTTAAGCGAATTTCGAAAATCTCCGACACTTTTGGAGGCCAATGTTTGTTTAATATCACGTAACTACCGGTAGTTTCGCGGTGCGAAATAGTAGCGCAGGTAATTCGCCTTTATAAACATCGGTCATTTTGCGTTCAAAGTGCCGTATCGCGTCTTTTTTTCACTCTGTCGACGAAATTATAATTGTCGGAACTGCCGTCTAGTCGCCCCTATTGCTTTTTCCTGCGCTTATTTCCGCCGAAAATTCCTTCGAACGCGTCTCTTTAATTTCTGATTATTGGTAATATTAGCTTTAAATTGATACATAGAGTTTGGGTCCTTTGTATTAAAACTGAGCGTGTGACACGGTCAAACCTCTTGGAGTGTAACGTTAAATGGGCCATGTCATGGCAGGTTTTATGCTTGTCTCAGACTGTGCCGGTTAGAATTAAAACTGAGCATCTTATTTCAAACACGAAACCCTCTTAGAACACCAAGAACAAGATATCAAGTAAATTCGTGTACAAAGAATAAACCATAATCAGTTTCAAGCAAATTTTCCAAAACACATTGAACAAACTTGAAGCTGAAAATTGGCCAATTTTTTCAAGTTGCAATCCACTTCCATCCTGGCCATCTGTAGTCAGAGACACTTGTTTGTAGTTTCATTAAACTCGTAAAGAAATTTTTAAACAACACTGAACCATTATTTTTGTGTTTCCACTGATATAAATATGTCTTTTAGATTTTTAAAATAACACTATAAATGGTGTCGTAGCCTCTTTAAGGTGCACAAGTTAAATAACATATTATAATGTTTGAACTTCATATCACCGATGGACAGGCGGAATTTATAACTTTCACATGTAGTAGATAAAATATTCGCGTCCGATCTGTATGGGCGTTTACAATGGCGAGCCGAAGGCAAGCCATTGTAAACGCCCATACAATATATTATAATATAATATATAATAATATATAATATATAATATTTTATCGTACTTATAAAATAATATTTTATCGTACTTATGAGATGAAGCAATGAGTAGAGATCTGTATCAAAAGTTAATTCTACTGTTTAATAATTCATCAACTCAGTTGATTTGTATTGGGGTTTACAGAGGTGAACATGTGACTCAAATACCACCTATTGCTTTGTCATAACTGTTATGAATTATTAACGAATTTTATAAGTTTAATTAATTAAACTGTTCTGTAGAATAGACAGGTCGAATTTATAACTCACATGTTTAACTAAACCGTTCTGTATAATGAATTAAGTGAAATAAGTGGGTTTTTTTATAGAACGATGACTACCTTTATAAGTACTGATTTACTACATATACACCAGCGGTAACTAGCAGTTAAATGTTGAAATAGCTTTTAATGTTCAAATATGTAAGTCTGCATGGCCGTACAGACATTTGATCGGTTTATAAGACCGTATAAAAATTTCGTACAAAATCTTCACTAGCAGTGTTTTCGAGTTTGTGCAAAATGTTAGTTCACGAACTTTATATGAAACAGTTCCTTGTGGCAATATTATTTTTTGTTTTGTTTCAGACGAAAATATGTCGCTGTCTGTGATCAGAACTGACTTGATTAGCTTATTAGCTTAATTATTAGCTTTCAATATTATATTGTGCCTTTCAACTTCTCTGCATTTTTAGTTTGTTTCTGTAGACTTTGCGTCACATCCTCTAGCTCGGAGTAAAAACTGAGGAATTTTTGCCATTTTAGAGGGTAAAGTTTAATATTTTAACTAGTATATAGTACATAAGAGACACAAATTCGCCTTTAGTACGGCGCTTTACTTTGTTCTGAAACTGGTGCATCATCAATTTCACAGACAGCCAGTACTGAACGTGCCGACAGCGATATGTGCGGCGGTTAACAGCAATTTCAGAGCACATTTCGATAAAATGTTTTTGATTGCGAAAAGCGCTTGTTCTAGAATGAAATTTCCCTCAGTCAGTCCCTGTGAAGATCGCAGAGAGAGCTGCGCAGTTCTCTTCTACTTCATTCTCTCCCTTTCATCATTGTGCTCTTGCAAGCCGGCATAATCAGTACAGCTGTGATCCTGATTATATTTCTATATTTTTGTAGTCGCTGGATTCCTAAATTCTTCAGCGACCTCAAAGACCTTGATAATCTGGTACAGCACTGTGACTTATTCCCTGGAACATCGTAGCTCATCGTCTCAGAGCCTTTCTTTAATTTAATTGTGTGTATATTTAACAATTATTGGATGAGGTTGAGCATGATAGCGATAATTATCAAGGCCAAAGTTTGTGTTATCTGCCGAAGCCGAAGGCTGAGGCGGATAACACAAACTGAGGCCTTGATAATTATCGCTATCATGCGAAAACCGAATCCAATAATTGTTTTATTATGCATATTCCTGAGCTGCACTTGTAAAGACAAGAGCGCGCACAAAAAAGTGATCAATGCACAGCAGTCAACTTGTAAGTAAACAACTTACGTCACTTCTGCATGCATAAAACTATTGTCTGTAGGTATGACGTAACAGAAACAGCAAGCAATAGTTAGCTGCGTGCTTATAGCCAATCAAAATCGAGCTAGTGACACCAATGTATAGTAATAGTACCTTGCTGGCATTTCTATTTTTAAAATATTGTGCTAGTTCAGTGCCAGTTTCCCTGTCAGTGTCGATACATGTTGTCTTCCTTCTCATATCCACGCTAAGCAAGTTCCAGCCATTGGAACAGAATAACTTTTAAATCACTGTTGACCTCGCTAGCATGGAATTATGAGCTTCAATAAATGGTGGAAGTATCAATCACACAAATACAAACTAAAGCCAGTCAAGGCGACGGGTCAACATCAGCTAACAAATGCCGCATTCGCTTGGATCGCTAGCGCAGCTGAATGTTTTGTCCTGTACGTAATCCGCGAAAAGGTGTTGATCGTACGAATACTTCAGAATTAACGTTCAATTTTCTACACGTGTTCAGTGGAAACGAACTCAATTCAGAAACTCAGAAACTTCGAGCGCAATGGGACAGAGAAACGCTTGTGTTATTTTAGAACTACAGGCGAGTTACATGTTAAATGTTATGTTATAGACTATAAACTGAGAACCTCGACTGTGTGTTTTTGTAGTCAGAAAAGGAAGAATGCATGGTCGAGGAAAACAAGCGATGAACACGGGCAGGAGCCGATTAAATCGAGACTAAGTTTGCGCCTTTCCGGTGAGCGGAAACAATTTCCGCGGGAATCTAAAAGCCCCCTGCAGTAAACAAAGTTCTCAAAATAAAAAGATAAGCGAAAGGGTTGACTCAAGGATATATGGGAGAGGAAGGCTGCGGGTTATCGGCTCTTGTCTGAATGCATTTGTAACAAACCGCACCTGTTGTGCTTTCCTGTGTATTTTTCTCTTCTCGGAGGCTCCTGAAAACCGCAACCTTGGGCGAGTTTCTCTTCAACAATGGAAACCTTGGTAATCCGCAGTTAACAAACATAAGCGGGGGCTGGCGGAGGGGAGGGGGGCATTTTACGGTCTCAAAGTCGCTAGCAGACTCGCGCGAGAATCCACGCTTTCAAACATTGAACCTTCACCTTATAATTATTGTGTTTTACAGGCTTGGTTACCTCGACTTAGTTTGTTGCATTGATCAACGGCGCGTAAATGAATCTCGACTCGTCCACAAATGTTTTAGTTATCAACTGAACTATAGCATGTTAATTCACGTAGTTTTGACTGTCTGTCAAGTGCCATTTGTTTGCACAGAGGAGGCTAAAAATTGGCGGGAAACTGCACAAACGTTTGAAATTAATACCTCTGTAATGACTAATTAAAATGCGCGTAGAATTCAGGATAGGCCTCTTTATGTCAGGTTGCAAGGAAATCTTGTTAATCAAGAGGAATTTTTTCTTCGTTTTTCTAATAACGCTAATGTTCCAATATTGAGTATCATAACGTAAGAAATTCAGCTAATTTTCCTGATTACGTAACCGGGACACATCTATTTACGAAGTACTATAAAAATGTACCCATAAGCTTCATAACTGTTAGTTAATTAACACCTCACACACAATCCATTTTTATACTCTTTATTCGCCCAAACAATTTTAAAAATCTCCGATACAATATTGTAAGGCCAAAAATAACAAAACATCCCTCTGAGCTGTTTATAGTAGCCTCCTACGCAGACGTCCTTAGGGTTCGTCATAAAAGATTGCGTGACGAGCCCTAAGGACGTCTGCGTAGGAGGCTATGTCTATAGTAGCTCGCACGTCAATTACTTCCCACCCAACCTTGTTATAACTGACTGTATACACAGTTTTGTACTAATCTATCAGTTTTATTCTACTGTGCGGACATTTATGATATGCTTGGACCTTTCTTCTTGAGTAAGATGCCTTCTTGAGTAAGATGCCTTTCTTCTTGAGTAAGATGCCTTTTCATCTGGATTCCCGGCTGCAAACAAATCATTACTATTCAGTCAACTGATTAATAGCACTTTTTTAACAAAGTGTAGGTAATAAAGCTAGAGGTTACCTTGGAAGTGAACTGTTAACACTAGTTTGTACCTCTGAAAATGACGTAGCGTTGGACACCTTGGTTCACACGATGTAGTATTCTTTATCATTATATTACTAACGTACATGAGACCATCCGTCGACTCAAACACGATATTTGAGACGGGCCCGGTGTCTGACACGCCACACGTCCCGATCAGCCAACAGGCTAGCAAGCTCTTCCCTAGACTCCACCTCTGAATCATCCATTAAAATTCTAACACGAGACCAGAACCCATTTATCAGACAGAGAACTGAGAGAATAGGGTTCCGGTTAAGCAAACAATAACCTTCGGGGTTTAGCACTAGTACTGATGGAATTGGCGCACTGTAAATTTTGATTATTGTTATTTTCCACAGTGTTTAGGATTAAGCAGGGATTTAAAACAGCGGTTAGCTTTCATTTATTGCTATAAGTACCTCTATAAGTAAGTTTATGAATACAGTTCCCGGCATCTAGTCCTCGTATAGTGGATATTTATGGTTACGAAGCGAAAGATTCTGGTTCGAGGAATACTTTTTCCTTCTTCTAGCTTTAAGTGTGAAATAAGTTTTACATCACGTAATTTTATGTGAAGAAGGAAAGTTAGTTTGCCGGAGAGTTGGAAACGAGTGAAATGCACCGGATAGGCCATGTAGGAGAGAGTTTAGTAATGATTTAATACAATATAATGCCAAATGTTTGCCGTAGAAGCTCACGTTAGAACGCTGATTTGTATTTATAGCCGGTTTAGCCCTTCAGTAGCCGAGTTAAAAACTGAAAACAAGTTCCAAAAAATAAAAATAAAAACTGAGTACTCTTCTGTAACTTTGATTTGAATAATCACACCGTGGCATTTTATCAGTAACACGCAGAAAACGAAAAAATAACAGCATATGAATCAGCTTGAATCAATGTTTGATTTTAGAGTAAAGGAGTAAATTAGAGCCCATTATAACATGTTGTAACACAACCTCGTTCCCAGGGTCTCTGTTCTTCCCACCCCCTGGAGCGAGTATGTTACAACCAACCTCGTTCCCAGTCTCTCTCTCTCTCTCGCTCCAGGGGGGCGGGAAGAAGAGAGACCCTGGGAACGAGGTTGGTTGTAACATACACCGATATTTAAGAAAACGGCGGAACTAGCCAACATTTCTAATTGATTGTTCTAAACGTAGTGATTTTTACTAAGCCGAGCTGAGGGGAAAATGTCGTTCACATTCGACTGCTTGAAGTCTTTAAAATGTTTTATCGAGACACCTCTGAATACAACAGCGATAATGTCAAGGAAAAGCTACCAGCTCACCTGTTGTTTTTGTCGTAGATTGGAGTTTTCATTCTTAAATATCGCAAATTGTGGAAGCGACATGCTCGATCTTCGCCACCATCGCCTGAAAACTGCTGCTCAGACATATTTTGGGCCCGGCAATTTCGTATAACACTTGCTCTCTTACATCAGGTTCGAAACTGACGGTAACCATGGAAATGTTATTGTCCTGCAAAGTAACGGTTAAAAAGGTCAGGATGTATTAATGTTTCATTAGTAAGTGAAGTTTGAAGTGGTAGTGCTGTTGGTGGTTTGGAGTTAGCGAGGGTGGTGGAGGGGCAAGGAGTATTGATATCGTCACAGGCGGCCCAAGGTCACTATCAGATTACCGGGTAGGCCCTTATTGATTGTGCCAACACAATTTTTGGCATAATTTGGAAAAACGAGAATAACTTTTTCACCTTTTATAAAAGTAGCACTGCTAGCATAATCGGCATATTTTTAGCTTTTTTTTTTTAAGGGAACATTACCAGAGTCATGATTTGCTTTGTCTCTAAGATTGATTATCTTCAAGTTCTTTCCATGGTTCAGTCTATTTCATTCTTCTGGGAGAGGGGAAAGAAAGTGACCGCAATACTGCGTCGTTGGTCGTCTAGAGGACTGGGCACACCGGAGGTAAAGATTGCGTCGGTCCCAGTTCCCGCTTTCACCAGCAAAAACTTTACGTCAAGCAACTTGAACAGCTATTTCAATTTAGGTTGTCGGATGAGAGCTTCAAGCGTACGCAACGAGACCACAAGTTACTATGGGTAGTTGTAAATTGGTCTTACACTGTAGCTTAAATTCGTGGTTTTTGCGTTTGTTAGTGCGATGAGTGAGATGGATGTTTGCACCATAAATGTTTGCCTTCGCTGTATGGACGAGGCATTTTAATTTGCTTTCGTCAATTTATCGTATTCATAAAAATCCCAAAGTACCTTGTGGTCTCGTTGCGTACGCTTGAAGCTATCATCCGACAACCTAAATTGAAATAGCTGTGGATACGAGAAGAAGAACAGCCGCCCGATACGCCAGAACCGCTCAAATTGCTAGAGATCGGAGCCTAATGCAAACCAAAGGCAAATACAAGACCGGAGGGGGGGGGGGGGGGGCGAGGGGGGGGCATCTGACGTGAAACTTTACTTTAAGTAAAGGGCCCATAACCGGGACGTGACTCTTGCTTATGAGCGGTATCGTGTTACAAAGAGTTGACTGAGTGTTTGTATGGGAACGCAAAACACTTGAATTTTAATTGAAACAAAACCGTTGCGTTTCCATAAAACTGTTATTAATGGCATTTTTGTAACCGCAAACCGCGCATAAGCAATCGTCACATCCCGGTTTTCTGATAGTGAGCTTGGGCTGCCTGTGGTAGAGTTGGTCCTTACTTTTAGGCGTTTGTTCCAAAATGGCAGGTTTTCTTCTTCTTTACTTCTGGGATTTAACGGGGCTTTAACTCTTCCTCCCCCACCGTTCTACTCTACAAAATAGGGAACTTAAGCTACGACGACAGCAACGCCAAGGAAAACGTCACTTGAAAAAAGGATTCGCGCTATTTTAAACTACTTTGCAGGTTGTTCCAATTTGTTTAGTTTGTCTAATGTAATTGGATTGTCCAGCTAGGAGCTGAATTTGTAGAGGTGGCTTTCAAGTTCAAATGGAGAAAGCTAAACTAACCGTCGTGTGTTCACGTTCTTCACAAAACCTTTAATTTGATCATTTGACGTTGTTGTTTTGCAGGGAACGGCAAAGAAATGTACCAAAATGTAAAACGCACGTGCAGAGGCATTGTTTTCGCTCATTAAACCTATTGTTTTGTGCCGTTCTAATGCGTAATGAGGTCCTTTTACATGAGGAGTTTTAGGAATAAATTAAAATAAATGATAACTAACAGAGTAATTTTAGGGATAGGTGACAGCTATATCTAGGGATAAAGGGTAAGCTATAACGCAGCTAGGGTATTTACAGTATAAAGATAGTGGGAACACCCACGTTTCCCCCGCCCAGCCCCATTTGCCGCTAGCGCGTGAGACCTCAAACTTGAGTCTGCTTGGAGAGTACAAATCCCTTATCAGATAGATAAGATAGGGTACAAATCCCTTATCAGATAGATAACTAACTGTGACGTGTATGCTGGAGAAATGCTGCTGTTCAATCGATCAAACACTATCATTAGCGAGTAAGAAATCAATGATTGAAGATCGTGATATCGCGTATTGTGTATAAAATACACAATGCTTATTGCGTTAGACAAGTAATTCACAAGGAAGCTATTAAACGTCAGGCTAATAAAATCGCTTCGGCTAGCAATAATTTATAGATTGCGATCCCTTCTCTGTAACTACAGTGACCACCAACAGTCTTACCCTCAGGGAGGAAACGGCCTCAGATATCTCATTTCCCCTGACATTTCGTCCGTCAGTTATGAAAACAGCGACGTCCTTGACGTCCGGCCTGTCGCCTCTTTCAGTGCTGAACACAGAATCGCTGACGTATTTTAGTGCTTCGTCTAGGCGTTTACCGCTTTGGAGATCGGGTGGCAGGTATTGTAACAGGGAGCTCAACCGATCCAAGTTCTGATAGTATGCTTGATCAAAGGAAACAACGCTGTGTGACTTCTTGTTGAAGAGTACTAGGCTGACATGAGTTCCAGTCGGCGAAATATCGTACAACTGCAGCAACTTGTTAACGAACTCTTTTGCAGAGAGGAAATGCTGCGATCCAAGCTCGCTTGAGGCTTCAAGGACAATGGCCAGATCAAGTTTCAAATCCTTGCAAATTGGTGGAGCTACGTTAAAAATGATATATAAAAATGGGAAAATAAATTATATTTATTGCGATCTGTTATAATTTAACCTTTAAAGTGCCCCTGTGATCAAATTTTTGATTTTCATTTTTTTACATTTTTGTGAACAATTAGACTTTCTTACTCATCTTGCCAAATTTCAATTCATTGCGAACATCAGAAGTCATTTTATTTTAACATTTATTTCCGAGAATTTACGGCCGCCATTAATCAACCTTGTTCCAAGGCTTGGTTGCGAATGGGAGAAAGTGACGGAAGGAAGCTTTTGAAAAGTCGTACTCGTACTCAATCTCGTACTCGTATTCTGATCTTAAGTTCCCTAATAGCGGCAACAGGCGATATTTATATCTTACATTTTCGCACACTAAAATTTTCAATCCGTTTGTTATTAAAAGAATCGAAATTTAGACTAGCTTTATTTCCTACAAGAATACGGAAGGTCATGGGTTCAAATCCCATCTGGAACTCAGAATTTTTTTCTCTCCACACTCATTATTCATATTCATATATATTTCATAATTTAACGTAAATTTGTTATAACAATAGACGTTCCCTCTAAAGCCTGGTTTCCATATAATCGCACGGATCGCAGCGATTGCAGAAAAATGTTTTGTGCGACCCTTGCGATCATATGGAAACCAAAAACTTTGCGATCCTTGCGACCCTTGCGATCGAGAGGTTTTTATATGGAAACCACTCTTGCGATCCTTGCGATCCAAAATGTCTCAGATAGCATTGCACACCAAAGCCTTATACCCCATAATGCACTTAAAGTGTATCGGATCCAGGCCTACTCGACGTTTCCTTGCGATCGCTGCAATCATATGGAAACCTGAGATCTCAGCGATCGCAAGGATCGCAAGAATCGCAGCGATCGTCGATCGCAACGATAGCTGCGATCGTTGCTTAAGTCATTTTAATTTCAACTCTTGTTGAAATCTCATTGTCAAAAACTATATACTCACCATGGGGGCAGTACACCTCTCCGCAAGCTCGAACTTCAACAAAATCACCTTTGCAATCTTTTCCGCCCTTTCTCTTCGGGGGAGCTGTGCAGCTTCTAGTGCGTGTTTGTGTTCCATCACCGCAATATGCACTACACAGACTCCAAAAGGACCACTGCGTGTAACCGCCGTCTACAGCTACATGTGAAAGATAATCATGATGTATGGTGATTATTCTAGTCAGATGATGATGTTGATGATGATGGTGATGATGATGGTGATGATGATGGCGATGATGATGGTGATGATGATGATGATAATAATAATAGTAATGATTATCATGAGGCTGATAAGGCCTCTAGCAAGATTATGCTAATTTACCAAGAAAAATAATATAGAACAATAAGAAAAATGAAATTAAAACATTACAAAAAATACTAACTACCGTATTTTCTCAATTAAACGCTACGGGCGTTTATTTCAAACTTGGCTTAGTGGACCCGGCGTTTCTTTGAATCAGCAGTTTTTTTCTCGGCCGCCATTTTTTAAGAAAGGGTTATTATTCGTTTTTCTTGGCAGCCGTGTACCTTGCCCTTAAATTGTAAGTTTATTATACCACAAATAAACGTTTGAGGGGCTTTCATACAACTTCCTCTATTATACCCGGCGTTTATTCGGGGCCCGGCGTTTAATCGAGAAAATACGGTAATTCTAATTTACGTTTGTATATTTACAATAGCTCTAACAGCATTCTTAAAATTTTTAAGTGACTTCATTGAACGTAGTTTATCCAGAAGTGAATTCCAAGCTTTTGAAGCAGTGAAGACCACTAACTTAGTCCCATAACGGGTGGTGTTAACCTGACTTTTGGGATGACAAGCTTGTTAATGCCTCTAAGATTCTTAATCTTCTCACGAATAATAAACAAGTCTTTTAAAGAGTTAAACATGTATTTTTGACGAAGAGGAAAACAGTTTTCAACTTACTGCAGACCATGTCCTTTATTTGACTAGCATAACTTGCGTATCCGGTATTGGGGTCCAGATCCATGATCAATACATTGTCTCCTCCTATTTCCTCGAGCACCGTTCTATTGATTATTTTGTGTCCTCCGTAGCCTACAGCAACTATATGAACTTTTTTCTCTTCCTGCAAGATGTAAAATACGTGGACAAAATTAAAAAATAAAAACCAAACAAAGTTTACTTAAAAATTTAGAATCTGCACCTTGTGAACTATAGAAAACTAACTGGCGCTTATTCTGTGACCCTGACATTTTTAGGGACACCCAATAAAAGTCTTTTTTCAGTTATTTCCCGGGCCATGATGCTTTTCTAGTGACTAGCTGTGACAACCTAGTCCCCAGTACCTTCTCTGTGTTCAAGAGAAGAGACCTCTGGAGAAGGCAACAACCATCATGGATGGTTGTGACTAAAATGGATACTCCAAAATCAGGTTTGGACCAGCGGTTTTAGTGAAAACATTGGTTTGGTGGGGGGTTCTCGCGGGCTCAGAAACCCGATTTTGGAGTATCCACTTAAGTCACAACCCATCGTGGATGGGAAAGCTTACAAAAGTAGGCTTCCATTTTTAATTACTGTCGATGGGTTCTAAAGAAGCGGTGCTGAAGCAATTAAAGAACGAGCGGTTGAAGATAACATCGCCAGCAGCACATTCAATGGATAGTTTCTGACATTCCATCGTGCGAGTCTCATAACACAGCGCATGCGCAGTAGGGACTGCAGGGTATCTTTAACTAGTGGAAGGTAAACTGACATTCCATCGTGCGAGTCTGATCATAAAACAGTGCATGCGCAGTAGGGACTGCAGGGTACCTTTAACTAGTGGAAGGTAAACTGACATTCCATCGTGCAAGTCTCATAAAACAGTGCATGCGCAGTAGGGACTGCAGGGTATCTTTAACTAGTGGAAGGTAAACTGACATTCCATCGTACAAGTCTCATAAAACAGTGCATGCGCAGTAGGGACTGCAAGGTATATTTAACTAGTGGAAGGTAAACTGACATTCCATCGTGCAAGTCTCATAAAACAGTGCATGCGCAGTAGGGACTGCAGGGTACCTTTAACTAGTGGAAGGTAAACTGACATTCCATCGTGCAAGTCTCATAAAACAGTACATGCGCAGTAGGGACTGCAGGGTATATTTAACTAGTGGAAGGTAAACTGACATTCCATCGTACAAGTCTCATAAAACAGTGCATGCGCAGTAGGGACTGCAGGGTATATTTAACTAGTGGAAGGTAAACTGACATTCCATCGTGCAAGTCTCATAAAACAGTACATGCGCAGTAGGGACTGCAGGGTATATTTAACTAATGGAAGGTAAACTGACATTCCATCGTACAAGTCTCATAAAACAGTACATGCGCAGTAGGGACTGCAGGGTATATTTAACTAGTGGAAGGTAAACTGACATTCCATCGTGTGAGTCTCATAAAACAGTGCATGCGCAGTAGGGACTGCAGGGTATAAGTAGCACTGTTTAGTATCTTTAACTAGTGGAAGGTAAAGCTGACATTTAATCGTGCGAGTCTCATAAAACATGGCATGCGCAGTAGAGACTGTAGGGTACCATTAAAACCATCCCCTTAGCAGGGAATTCACATCTTACCCTTAGAGGAGGAATGGTCTCATTGAAAGGAAGAACCTTTTGTGGGGGAAATGGCCTCCCATCCGTAAACACAAGTAACACATTTTGCTTGTCTTTCCTATCCCCTGCTCGTTTGGTAAACAACTCGTTTCTGGCAGAGAGGAGCCCTCTATCGATTCTTGTCTGGTAGATCGTGACTGGCTTGATGTCAGTAATCTTGTTTCTCAGCTTCTCAGGTGAATAGAATCTCTGTTCGGCAAAGTTGAAGTCGAAGTGGCTGGTTCTGTGAAATCTGGCCACACCAAAATGGGTTTTGGATTTTGATATCCGAAACTTGGTAATGTATGGCGCGAAAAAGGTTTTCAACAAGCTCTCTAGATTCCTTCGACGGACACTCAAAGACTGGTCGATGAGGATTCCAAGATCAAGTCCCTGTTCACAAGGTTTTATGTTGGCTGAAAAAAAATTCGGATGGCTGAGCAAATGAAATATTGACAGTCTACCATATAAAAATCACTCATGTCGATTATACACAAACGAATGCGATTTTTTTGTCAAAACAGCTTTACCATCCGTACCATTGGTAAACGAATACCATTTGTCAAAGCACTGCTTTACCATCCGTTCCACTGGAAAACGGACACCATTTTGGTGCAGATTGTAAGGTTGCTTTTATAAATGGCACAGGATAAGACAAGGATAGTAACTAAGTAAGTGTATTGTTAGACAACAGAAAGGCAAGCAATGAAAAGTATTGCGCGCACATATTTTTCTTGTTATGTAAAAAACGAATCTTCGTTCTTGGTGTTGAAGCTAAGATAAAATAATAAAAAGTATGTAAAATCATGGGACATTGAAAATGATTTTTAGTTCGCTCTTTAGTCGTACTCTTGAAAGTATTTTTCCAACAGCGATCAAATGATATCGGGAGGGGGGGGATACTCTCATATGTAAGCTATATACTAGGTATGTTCCGTTTTTGGTACTGTGATCCATGGTTAAGGTTCTTTTAAATTGTATCAGCTAAATTACAGTACATACCTAAGTTTATACCTAAACACCCAGCTATACGAAAAAGACATGGTTATGATGGTGTATCAATGAAACTAGGCTTAGTTTAGTATTCTTTGCTTGATGCTTAACTTTCCATGTACAGAAAAGAAATAAAAACGGCCTGTTCACACATTTCTGAGTTATCATTCTTCCCTTAAACAGGGTGTCCATTCTCGATTTACCACCCTTAATAGGGTCGGGGTCAGAGTCAGGGTTTCTTAAAAGAAACCTATCCTAAATTGATGGGTGTACCTCCCCCCCGGATTCAGTACTCCAAGAAAATCGTGGAGTATTTTGTCACGTGACCCACGATAAAATGGCGTTTTCGGAGGTTATTGCTAGCGATTGGTAGCCATGTTTGTTCTCTAGCAATCTGAAACCTGTTTTTCAAGTAAAACGGAGACATTTGATCATGTTTTACGTGACAAAATGCTGCAGTATTTTTAGAGTATTTTTATTTATTTTGGCATCCTTGTCCGGTCAGCATTAGATCCCATCCGCCAAACCACCTCGGACACCTTATTGAGACTTATATAACGTAATGTCAACACTTAGAATTTCATTTTCAATACATTTTTGAGTGTAAAAAAGAAAATTTAAAATCCCCACTCAGGATTGAACCTGTGACCTCAGCTAGGCTTAGGCTTACATAGCCTACCGTACCACTGTACCACCTAGCTTCTCGGGTTGCTTAGTCCTAAATTTAACTATATAAACTGCTACCCCTAACCTCAACTGGAAGCGAACTAGTTACTCCGTTATATAAGCCTCAATAAGGTGTCCGACGTCCTTCTGGGCTTGACCCTTGTCCAGGGGCCGGATTCACGAAGCCCTCTTAAGTTAAGACATATCCTAAGTATTTTTTCTTAACAATAGCCTATTGTTGGAATGACAATAGACTATTGTTAATAAACAATACTTAGAATATGTCTTAACTTAGGAGGGCTTCGTGAATCCGGCCCCTGGTGTTTTTCTGCCCGACTCGCCATTTTGAAATCGGAGAAGACCCTGGGGCGAGGTTGTGACGTTTTTCTGAAATTTCTCTGGGAATATTTTGATGTGAAAGATTTTTGTTCATGACATGTGACGTTTCCATGGCAAACCCAAAGTTTGAACTCTGCGTTTAAAATAATGTTTTAACGGATTTTTTGGTTCTTTCTGTGTGTACCGGAGCACAGATGACGTAAAACAAAAGGAACAAAGAACGACAATAATACAAATGCAAAACAAGACCAAAAATACAATACCTCACAAACAATAAAAGACAATGAGTACCGGTACACGCAGAAAGACCTGATTTTTTTTAACTTTCCTGACTTTCTTGCAATACCTTTTTTTATATAATAATAATAATAATAATAATAATAATAATAATAATAATAATAATTTAAGATAACATAACCCACTTAACTTATAATGTTTGACGTACTATAACCCTCTAAATTTCATAGCCATGGCTACAACATTTTAGAAGTTACCAGTGTGAATGGAGGTAAAGGAGCTGTATCGGGTTTGGTTGTATTTTGTTTTATTCAAAAGTGTCATATTTGTAAGAACCTTCATTCCTACAATATTTTTTTTTGTAACTTTGACTTACCTCCTTTGCATTTCATCGTTTTGCATTTCTTGGTCTGTATGGCGGGTCCCAAAACATCGCAGAACTTTCCATTGTCTTGTTGAGGTGGGTTGACACAGAGCCGTTGACGCTCCTTTCTCCCTCCCCCACAGGTGTGGCTGCACCCTGACCATGCAGTCCACTCACTGTAACCACCGTCAATATCTAAAATGGCGGATTTGAATTATTGAAAAATTCCTTGTATATGCACCTCTTCACTTTATTTATTAATTGAGTTCTGAGTAGTTAGATAATTTTGATTTTTAGTTGGTAATATCTTTTTTGTAGTTACATAGAGGACTTGTTGTCTTCAAATTCCCGTTTTTTGCTAAAATTTTTGGACGCTTTTCCAGCTGAACTGCGGCGTTTTTAGCCTCGAAAATAACACCGAAGTGCAAAATGTTTGAGGTCAAATTTTGGAAAATTGACATCGGCTTACTTTC
This sequence comes from Cladopsammia gracilis, assembly GCA_022457155.1. Classification (NCBI taxonomy): domain Eukaryota; kingdom Metazoa; phylum Cnidaria; class Anthozoa; order Scleractinia; family Dendrophylliidae; genus Cladopsammia; species Cladopsammia gracilis. Next base: position 1,188,735 of record JAJGOT010000032.1, read on the forward strand.
AGTAGTAAACGGTAAACGTCCGGCCGGGCGACGTATCAGTTTAGTAACAGCTGTAAGAATGCATTTTCCACGGCCAGAAGAACATAAGGGACGGACCATTTAATTTTTGTGGGGGGGGGGGGGGGGGGGAAGGGGGGAAGGGGGGGTTGGGCAATTTCTTCTGAGCATGAATTTTATTTTCACCATCACTATTTGCAAGAATTTTTTTTTACCTTAATGCTTGAATTTTTTTTCACGTGCTTTCTTGTGCACCATTTTTTTTCTCTTAAATTTCTTCTTTTTTTTGGTAATTGCCCAACCCCCCCCCCCCCAAAAAAAAAAAAATAATAATAATAAAATGGTCCGTCTCTAATTGCTGATAAGTCATTTGATTGGATAATTGCACGAAAGAATGCGAATTAATTAAAAGTGGTCACACTTTTGGGCGCCGCACTGTAAATAAGTGAGATGCTCGCGCCGAGAGAGAAGGAGATATAAATTACCTCCACATGGTTGGCTGTTGCACGGGTGTGTATCTTCAGATGGCCCCAAATCGTCACATTTTTTGCCATTTTCAGACGGTACTGGATTTGAGCAAGTCCTGTGGCGAGTTTGACTTCCTCCTCCACATGTCTTACTGCACACTCCCCATTCACTCCATTCTGCGTAACCTCCATGGACGACTGAAAGTTCAGATACAATGGAACGCCGTTAATACGAAATACGAACATATCTTGGCTACGAGAAGTCTTTCACTCGGCACGCTATCGCGAGGACAGGGGGGGGGGGGTAGCTGTTCGTTTAGGAGATAATCTGTTGCTATGGTAACGGGAGATGACGTCATAAATAACATGAGATCAAGCCATTTTTTAATAATAAACACACCTTATTCTATGGTTTAACAGATAATACGCGCGGATATTTTACGAGTTGTGTAGTATTGTTTCGAGCCCCGCAGGGGCGAGAAAAAATGCAAGCAATAAGTAAAATATCCGCAAGTATTATCTGTTAAACTATAGAATAAGGGATTTATTATTCGACTAAAATTATTTTATTTATAATAGCTTGTATCGGGAGCCTAAGGTGTAATACGGCAATCTACTGTGTAATGCGCTCGGATATTTTGCGTGTTCTCTTTTCCTTATAAGGTAAAATGACGTTACAGTCGAATAATGCGTGTTTTCCACCTCTTTTCAGTGATATAAAAACATTAATTGGCACCAAAAGCAACAAAAATGTTTAATTAAATCATATTTTACGCATCTAACAAAAACTATTTTCAATTTCCGCATTTTTACGATAAATTTGAACTTTTAGTAAAATCAACAATGACGTCACAGATCCCCAGCAGTGCTATAACAAATAATATTTACCTCATCTTGTAAAGCACATCACGGACCATCCATTAGAGGTAAAACGGTTACAAAATATTGTAACACCTCAAAAACCCAAGAGGGGATTGCAACCACCACCCCCCTCCCACCCTGTTGTACCACGGTAAGGATATAAGTTTGTGTGTACGTCCTAGGGTTAAAGATAATAGCGGAGTTCCATACTCATAGAACCTATGCCGGTCATTTTTCAGGGTTATGGCTAGCGGAATGTTTCGCGGGCGCGTCCATCCGTCTGTCCGTTCATAGTGATTAAATATGATTCTCTCGCTTTACGCATCATGTCTCTGTTAGAGTTCTAACGGGATGATTTGGAGGTCGTTGATGGAGTGTCCGGTGAAAGCAAAGTGCTCTGACACCCGGTGAAAGCAAAGTGCTCTGACACGGCAGTCGGTTGATCCTGATGTTCTTTCTGCAAGGCCTTCTCAACTGCACGTCTGTGTTCCCCAAATCGATCGCTGACTTGTAGTTTTGTCTCACGGATGTATTGTATGTGGCATTTGGCGCATTGTCAGTTGTCAGTTAAAATTTAGGACATTTGTCAATTGTCAGTTAAAATTTAGGACATTTGTCACTGAGTTGTCAATTAAAATTTTAGCACTGAATTTGTCAGTTGTCAGTAAACCCTCTCCAGACCCTTAGATAATAGAGTGAGAAATTTAACTCGTTTGGTGCTTAACCATTCAAATAAAACTTCTTCGGCAGGACTTTTGCATGGTACCAATTGTTATTTAATATTTTACAGAATGAAATTTGTAGTTTTTCTTGAATTTGACACTCCTTTTTGGCACTCCGCCTTTGGAAGGGTTAAAACCTCTGACACTAATACAACCACGCGGTCGGGTCATGAAAGGTAATCTTAATATTCATTTTTGCCGCAAAACTCCCGGTTAGTTGAACTACAATTTACAATTATCAGAGAGAAATGATACTATTAACGCTTGACAGCTGCTTCTCCATCATGAAATTTGGAATCAAAACGCTTCTTTTTCAGTTAGCTTTTGTAACTTATATCTTGTCGCTTAAAACGCCCTAATACGACCAAAACGAGGACTCTCATTTGTGAAGCCCAACCAATTTAATTACAAGGTCTTACAAAATGGCGGCGACCACGAGGTCGCTTATATACAGCTCATCATGTGACCTAACAACAGGCATGCAATGCGTACAAAATAGAATGTCAAAATTAAATGTAAATGTCAGTCGCGACATATCTCATTATACATATATCGAGTAGTCACTATCAAGCCAATTTATAAATTAAGTTTACGGTTCCATTAGCTCATTCTAAGCAAGTTAGCGTGATAAGTCCTTTTAGTCATAAAACGGAAAGACGAGTCATTAACAGACTAAATATGTGTAAGAATTATAAGTGAAGTGAGTCCATTCACTCATAACTCTTTTTCCTTTTTTTATCATCTAAGTTTTCATTATGTTCACATGAGTTTAGTTTTGTAAACAAATTAAAGCTCGTGTCTTTTGTTAAAAAAGTAAACTTGTCACCGTCTTAATCTCTCTTCCCAGAAAACAGGGTGCAACCAAAGCAACGAACGAAAAAGACCATCCAGTAGTTTAATAATATTAACTACAAAGGCAATGGGGCATAAATGAATACTAACGGCAAGTGTAGTCAACCATTTCCTGTAGCTTGGAAAGAGCATCCGAAAAGTCTTTAATAAAGACAGCATGGCCACGTCTTCCAGCAATTTTGAACGCTTCGTCTTCGTCCCAAGAAACAGCGACGATGTTAACTCCTTTGTTCTGAAAACAGACATTTATTATAAGTTGCAGATTTTGTTTCTTTTGTAATATAGAGACTGAAGGCAGTCCCTCAGAGTGTATGAGGTGAAGGGGCGGGGGGGGGGGGGGAGGGGGGGGGGGGGGTGGAGAGAGCGAGTACAAATGTTAAAGACATTTGCAAGACATAGGGAAGTTCTTCAAGAAAGGATCTTCATCTACTCATTATGCATGCAAGAGAAATGAACTGATTAAATTCCTTGCTTATACAAAATTTAAGTTGAAAACTAAAATACAGGTTTCTAGGGTGTGTTAGTAAGATGGTGAGAATTTCCCTGGTATCCCAAGGCTGGTGTCGGAATGGAGGCAAGGAAAGGAAATTACCCAGTGTGGACTGTAAAACGTAATCTGACATAATAGTGCAAATTTAAGGGTTTGGGGGTATTTTCGTAACCCTATAAATGTACATATTTTTTGTTCTGTTGACTGATTCTCATTTCGAAATATACAGCCGTAAAAATCAATGCATGACTAGGTGAAGAGTTTCAAGATTCAACGAATCTGCGCTAGGTTACTCAAATGGTTCGATCATCAAACTACGCAATTGTGAACACGAAAGATCTGTTCAGTAATACTTATGAAAAATAGTGGAGAAATTGGCCACAAAAAATAGAAAGCGTTAAATGCATTTTAGTTCTATTAATCACTGAACTTTCAGTTCCGTTAAGATTAGCTAGTGAGGGAAAAAGACAATTATATTAATTTACTTATGTCTGGCATGTGTAATACACCAATACTTCTGAAACAAGAAATATTTCATATATATAGATCCCTGAAAACTGAAAGTTCCACTGATTGCTCAGCCATGTATAAATTCTTCAAAAGCGACTGCAGAAAGAAGCATACATTTCATTAATCTTCTTACCTCTATGCTTTGGACAATGTCTTCATACAAGTGTGGATTAGGTGTCTTTCCGACTCCAGTGAACACAAACAACACTCGCTGCTTCTTGTTTTTGGGCGGTAACGTAAACAAAACATCGTGCGCCATAAGCAACGCTTTCTCGGTAAGTGGTTTGCCTCGAGCTTTTATATCTTTCAGAGCTTCTCCAATGGCGATATTTGCCGCTTCGAGGCTTTGGTATTCTTTGTTATGGAAATTGAACAACATCTTTGGTCGCTTGGCATACGTGATGACACCTAAAAGGGTTTTGCCGACTTCGATATCGTAGTAACCCAGAAAAAGACTCATAAACTGCTTAACTTTCAACCACTGGTCGTCTTCGCCAAAACTTGAAGATATGTCGATAAGTAAACCCAGTTCTATTTTGCCATGGCATTCATCTAAAACATAAAATATAAATAATTATTAACGTTCGGACGCAAATGTATACCTCCCGCATATGAATGGTAGAAGGCGGCGGAGAGGGGTGAGTTGCTGTGTTCCTCTTTATGCTTTTTCTGTTACAATGTTTCAACCCCATTTTACCTTAAATGTTACATGTCATCTGACGTCATTAATTTGTAAAGCCGCCATCTTGTATTTTTTTATTTCCAGAGAACGCACATCTACTGAACCGCAATTATGAAAATCTACAAAGTAAAGGAGCAAAGAACACTTGCAGAACATTGAAATTGATCAGAAAAAAATCAGAATTTTAGTCGACGTGCCAGTATCAAAACTTGGTCTCCATGGAAATATCAGCTCTCATATAGGAAAAAATTCATATCAAAATTCCACCTCCCGAAATAAAGGCTGCTATAAAAATTCAAACGTTTGAGATAGAGGGGAAAGTGGCATCCTAATCGCAGCTAAATCATCGGCAGCTAACATCATTTGGCATAACCGTCATGGCAGACTTATGTCATTATCAACTAACTTTTCCACATACCTTCAGCATGAGATCCTGAAACAAATGCGGAAAAAAAATACATTTGTTAACTATCATAGAAGTCAAATAATTTAAGTTTGCAAATTCGAGTTTATTTTAAAATCAAAATAAATTATTTACTTTCGTCAACTATCCATTTTTGCTCACTTTCCATTACAACCTATCCTATTAGGCCCGGTTCAAACGTCGAACTTCACATGTGCCGAATCTAATGCAAATGAGCAAAATCTATTGTTCTTGCTCATTTGCATTAGATTCGGCACATGTGAAGTTCGACGTTTGAACTGGGCCTTTGCATCTTTAAAAAAGATATACGAGGAAATTGTTACAAAACCAACATGATAGAGATTGCGGGACTGTGGACTGGTTGTGCAGTTTAGGCTTACCCATCAGACTGGGCGTGTTTGGATTTCTGGGACTGAGAGGAGGGCGAATGCCTCCCCCACCCTCCCCACCCTCCATATCTTAAAGAATAAAGCTATGGCTATGAAACTTGTATAGTTCGTCACGTGAATCGTAAATTGCGTCATCATTTCGATTGACCACCATTTTGGATCCGCTATCTTGGATCCGCTATCTTGGATCCACTATCCACTAAACTAAACTAAACTATCTTGGATCCACTATCTTGGATCCGCTTTCTTGGATTTCCGTTATGTTGAATCAAAATTAAGCCAAATAAATCAAAATAGTAAGAAAATGCTAAAGTAATACAAAAATTGTAAAGTTTACGACCAGAAAGTTAAACATTTTCCGTATAAAACGTTAATATCGTTAATATACCGGTATGCCAGCTCCTGTTTATGTAGAAAATTCAAAATTCAGGTAAACATGCTTGTCAAAATATGGTTGCTATGAAAACACACATGTCGCGAACAAAAACCTGTTTCATCAAAATATTCCCAGACAAATTTCAGAAGGCTTGGCGGGTTAAGTTAAATGCTTCTAATGTTATACACTCACCCCCCCCCCCCCCCCCCCCCACCTAACCCCCCAAACCCGCCCACAGGAATTCGAAACTTACCGTCACTGGCAGAGAGGAAACAAACTAATGCGAGAAGTAAACAAATCCGACGCATCATCCTGCATCCTGCAAAAGATCAATGTCAAATATGAATAAGAGAATAAAACCAGCGGTAAGTGAAAATTTTCTTCAGTTAAAAGAAAAAAGGCCCTTATACCGTGGCTCATAAGTGACATGCAGCAAGTGTCACTTTTTTCCCTTTTAGCGACTTTTATAACGACTTTTGTAGCGACTTTTATAGCGACCTTTGTAGCGACTTTTTAAGGGTTAAGTTATTTCACCTAACCGCTATAATGCGGGCTCAAGATCCTTTTCACGCGGTTAGGTGAAATAACCCCTAACCCTAACCCTAACCCTAACCCTAACCCTAAAAAAGTCGCTACAAAAGTCGCTATAAAAGTCGCTACAAAAGTCGCTACAAAAGTCGCTACAAAAGTCGCTAAAATGTCGCTATATTAAAAAGGGAAAAAATGTGACACTTTCTGTGTGTCACTTATGAGCCACCGTACAAACGTATGCTGTATAAAACACAACATGTTAAAACCTTGCTCTTTATTCCTTTTAGCTGGTGTATTGTGATTAGATTTTATAATTTGAATTTTAATGTAATGTATATTTTTAGATGCAGGGCCCCTATGGATACCAGCCTTTAAGCTGAATGGGCCACCATGTTTAAATAACGTTTTTCTTTATTTAGTGTTGGGGAAATGAATGAAACCTTGAGTTTTTTGACGTAGTTCTAACGTGAAATCAGTGCTGTTTTTTAAGCGTGAATACTGATCGGATATACTGTGGAACCCCGCTTTACGGACAGCCGCTTATTACAAACAGTTTTGTATGTCCTGACGAAACGTTCACATATTTTCTCTTAAATTAGCCCGCTTAATACGGACACCAGTTAATACGGACAACGGATCGACACATTCCTGTGCGGAGCCGTGACACGCTCTTATGTAAACAAAGTTACCTCGCATTACGGACACTGGTTGCCTGTGCATTTGTATCCCGGGGGGGGGGGGAAACTCCCATATAAAAATGACAGGGGTGCTCGTCGTACCTTTTAGGGGTCAAAATTTGGAGATTGGTACCGCTTAGGATACTAAAATCTAAAATGACCACCGTTAGAATTATCGCGGTACCTTTTAGGCTGTTGAACCGAAAAAATATGACAGTATGACACGTGTTGTTTTAGAATTGGTCTCTCTTGGAGGTAAAAATTATTTTGAGCCACGCCCATCAAACGTGATTCTAGTACCTTTTAGGGTGTTTTTCGAAAATTTCCGACGAGCTCCCCCGTCATTTTCATATAGGAGTCCCCCCCCCCGGGATTTGTATAACTGTATATTTTCATTTGTCACGATTATGTGTCGTATTGTACCCTGTTAGAAGATAAAAGCTTTCTCTACAATGGGAGTACAGACCAAAGTCACTGACTGTTACACATGTAAATGATTATGTTGTTGACTGCTGTGTATTTGAATGAGCATAGGATTTCTTCAGTTTGGACTTAGTTACAGTTATTTAGACCGTTAGTGATGTTGACATCGTGATGTTTGTTTACATTGTATGATTTACTTTGTGGCGATAAAACATGTGTCCCTGACGTTTTTCCTGGGAACCCGCTTCATACGAACACTTTGGCGTGTCCCTTCTGTATCTGTATTAACCGGGTTACGTTGTTGTGCTGTTTGCTTGTGGGCATGCAGATAAGTATTTGTTTATGCAGTGTTGTTCAGTGAAAGCGGGATTTGGAACATTTCTGTAGTTTCCACTTCAAAAGTCAAGAATTGTCATCTTTAGCGTTTTCTGTTGGCTCTTTTAATTTTTATTGGAAAACATTTTTTGTTGTTGTTAAAAAGACCACATTAAGAGAAGACGTAGTTCACAGAAGGCGACTCTCAAAGGGGAAAAGATCGAGATCATTATTACAATTTTAACAATCATCCTTTCATAAAACACCAGATCAGAACGCACATTGTACACTTACCAAGTCTTGGTGTTCTAGATTGTTCGTTGAAGACCGTCTTGGGAAATAAGTCTCCTTAACGGAATATGCTTCTTTGTAAAATGGTTGCAAAGGGAGGGCGGAAACATGTTTAAAAACTATCTTTTAATTTCCCTTGACAACCAGACTGTTTCAAAGAAAAATGTTCTTCGTATAACCTTTAATAATAACAACATATTTTATTGAAACTTGTTGCAAGAGTCGTCCTATGTAAAACCATGCATAGTTAAATACATTTAAGACTTAAATACATTTTAGACTTTTTCAAGGTAACTGCATGTAGCTGTATTAGTCACCATACGCAATATTCTTTTTAAGTGAGCCACTTTAACTTTGAATATGGCCTAAGGCGATAACCGAGATGGTCTGTTTTTATTAGAACCCAACAGAAAGACTAAACATGGTTGTGTTTCTTTGCGTGTTCACATATAGATATCGAAATTTTAGGCTCAAGTCCGCGGTTAGATGACTTGAATTCTTGAGTCTAAATGGGTTATACCCTTGACGGTTCATGGTTAAAAAAAAATTGAAATAGAAACAGTATCTTGTCGGTTGCTAAGATCCATACCGGGGGGACTCGCTTATAAAAGCTATATGTGTCGTCCCAAAGGGTATGGTATTTTAGTAGTTTTGGCCTGAAAACGAGTTTAGATTGTGACAGTTTTGGTCTGAAATAATTATAGTTTTTATGTAAAGGGAACCGAGAGCGTATAAACTTGTGATGTCTGAAAATGGGTATGGATTTTAGAGGTCTGGGCCAGGTTGTTCAAAAGGTGGATAGCGCTATCTACCGGATAAATCACTATCCAGTCGGATAACACAACTGGTTTTGCTAATGCTAATCCACTGGATAGTGATTTAACCGATGGATAGCACTATCCACCTTTTGAACAACCGGGGCCAGGTCTGAAAACGGGTATGGAAAATGGCATAGTTTGGTCCCAAATAGAGTCAAAATTTGGAGATTCGCGCGGCACACCCCCACCAAAATTCTAAGGAGTACCACCCCTGGGGATCCATCGTAACGCAACGGTTTAGCACCTGAGCCAGGCAAAAATAAATAACCTGATCGACTCAGTTGTTGTTCTCAAACGTTTGTCCATTCGACGCTTAAACTCTTCACCCTTCACTGACGCTTTGGCAACAATATCTTAATTTCAAATGAAGAATGATCCTCGCAGTTGTGAACGCAATTTAAGCAATTGCGAAAAGAAGCCTGAAAAAAATTCAGGACTTCAACGGGGTTCAAACCCGTGACCTCGCGATAACGGTGCGATGCTCTACCAACTGAGCTATGAAGCCACTGGCGTTGGGAGAAGGTCACTCCTTTCACGGGAACATATGAACCTCCAATTGACCTGCTCCCAACGTCAGTAAGGACAGGAAAGAGAAACATTTTGGTGTTCCTTGGCAACTTGTTGTTGCTCGGCACCATTACTTTACCAGCTGCTATAAGAACTTAACTTTGCTGAGTAGTATGCCAATAAAATAATAATAATAATAATAATAATAATAATAATAATAATAATAGTAACAATAATAATTCATTTATTTATGAAGATAATAATAATAATAATAATAATAATAATAATAATAATAATAGTAAGGCAACAAAAGATGAAAATGTTTTGGATGAAGGAACAGATAAGGAAAGTGTAAGTCAAAGAAGGTTAAACAGTTATAGAGAAAAGACGCTGCATGGGCAGTATGCAAGGGGCACTGAAGGAATTAGAGACCCACAGACATAGGATTGGCTAAAAAGAGGTACTTTGAAGAAAGAGACTGAAGGCCTCCTAACTGCTGCACAAGACCAGGCCCTTCGGACTAATTACATCAAGAATAAGATCGACAAACAAGATGTTTCACCGATGTGTCGCCTATGTGGTGAAAGGGAGGAAACTGTCAGCCATTTATCAACAGAATGCAGGAAATTAGCTCAAAAGCAGTATAAGACCTGGAGGTACGATCAAGTTGCTGAAATTGTTCACTGGAAACTCTGCCAGAATTATGACCTGCAATGCAACGAAACCTCGTGGTACGACCATTCCCCAGAAGCAGTGATGGAAAATGATCAAGTGAAGCTACTGTGGGATTTCAGAATTCAAACAGACCACCAGTTAGATCACAACAGGCCTGATATAGTGGTATTTGAGAAGGCGGGCAGAGTGTGCCACATTATCGATGCGGCATGGCGCGCATGTCCTTTTGATACACGCATAGCAGAAAAAGAACAGGAAAAGATCGACCACTATCTCTCGCGTGAATTAAGGCATGGCTCCTCGTGTAATATTGGGTTTTCATCATTTTTTCTAGCTTTATTCAGCGACCCCTAATATTTGATCTTATGATTATGCACTAAGAAACAAAACCATTTTTGGATGATACCCTGTGTCTGTCACGCCCTAAATTATGCAAAATTTAGAATTTTCAGATTACGGCAAGAAAATTCAATTAAAAGCTCCCGTTTTTCCTTCCTTAGTCTTCCATTTACAGAGTGATGCGTCAAATTAAACGGGGAATTTTGAAAACTGTTATTGCTGCATAATTATTGATTGTTTTCCTCTAGTCCCAGTCCCCCTCTAAAATTAAAACGTTATGGTTTACAGAAAACAAATAACTTTGGAAAACCCCGATTAGTTCCATAAACCCTGTACTAATGGTCATTGATAGAAAACAAATTAAGTAGAAAAATATTTTTCCAAAATTACGTAAATTTCGATCGAAAAAAATTGCTAAAAAGTCTATTCATGTAAGCGAAAAATTTTTATTTCAACAATTAAAAGCCTCTTAGAAAGTTTAAAGTCAATAAGTCAAATATGTTTTAAAATAAACCACCCCCCTTTAAATCGAACGAGACCCATTCCTTAATTCACCCGAGCTGGACTTAAAAATGGAAATAAAAAAGATGTGGAATTGCAGAAGTGTGTCTGTTATCCCAGTTGTAGTTGGGGCACTTGGGGCAGTGACTAAAAACTTGAGGATGTGGATTGCTAAGATAGGAACACCTGGAATCTTCAACATACTCCAGAAAGCCTGCTTGTTGGGCACAGCAAGAATATTATATAAGAAGAACCTTAGACATCTAAGGCTATGGGAAATAGCCTGATGATCTAGGAACATGTGACCACCAATACAACTGATGGTGTGATAAATTAATAATAATAATAATAATAATAATAATAATAATAATTAATGAACAAGATGTTTATTAACAATTAAAATAACTATTTACAATACATTAAAATTCTAATACGATAAGATATGAACATTTGAAATGGTATAATAAAAGACTCCTGTAAATCCTTGGCAACACTGTAAATCCTTGGCAACCTAGGTTCTGGGTGCCTTAACATAACTTATATCTGGTTATGTTGACTTATGAATGCAACAAAACCTCATCTTACTAAGAAAAATCACCAAAAATTACAAAAGAAAATTACAAAAAAAAAATAAAAATAGTGTTCTCAATGCCTTATTAATGAATATTTGCGTGTCCTTTTTCGATAACAAAGTCAATGTCAAACAATTCTAAATTGACTCTCCTAGAAACTCGCGAACCTCTTAGGTAAAGTAATGCTGATCTCAGCAGTGCAAAGGACACTCTCGTCCTGATCCATGACATGGTAGTCGCATAGCTTTCACCTTTATTATTAATTATTATTAATAATCAGATAATAATAATAATAATAATAATAATAACACTTATCGATGTAGCCATTCCCTCTGACAAAAACATCTCCACCAAAGTCTCTGAGAAAACATCCAAATATAAAGACCTAGAATTTGAGATAGCAAGAATGTGGCAGACGAAAACTCAAACCATTCCTGTGGTAGTAGGCGCACTGGGGATGATCAAGAAAGGCATAGAAAAAATAGTCACTAGCATCCCTGGCAACATCAACCTCTGCGAAATTCAGAAAACCGCACTACTTGGGACAGCCAACATCCTGCGCAAAACCCTTTCTCTGCAATGCTAAGTAGTGTGGCCTCCACACAGCGCCTCATGGGTGCCCTAGGTCCATGGTTTGGACCCGGCCCCCATGGAGAACACATAATTATATAGAGAACACATGATAATAATAATAATAATAATAATAATAATAATAATAATGAGATAAAAACTACATATCCTATGTTACATATTATTACACCAGGAAGATAAATTAAATAATAAAATCGTATAATAAAATCGCATCTCTTTACATAAAGAAACCATAGACAAAGTATAACTGCGAAAAGCACACTACACGACCCCCTCGGTAGCTCGGTATGGCCAGTACCTTATGCATGCGCACAACCATATCATTCTGGTAGTGGCAGCCATGGACAGCTGTTTCGTCAGGCAGTGGTGGGGTTGATGACCTTATGTGAGAATAAATAAATATGTATCCTGCGCAGCGTTAATTGTAGTTACGTGAAAAAGTGTTAAGTTTAACGCTGTAAAAAATGTTAATTGAAAATTACAAGACTTTGGCGCCCAATGGCTTGAACCTAGACTTTGCCTTTTCATAATTAACTCGTACGCTAGCCTTGCGGGCGCTTTTCTTCGGCACGCATGAATTTGAATTTTTTGAATTTTCGCACACGCTAGCAACAAACACATTTTTACTACTGATGAAGGCAGCATTGCCAAAACGTCTAGTTTCATTTTTAACACTTTTTACAGCGTTGACCTTATGTGAGACCCTGCCTGGCTATGCCATGCTGATGAGTCCTAACTAGGGCGAAACAGCTGTTCATGGCTGCCACTACCAAGGTGATATGGTTGTATGCATGCATAAGGTGCTGGCCATACAGAGGGATTGTGTAGTGTGCTTTTTGCAGTTATAGCTTGTGTATGGTTTCTTTATTGAACACGTGGTCCTGAAATACGGATCTATCTCTCCGTACGCATGCCAAGGACTGTTTGCGGTCCCCAGCCAACAGCTACCACATGACCTATGATCCGCCTTGGTAGTAAAGTGGCGGGGTCGATGCTTTTATGTTAGACGCCTACCATACCAAGGGGATGGCATTCTCGTCCCCAGAGCCCTCGTTTCGTTTGTTCAGCTCTGGGGACGAGACTGAGGGGATGGTGCAGTGTGCTTTTTGCTTTTTGTTATTCTTTTCTCTCCTCGCACCCCGGCCTGAAGCGCTTAAAAAATAACACCTGTTCTCCTGGCTAGCCCGCCTCAAAAACGCAAATAAATAAATAAATAAAAATTACGCCTGTTCTGCAGGTGCAGGCTACCCTCCTCCTCGACCCCACCCCTCCCCCACAACAATCCTGATAAATTCCGAGGAGAATTGGGACGAATTTGCGTGACAGTCGATCGCAAAGCATTCAGAAAGTGTTGAATGAGAGAAACAGGCGAACATGAGCGGAGAAATGGCAGAATCTCTACCACAGGAACTTCAAATAGAGGGAGAAGCTACAGGTTCAGATGCAGAACTTGAACGAGGAGGGAAACATGCGAAATTCGACGATGAAGATAGCGATAACGACTCGACAGTTAGCAGTTCCAACTCGAATTCAACCCAAGCATCTTCCGTAGGAAAACGAGGATTTCGGGGAAAAGGAAGAAAGAAACGAAGCTTAGCCTTTAGATGTGTGAATTTCCTCAAGGTACATGTAACACATTTTATGAGATATCTTTTCTCAGCTTATTTATACTGCCTGGTCAAATTTTATTGTTATTTCCCGCGTAATTTTATATTAATTTATCCGAGTCGCCACGTGCTTCGTGTTTTGATTGATTTAATCGAGCCTTTGACGATCGATAGCGACTGACTTGTATCAGTAGAAAACAAGGCATTATAATATTTTATTCGTTACTACGAGATCTTATCCACGGTCAGGAAAGCTGGCAAACGAATGTAAATACTACTGTTAAGGATAACAATGGCGTCTAATGAGTATGAGCCCGCGATTGTTGTCATTGTAGATAAGCTTACTGGTTCACTCTAGCGACATAACCACATAAGAAAATGGACATAACGACATAAAGAAAATATCAGTTTTTTTCTTATGTAATTATGTTTTATGTTGCTATGTTGCTATTATGTTGTTCACAGTGGTGACATAGGACATCGATAAAAGTTGTGTTTTGCATTTGCTGTTATGGTAGCTTATGTGAATTATTAGTCTATCGGTTTCAACGATTTTTTCGTGGTTTTGCGCTACCGGTTGACAAGGTTTTGACATCCAAAGTCAATGATCTTATGGTTTCCCAAGCATGGACGGCCAAAGGTGCCAGGAAATGCAAAAAAACTATTCTTCGTGAATCGACTTTCCAGCATTGGAATGTGAGCAAGTGAGGTCGGAATTGTACAGCTAACCCATAGCCAGTTTGCCAAATTGTTTTTTGTTAAAGAATGTACAACAGTAATCACTTGCATCCGGCCGTGAGAATTATGAAACAGCAAACATGCTGGAGATTTTATTTCACAAACTTATTTCTTGATGGACGTAATAACGGCAACGAAAGTACAGCCTAGCTCCGAGACACGCCATAATTATTTGTGACCTTTTTAACTGTGAAAGGGTGGCTGCATACAATGTACATGTCAAGTCACATTGCAGCCTGTCCAGCAAAAAGAAAAATTGCATATATCTATCATCAATAGTACTTTTCTTAGCTTAGGGTGATCCCAAATTTTTCTTTGAGTGCTGTACTGTTTTGAGATATGTGTATGTTCATATATGTTGGCTGGGGTTTTGTAAATGCATGATACCTGTGGTGTATTTCATGAAGTGGCAAGCATGAAGGGGCTGTAGGAATAATGCATGACGGGTCAGTGGAGAGTACATGCATGCAAACTTGTGTGGTGTGTTGTGTTCATTACCAGGTTCAATCCGTTTGTAACTTTAATCTCTGGACCTCGTAGTGGAGCTTGCTCTGTGAGTGATCCAGGCCTCCTGGTGAAATTTATAAATAAATAAATAATCCTCTAATTTATGAACTAAAAGGACACCCAATACCCAATATTACGTTGTACTAATTATGCTGATATTCTTATTTTTACCAGGAAGACCATAAACAACCCATATTTGCAGTGCAGTTTAATCATAATGTACCCGAAGGGACAGAGGATCTTCATTTGTTTGCAACTGTCGGAAGCAACAGGGTAACTGATAGCAATAGTTGGAGTGCTCCAGGCAAGAATGTTCTTAGAGACTGTTTGTCGTCTTGGCTGAAATTGGGTGTTTTTGTCTTAGAAAAAAAAAGTAACAACTGAGTCATGATTAAATGCAGCTCCAACTGGGACAAAAAAAATCTTCTTTTTGAAGGAAATAACTTTTTATCTGAGACACCCTGGATAATTTTTAAAATGCACAATTTTCTGACCTAGTTGGAATGCTCTCAATAATATTAAGTAGTAGTAAACCTATATTTAAACATGACAATACAAGATCCTGTCATAATTAACATGTATTTCAACCAGATAGTGCTAGCACTTTTTACATGTACACCCTACAGTAAGGTGGTGTTTAACCCTTTAGTTTCCAACAGTGCTGAAAATCAAAATTAAAAAAAAAAAATCCCAAATTTCATTTTGTAAAATATTGAAATACAAACGGTACCATGTAAAAGTACTGGTGAAGAGGTTTCATTTGAATGGTCACACCACAGAATTTTGCCAACAGTCTCAAAAGTTAGAACTAGCATTACAAGATATGTATGTGTTGTCATAATAAATTGACCACCTGGGACACCTGCTGGGAGTGAAGGAGTTAATCGAGGAAATATGAAAAGCTGTATCTGAAGCTTGGGCTGGCTAGAACTAAAGCACATTGTCCATATGTTGGAATGTTGATGGATGACAATTTTGTTATCATACAGGTAACAATCTACCAATGTGAAGCCAAAGGTGTGGTTAAACTGCTTCAAGCTTATGTGGATGCTGATGTATCTTTTTACTGAGCGTTCTCTCATTTTTATGGATGCACAGTAGTTTGTCTTATTATCAGTAATCTTGCAATTTATAGAGAGATTACGTTATTTAATCATCACATATTTTTTTCCTGCAAATGCCGAGGATGTTTACATAACCAGAACTTAAATATGGCATGCTTGCCATTTGCAGCCACTGTTTTCTCCAAAACAAAGGCCATCTTTTAAATAGAAAAAGCATTATAAAACCAGTAGCAACAACTACAACAACCTTTATTTGTATTCCAGGAAAAAAGAAACAGTTTACATTGAAAATTAACTAGATCACTGGCTGCCTGAAATAACCATAGGGGATAGAGAAGCCAGACACACAGTTAAGATTATAATACACATGTATGTAGGTTGACAATCTCTGTAACAATAGTACATACATGTACCTTAACATGTTGTAGCCAGAAGAAGGTTTTTACAGCTGTGCCTGGTCGTACCACCCTGACACAGGAGAACCTTTACTTGCTGTAGCTGGGACAAGAGGAATCATCAGATTTATTAGGTAATACTCATGGTTTTCTTATGTCAAAACTGGCATTATTTTTGCAATGAACAGTTCAGACATGCATCAGCCTTTTTCTCAGTTGTTGCAAATCAATATTAAGTTAGACAGTGTTCCAAAGGGGTTTTGGACTCAAGAGCTTCAGCACAAAAACGCAGGGCACCTTGGCTCAAGGAGTAAAAACTGTAGAAAACTGTCATCGTTTATGTACATTTTGTATCAAATGGCCCCTGGGCTTGAAGAGGAAAAACTGGAGCTCCATGGTTCATCAAAAACATTCTGGTCCGTGTTTCAATCAACAAAAGATTTGCGCTCTGGGATTTAAAACAAAAATGTGAGGTCTGACTCTTAGCTACAGTATCTCCCTTTGAGGCAGTGTTACTCTGATTTTGTTGATGAAAAACTTGGCATGACCTTAAACTGCTACATGAACATGTACATGTACTTGTGGGTCTGATGACACTACACCCATGTGTTGGCCAGTCTGGCTGAAAATCCACTGTCCATGCTACCCTTCTGTATACATGTACTTCACTGCCATTTATTGAGTAACTGTAATAAGTTAGTGTGAACTGCCAGATATTATAGTCTCATTGATTTAACACTATATTTGCCTCTTATTTCAGTCCAATCAGCATGAACTGTATTAAGGTGAGTGTGAACAGTAATTCAAGGTGGAAAGTAACAAGCCCTTATTTTGCTTGAAATGATCAATCATTACAGTGTACCACTCACAGTGTACTACATGTACTCACACTGTACCACTCACAGTGTACCAGTGTACAAAATACTCTGTAGCTGATACATGTAATACTAAATGTTGTTAATATCATATTACATATGATGTCGGTTCAAGATTAACAACAAGATTAATTACCATTTTGAAACAACAGAACCATGATAACAATAAAGGGGGGCAAGACAGGGGATTCTCAATATCTTCTTCCCGTACCATTTACTCTAAATTAGTTCCTTCCCCTTCTGCAATGGTCCCCACCTTTTTGCACTCTTTGCAATATTACTTTTGTATTTACTTGGGTCTTAGCTTTTCACAGAGTGCAGGCCATCAACAGAACATCTCTATCCAGCCTGGTTTTGTGCCAGCCTCAATAGTTCCACCCAGTTACATGTATATGTAATAGCCTGTAGTTCTCAATTAATCTTCAACCATTCTTCTCCACAACTTTCTATGCTTTCCTCATTGTCTAAAACAGAAAATGCAAATGTTTTTACCTACATTTCTTCTGCTACCTTAGACCTTGGGAATCTTTAATCTTGCTCCCCACATCCTTTAGTCTGTCCACCCCTTTTCTCTTGGGTATTAATCCTATCTTAAATTAAGAGACAGGAACGTCACAGCGAAAGAACTCTAACAGTTTTAATAACAACCAAACATTCATACAACAAGATGGCCACTAAGGAAAAACACATGAGGAGGAAAATCATGCGTACGCATACACTAGTAACACAATGCCGCAGGCACTGCCTGCTGGTGCAAAGCCAGAAGCATGTACACTGTATGTCTTTACCATGACACAAAATCGAGCCGTTTACTCCCATTTTTACAACTCAATAATCTTAAGCATCCAATACTGCTGCTACTACTGCTCCACTGCATTCTATTATGCATGAGGTCAGATACAGGTGTAGCTTGTAACCAGTCGTCTCCGCTCCAGTCTCCTTCTTCAAGATGCCAGATCAGTTTTATAGTCTTCTGTATGTAGTATATGACATCTTCTGCCTGCCTTGACTCTTCCTCCGTGTGTTGGCTCCCAGAGGATAACCTTTTGAGCCACAAGCTCTGTGTGTCAGGCTTGTGAACTGCATCCTCCTGGCTGCCACCTTGTTGCCAACCCATGGGAGGTCACTGTAGAGGATGGTGTTGATATATGATTAAACGTGTAGTAGATTTTTCTACTATCGTAAATTTAATGTGTTATGTTTTGTCTCCTCAGCATTATATTGGTCACGGTGGAGCTGTGAATGAACTCAAGTTTCATCCAGTGGATCCTTATATACTTCTTTCAGCAAGCAAAGGTATATATATACATACATATATATATATATATATATATATATATATATATATATATATATATATATATATATATATATATATATATATATATATATTTATTTATTTATACAAATTGTTTTATGTTACTAAAAATGTGGTTGTTGTTCATAGTGGTGTGTAAGATAGGTAAATGCTTTTTTTTCATTTGTCTCATGATGGAGTCAGTTTAAGATGTTGATCGCGACGTTTCGACTGCTATTACTGCTAGTCTTCATCAGGCGATGAGGTCGATTGGTTACAAGTCGCTTATGTAGCATGTTGGCTTGTTTTATGTTCTTATGTATTTTCAAGGTTGTTTGTCACTTTTTTTGGTCCCAAACAAGACCAAATTGCAGGTTCCGGCCAGCAAAACGCTCATACAGTTTTTGTAATTATCACCTGTAGTAAGGGACTCCTCTGTTAAGGGGACACTTCTCCTGGTCCCGGCCAGCAAATTCATTTTTCTTATTGTTCCATATTATTTTTCTCGGTAAATTAGCATAATCTTGCTAGGGGCCTAATCAGCCTCATCAACCCGCGTTGAAATAAAGTTATTTATCTATCAATCTAAAACACCGATATAATCTTTGTAATTATCACCTCTACTTTAAGGCACCTCCATTAAGGGGGCACTTCTCCCAGTGGTGTGCCATCATTGGTGGTTTCAATGTAGCAAGGATGGGCACTGTACTGTCAGGACCAAAACCAACTACAATGGAATCTCCATTAAGAGGACACCATCTGACCAGGAGAAGTGCCCCCTTAATGGGACTCTGTCACAGATTTGCATGTGCGGACCAAGCTTACTTCATATATCCTTTTCTGCCCCAATATTTTTCAAATATTCTTTTCCGTCCTGACTTTATTCGTTTTCCATCCGCCGCCACCATTACGCCATTTGAAATGGACACTTCAACTTGAAAAATTTATGGTGAACTTCTCAAGCTTTGATTTGAGAAACTGGCGTATGCATGCTCGTGACTTAATAGAGGTGATATTACAAAGATTTTATCAGTGTTTTGCAAGCTGAGACTAGGAGAGGTGCCCCTGTAAGGAAGGTGCCCCAAAGTAGAGGTTCCACTTTATTCAAAATTCACACAGTAGTATTAGGAGTTCATTAATGATGAATCTGAACTGTGTTTGTGATGGCAGATCACAGTCTGAGGTTGTGGAATATCAAGACAGATGTGCTGGTTGCGATATTTGGTGGAGTGGATGGACACAGAGATGAAGTTCTCAGTACAGTAAGTGATTAGAAATGGGTCATGTGATCATGAAGACCTACTCTTTTATGAAAGTGATATTTAACCAGTCGACCTAATCGTTTTTTAAACCTCATTTTTTTTAGGACTTTGACATTCTGGGAGAAAAGTTGGTTTCCTGTGGCATGGATCACTCTCTAAAGATATGGTCACTTGAAACAGATGCTGTCAGAAAGGTACTAAACTCAAAATGAATAATTATGACAAGGTTCTCTGGCCTTGCACTTGTGTAAGATCAATAAACTCATTTACTACTTTGAAGTTCAAACCCCAAATAGCAATGGCAAAAAGCGTTGGATACTGAAAACAGATACTGACTAAATGGACCAAAATCTACCAATCATAACCCACAAACCTATTGACGTTATTGAGAGTAATGCCTCCTTGTTTCCTGAGATGCCTATTATGATAATTGCGTCAGTGAAAAATAAAACCATTGGTTGCGTTTTGCACTTCAGAGTTTGTATGTATTGTTATTGAAAAGTACAGTAAAGCATGTAAAGCTTGGTTCCCCCTAGCGACGTAAGCGGAATTGTAAGCGGAATCGGAATTGCAAGAACCTTACGATTTAGTGGAAATCAAAACAATGGAGGCAGATAGTAAGCGATGGAAGCAGAAGCGGAATCAGAAGAAAAAGGAAACCTTCTGATCCTTCCGATTGCAATTGCAACTCTGTTTTTTAATTTCCACTAATACGTAAGGCTTCTTTATACGCTTCCGGCTCCGACTCCACTTCCTTTACGTTGCTAGTGGGAACCAACCCTAACAGAGAAAACTGTAGCCTCAGCTTCAATGAGCAATTGAAGGGGTGAGTGGAATAAAGCCCCAAGTGAATTCTGATCAACTGCTAGATTCTCCTTACAGTCTGTCTTGTATATGCTCATGTAACAAAGGGAGAATTTGGCTTTAGATCAGGAGTCACTTAGGGCCTTATCCCAAACTGAAATAAGGCCCTAATCTGAAACTAAATTCTCCCTTTGTTACATGAGCATATACAAGACAAACTGGAAGGAGAATCTAACAGTTGATCAATTTCTTCTTTTTCTTTTGTCAGGCTGTCAAGGAGTCACATTCTTATGATGCCAGCAAAACTGAAAAGTAATTATTTTTCTTTGTTGTTTATCACTTCTGTGAGTGTTTAATGTGCACAACTTCCAGAAATTTTAGCCTCACCTTTTTTACTCATATCCAACTGTTGTCTCTTTACCCTTCCACTATTAAAGCAAGACCTTGATTCAAGAGATGTAGTATCATTCAAACGTTTGGGTCTGTGGATGAAATCGGGTATTACTAAATCGTGGAAACAATGGAAACTCGCGGGAACTCAGGGAAATCGGTTGAAACACACCATTCGTACCTTCACATACCTTAACGTTTCACTTTATAGGACTTCGTGGTTACATCGCCGACTTCGTCCGCCCGGGATTTTGTATTTTTTATTTATAAGACCCAGTCAAGGCAAACTAGCCCACCACGTAAGTATGGTGTGAGTGTGACTGGTGTGACTGCCTGTCACAAAATCAAAATTGGTGCACTTTTCTCCAAACTACTGCTTCTGTTTTGCCCTATAGAATCATTTTATCCAATTTTGTTGTATATTTGGTGGCATTTGGCGATACAACGTGGAAATTAAGTAACACAATTTCGTTTTTTTGGCGGGACAGTGTTGAGTAGTACGTTCTTTTGTTGGTGTTAGTTGTTAAATATTCATTTATTAAACAAAATTTGTATTTTTTTATGACATGCAATATAATCATGTTCTCTTTATCTGCTTTTGAATTTTTATTTTGGTCACCCTGAGGAGATGTAAATGAAAAATTACCGATTGGTGAGTTATTTTATGGTTAACTGATCGTTGCTTTTGGTGTGGTGTTTGTACTGCAGAGCGTTCCACTCGATCAAAGTCCACTATCCTGATTTCACAACACGTGACATTCATAGAAACTATGTCGATGGTGTTCGATGGTTTGGGGATCTTGTCTTGTCCAAGGTAAGATGTTTGTTGTGTGTCACCTTTTTAAAGTCTGAAGATGAAATCTTTGTCATTCAAATAACAGTTATTGAGCTGTACATAATAGAGATGTTCCTTTGCCTGGAAGGTAAAACAAAATTGTGACTTAATCAGAGAAATTTTCTGACATTTTATTGAGCTTGACCTCAAAATGGACTCCGTCTTTTGCAACCATTCTACCCTTCCCTTAATTGTGGCAGCACTCGCCATTTGGGCGAGTGATTTTCAGAATCGCACCATAAAATTTCCAATTTGTGCTTGTCCAAGAAGATTTGATACTTGCCTGGGCGAGTGGGCAAGTGCTAACTTCTATCTCTGAAGTCTGCTTGGAATTTAAATACATGTATTTACCTCGTGCGTTTTTATGTAGTTTCTTGCTAACTTGCTGTTTTTGTGTGCAGTCTTGTGAAAACTGTATCGTGTGCTGGAAGCCACAGGAAAAATTTGAGGACATCTTCAAAGGGGTGAGATGGAATAAGTGTTTGTTTGAAGTGCACTGTTCATTAAAACTTAGGATGACTCAAACTTGAAGCTACAGTCGAACCCCTCCTAACGGAAACCCCTCGTAAGCGGACACCCCTTGTAAGCGGACACCATTTTGAAACCTCCCATAAACGGACACCTCCCGAAAGCGGACGCGGACACCATTTCTCTGGTCCCAACGGCAAAAAAGACCTCCCGTAAGTGGACACTTGAAAACATAATCCTCAGGAAATGATATTTATTTGATACAAAAGCACTCCTTTCATCGCACAACTGTGCATCGGTGTCGTGTGTCAAGTATCTAGTGATATCCTGTCGTGATCACAATTACTAATCAGGGGAACATGCTCGAAGTTTAGAAGCGTTGCCGGACATTGATGATTCTGTTTTCACCTGAACCAATCAATTTCTGCATCTGTAACAACCTTACTTTGTGATTAAACTATGCAATCATTGTTCTTGTCCCTTTACAACTCTTTTTGAAATTTCAACCCCCCGTAAGCGGACACCCCTCGTTAGCGGACACTTCGAGGCGGTCCCAAGGGTGTCCGCTTACGAGGGGTTCGACTGTATGAAACAACAGCAATAATAATATAAGTGCATGTGTGAAATTATCTGACGAATCGCATCAAACGCAAATAGCACAATAAACCAATCACAAACATGAACTGGTGCCAAAGGCGGGAAAATATTAACTGGTGCCAAAAGCGGGAAAATATGAACTGGAGCCAAAGGCGGGAAAATATGAACTGGGGCCAAAGGCGGGAAAATATGAACTGGTGCCAAAGGCGGGAAAATATTAACTGGTGCCAAAAGCGGGAAAATATGAACTGGAGCCAAAGGCGGGAAAATATGAACTGGAGCCAAAGGCGGGAAAATATGAACTGGTGCCAAAGGCGGGAAAATATGAACTGGTGCCAAAGGCGGGAAAATATGAACTGGTGCCAAAAGCGGGAAAATATGAACTGGAGCCAAAGGCGGGAAAATATGAACTGGAGCCAAAGGCGGGAAAATATGAACTGGTGTCAAAGGCGGGAAAATATGAACTGGAGCCAAAGGCGGGAAAATATGAACTGGTGTCAAAGGCGGGAAAATATGAACTGGTGTCAAAGGTGGGAAACACGTGCAGTACCAGTCACGTTGAGTTTTAATTTTGCCCGTGATTAGACCAAAAGAAGATCATTCGCGTGAGTGATTTCACTGCAATTTCAACTTTTTAATGAACTTTCATTTGTTTCGTTTTTCCTTTCCAGCCTTTTAATTCAGAGCGAAACGTTACTGTACTTCACAGGTTTGTAAAGTTGTTGTTAAATTTGTAGATTTTTAACGGACATTCTATTGCTGCTTAACAGTTTGCAAAGAAGTTATTTCATTTTGCTTCAAAGTTACTAATATTTATTTATTTCTTTTTTCGTTTTCCCGGCAGATTTGAGTTTTCCCAGTGCGATATTTGGTACATGCGGTTCAGTTTAGACTATGATCAGCGAGTAAGAAATTGATGATGTTGCAGTGATTATCTTTCTACCGCAGGTTTTTTTTAATCTAAAATAGCTACGTTATACTTCCTCGGTGAAAGTTGGTAGGTAGACTGGAGCAGTTTTCATTTCAGTGTCGAAAGTAATTTCGCTGTTGCTTTGATTTTGTATTGCGACGGCTTCTGATTGGCCGAAAAAATCTCGCGCCACTTTCTTAACTAATCAGAAGTAAAAACCAAAACCAATCCGTTTTCCCGCGCTTGGCGCCGGCTACATGTATTTGCTTCGAGTTCTGATTGGTTCGTTGGCTTGTCTTTCCCTGCTGTGATTGGCCAGTTATTGTTTTGGTTTTGGTTTTATGACGTGCAGTTTAAAACCGCCTTAGAATGTAAAAGCCAAAAACTCGTGAGCTTTCCATTTAAGCCAAATTCCACTATGAATTTTAAAAGACCAGCATTTTCCGACTGACTGCCCAGAAACACGGAAACACCTGTTCCGTTAAAGGTTTCAGCCTTAGAAAATAAAAAAGCGGCCGAATCTTCCTCTATTATTTGCCTTGGAGTAGCAACGACGAATAGAATCGAACAATTGTGGCCATTCCCAATTTATTGTCAAAGAGGACAACAAACGAACTTCTTCCCGGAATGTTTGAGCTTTTTGTTTGGCTGAAAAGAAAGCGCCCTACAAGTATTGAAAAAGAACAGTAAATTTCGGTCTTACCAGAATTTTAGGACAAAGAAACCAATCAACTTTTCAAAACTTTCCCATCGAACGCTTCAGTTTTGTTTGACTTTTTTTCAATTTATGTTTCGGTTGATTGGGTCGCATTCCTATTCCTGAATGCTGTTCTCTGAAATTCCGTTCCATCGCCCTCTCTTATGATGTTTGTTTAACATTTAGGTAGTACATGTATATCACCTGGGGGAGAGGGTCTGAATCACTGGTCTACCACACCTCCGCCCCACAAACAATCTTTGTGATTATTAAATGGTGTGCCTCCTCATTTTTATTGCAGCTTATGGCGGTAGGAAATCAAACAGGAAAGACATTCGTTTGGGATATCGGTGTCGACGATCCAACAAAAGCCAGGTAGTATTCAAAGGCTCATTCCAAAACGAGTATTTCATACAGTCGAGCCTGTGTTAAGCGGACACCCTCGTGACCCTCGCTGGTTTCCGCGTAATACACGGTGTCCGCTTGATACAGCTCCTGATACATTGCTCAATAAATAGTTAATTATTAACCCTCTTATATCTCCATGTTTATTATACCCACACATACTGATTTCATTACATTTTAATTCATAAATGTAATTCGCAACTGTCTGTATCGCGTCGAATTGCTTTTTACTGGAAAACACGCTTTTAGAAGTAGACGGCAACCCCACAATTTAATAAATTAAAATGCATTCTAAAAACACTTGAAATGTCCGCTTTATACAGGTTTCATGTAACAAAATGGCCTAATTTTGGTGTCCGCGTCCGCTTAATAGAGGGGCCGCTGAATACAGGTTCGATTTACAGTAAATATGGGAAGAATTTCGGAACCCTTGCTGGTGTCCGCTTAATAGAGGGTGCTGCTTAATATGGGGTCCACTTAATACGGGTTTGACTGTATTTCCGTCCCTCTTTCCATTCCTGCCTTTTTCTTTTCTTTCTTTATTAAGACCAAAACCGAGAAATAGAAATGGGTTTTCAAACCCAAGTGTGATGAATTAAAAGGGCAGAATCTTTACTCCAGAGTAACTTAACACACGTTAACTGAAATACAACTATTTTTTGTTGAATTTGTAAGTTGAAGATATAGCAGACGTTTCACTGGACTGTGTATTTACGTTCCTTACTTCTATTTTCTTCTATTTCCTTCAATTTTCTTCTTTTTCCCAGATCAACGACGTTAGTTCACAACAAATGTGTGTCGGCCATCAGGCAGACAGGATTCAGCAAAGATGGCAAGTAAGTGAATAATGAGACGTCCTTAACCCATTGACTTCTGGAGACAGACTCGTGCTGTGTTCACACTAGGGCGGAACATGTTTAGTCTGATTACGAATGAAACATGTTTCACTGTGAAAAGTGTTCACGTTAGGGTTAGGGTTAGGCATTGCGCGAATCATTATCGAAACATGCTTACTCTGAACGTGATTATACCTATCTCACGAGGTATACTTTAAAACCACTTCATTCACGGTTTGTCGTTAGCATCTTATTTGTCTTGTATCCCTTTTTTTCTTTACAGGATTTTAATCTCTGTCTGTGATGACGGCACACTGTGGAGATGGGATAGAGTCAGATAACAACATTCTATTATTCCAACTGGATGTTGTTGTTTTATGTATCATAGTGCCCTATTTTTGTACTGTATATTTTTTCTCGCATAACCATCACACTGTATCTTTCTGTAAAATTAAAGAAACATTTAATGCAGTTTCATATTCCTATCGTTTCTGTCATCTCGATCAGCGTCACAAACTAAAGAGCCTATTCTTGTTAATTAAAAACTTAAACCTCTTTCTTCTGAAAAAACAAGTTTGCTCCAAAATGTTCGTGTAGGTATTTTAATACACCAATGCACTTGTTTTGAACAAAAGAAAATCCGACAAAATGTCTTTAATGATTCTATATGTGTCCAAGATGTTACACCATCGTTGCAACCGGTTCGCGTAATTTTGCGAAAAGTTTAAGATTCGTCCACCTTCCCAGCAATTCGCTGGGCAATTTCTCGTTGTGAATCAATTGCAAAGTGAGTTTGAAATACCGTCACGCCGTCTAGTGCGAGTTGCGAGTTCGGTCGTACAAAGACACGAAGCGCGCTCGTGCCATTTTTTCTTTACATGGAAGAATAAAACAAAGCATAAATTTGAGGAATATAGAAACTGCACATTACGGAAAATAGTTGGGGAATTTTTAGCGCTTGTTACTTCAATTATTTTTAAAAGTGACTTCTAAAAGTCATCTACGCTGCAAATCCAAATCTATTGTGTTTGTTGCGCGCGCCTTACGCGTTCTGTTTATGACGTGTATTATATCGTGAAAAATGTCTGGACCAATTGATTGGTACAAACCAGGAAAATTTTATTCCCTGAAAATTGACCATGGTAGATTCGGTTAGTACAGCTATCAAGGATCAACCGGCCACATATGAGATGAAACAATTATTGGACCAAAATGAGTCGAGCTGCGTTGTTGAGATTCGCTCCCCGCCAAAAGCGAGGAGCGTAACTTGTAGAACTTGTGAAAACAGAAACAGACGACGACAAACATTTTATGCCAGGATTAGAAACTATTTATTGGCTGGAAGAGTTATTGAAGCAAAACTGAAAAAGTTTAATGTGAAGTCGCACCGTGTGACGAGCCCGTTCGGATTTCTTCGTCAACTTGTTGGCGCTTTATTTCAACAACTTGAGACGGGCACGAAATTCAGTGGCGAGGAGTTGGATAAACTAACGGAATGCCAGCTTGGGGAATTAAAAGAATCACTGCAGAATTTAGTGGCTGATAAAAGAAAGGAACTTAGGCATGAACAGTTGGCTTGCATCGGGGAGAGAGAAGAGCTGGAGAACACGAAAGAGAAGGCGAAAGAACTAGAAAATATGGCTTGGTTAACCCTGAGACCATTTATCAACAAACATCCTTCTTTAGATGATTTAACCAGGGTTCTTATGTTTTAGAAATTTATGTTAGTTAACTATTGGTCTAAAATAACAATTTCTTTAGTTTCGAAGTATGAAAATAAGGTTTATTTGTAAAACAGTTGGAAGTTAAGTCCTTTGCTGAAATCGTAATCTCGAAATCTTTGATAAAAATTGGTTCTTTACATCTGACAGAATCTTTATTAATCCTGCAAAGCTGTTTTTAGTCAGATTAAAACGCCCACAGCACTTTTTTGTTAGAGCTTTTTGGAGTTTGTGACGCCGTGTCACGGTTACAATTTATTCCAAATGATAAATAAAGAAGATTTAAGAAAAAACTCTAACCAACATAATATTGTTTGGCTTCAGTGGACGTGAAAATCAAGTTAGAATTAACTGTTAGACGACGCCGGTGACATCAGGTTCAATCTAAGTATGCATGAAACAAAATTTTCTTCAGAATCGTATTGGAATTTTCATTCTTTTCCGAACGTAACATTTACTCTTTGTTCACCGCGTTATTGCATTCTCGCCCTGATGCTCAGGCTCCGACGGTCAAGAGGGCCAAGCGGCTCTGGGGACAAGAATGCGTGTGATTGTTCGCCTATCCAGGACCTCCAAGTTAATTTGAGCCATCCTTTTCCCTAAAGAAATGGTAACGAACCATAACCCAATGTCAAACAATTGGCCTTAATCAAGCGGCGGCCATGTTGACTTCCCGGAGAATAAAATGCTTTGTTTCCCCCCACTTAACCTCGTTTTCAACTTTTTCACTGCGAGGCTTAGCGGGGTAAATCTTTAATTTTTATACAAAATGGTGGGGCGTGATTAAGGCCCATTCCCATAAAGTGTAATTTCTGACTTAATGACGGATGTTTTTTAACATCTTAGGTTTGAAACCATGGACGGAACTCCTATCAGTTACCGACACCGTGATTTACAGGCAAATTTGCAGTTTTATAGAAACCCCTGGGCGAGGCTGCTGAAATATTCAAAAGGTCCTGGTGTGTTTTGCCGCGTATTACGGTATCAGATTCATCATCATATCTCATCGCGCCAGTTGGCGCATAAGGCCGTCACGCTTTCTGACCAATGCTCTCCGTTTCGGGCCGCTGCTTTCGCCACATTACAGCTTGTCCATCCCGCTCTCTCCCTCTCTTTTTCAACCGTCCTTCTCCATGTTGTCTTCGGTCTCCCCCTTGCTCTCCGTCCCTCGGGTGCCCACCCCAATGCTGTAAAACAATCATTCTCGTCTTCTTTCCTTAGTACATGTCCTAGCCAATTCCACCTTCTCCGTCGTATCTCACAGCTGATGTTCGGAGGTTATTTTCAGCAACTGGTAGTCGTGTTTGTTCTCTGGCAATCTGATACCGTCAACAACATCACGGTATCAGATTGCCAGAGAACAAACACGACTACCAGTTGCTGAAAATAACCTCCGAAAACGCCATTTCACCCTGCCATTTTGAAAGCTGAGAAGCCCTGGGGACGAGGTTGAAGCATCGCGTTTCGCATCCTTGCCACGACACCCATGCACGTTCCCTGTCTTCCCGCGCTCCCTATTTTCCCGCGCTCTCTATTTTCCCACGGCCCATGCTCCCTATTTTCCCGCGCTCCCTATTTTCCCGCGCTTTATCGGCGCCTACGATACAGACACGCTTTAGGTGTTGAGGTCATTTTATTCATAAAATTGTGTACAAAGTGAAGGAGTGACACGATTAGAATAATCCAATCTTAAGTTTCGAAGCTTTTGCTAAAGGAAATATAAAATCTTTCATCAGGCTGATAAGCTCTGCTCTCACCTAAAACGAAAACAAATAAAAAAGTTAAAACCATGCAAAATGCATCCAGGATAGAAGTAAGAAGGCCAGGTTCAGACGCCGTGCTTCGCATGAAGCCGAATCGAATTCGAATTTAGACCGACCCAAATTAATTAATCCCGGCTGAATTGATTCAGACGCCGAACTCGATTCGATTCGGCTCATGTGAAATACGGCGTCTGAATCAAAGCCGGTCAACAGCCGTTATTCGCGGCTGAGCCAGGCGGGAAAAATTGCTAAGCCGACCCTAATTAGATCGGCCGTTCTGAATTGATTCAGACACCGTACTTCACATGAACTTAATTCTTTTGAATTCGATTCGGCTCATGTGAAGTACGGCGTCTGAACCGGGCCTAAGAAAACGTCTTGACAAAGGAAACGTTGAAACTCAGTAGTATTCCGTGATATTTTATTCGTGAGGTTCTGCGAGACACGTATTTCTAGTATTCAAAGTATCATGTAAGTACTTTGTGTCGGCTGAACAAATTGTTTATGATATCAACCAATGCAATGGAAGACGTTTGTAGAAGTGTTTTACTAGAACAGAACGGTTTTCAATTTAGCGTCATAAAACTAAAACCAAACTACAGTCGAACCTGTATTAAGCGGTCACTCTCGGGGAATAGCCAACTGACCGCTTATTAGAGGTGACCGCTTAAAAGAGGTCAAGTTTACAGTAAATATGGGGAGCGATTTAATTCCGGGGATTTGTTAAGTGACCGCTTAATAGAGGGTGGCCGCTTAATACAGGTTCGACTGTAATTTCAGCGAGAACGGCACAAAACAATAGGTTTAATGAGCGAAAACAATGCCTCTGCACGCGCGTTTTACATTTTGGTACATTTCTTTGCCGTTCTCTGCAAAACAACAACGTCAAATGATCAAATTATACGTTTTGTGGAGAACGTGAACCCACAACGGTTGATTTTACTTTCTCCGTTTGAACGGGAAAGCCATCCCTTCAAATTCAGCTCCTGGACAATCCAGTCACATTAGACAAAGTAAACAAATTGGAACAACTGCAAAGTAGTTAAAAATAGCGTGAATCCTTTTTTCAATTGACGTTTTCCTTGGCGTTGCCGTCGTCGTTGCTTAAGCTCCCTATTCTGACCAATCACAACGGACGCAGACTATCCAATGAACCAATCAGAACTCGAAGAAAATATATGCAGCCGGCGCCAAGCGCGGGAAAACGCGTCCAAGCAAGTCACGATTGGCTTTGGTTTTAATTCTGATTGGCTGAGAAAGTGGCGCGAGGTTTTTGGTTAAGTTAACAAACCATGCATTAAAATGCAAAGCCAAACAAACTCAAATTAATGAAGTTTAAATACGGGGTTACCAAGACTGAGCGTGTAAAGGTTACGGACTAATAATAATATGTAATATAATATATTTATCTTGCTTGGGCAGGTTCCCTACGTAAATGCTTACCTGCACATATATGTCAGTATGACAAAATTAAATATTACATACATGTTACTAACAACAATGGCTAAACTAACAATGTAAAGTCCTGAAATAAAAACGTAATAAACGCGTGGAAAATATTTCCAAGTTTGTTTTTAATTCTGCCATACCTCTGGAATGTCGATCATTCTGCGCAATTTTTGATCTCTCCATGTCCAATCAAGTATCACATATTTTAATCTTGATGTTTTTAGAGAACCTGTAAGTTAATAAAACAAGCTCGCGATAAAATACCAGTACAGTCAAACTATACTTTACGGACAGCCGCTTAATACGGACAGCTTCCGCGGTCCCTTCGGGGGCCGTATTAAAGTGCGTATCACCCCTAGAAAGTCATTTTCAGAATCAACTCCATGTACATTGAATAGTTGAATGGTAAAATATTTCTTGTTTTGAACGTCGCGTTTGTGAGTTATAGAGATTTGAATTTACAAAATGCTAATTAGATGATGTCAACCCGGGAATTTGCCATTACTTCTAGGCCAATTTACAATGCCCAGTTTACAGTTTGAGGATAATTAACTTGATAAATACTAAAAATAAACTGTGGGTAGTCAATTGATTCGTAAAAAATATTACTTGGAGGTGAAAACAAGTAGTTGTATAATAAATGATTCCCGGGTTGACGTCATCTAATTAGCATTTTGTAAATTCAAATCTCAATAACTCACTACCACGATGTACAGAACAAGAAATATTTTGCCATTCAACTATTCAATGTACATAGAGTTGATTCTGAAAATAACTTTCTAGGGGTGATAGGCACTTTAACAGGGTTTGACTACTTAAACCTTGCAAATGAAAAGTTAGTTTTATCATCTGAGTTGATAAGGTTAATTGGCCACAGTTAAGAAATTCAAAAGCTGACGTCTCGAGCGCTACAACAACAACAACAACAACAACAACAACAACAATACTTTATTTTACTCATTATTTTTTACAACTATATTTTAAAATATCTACACACATTTTGAACTAAGTACTAATAATTTAAATAGTTAATATAATTTTGAGTCTGGGAGCTAACTTAACTGCTAGCGCTCTTACGAAGGGTTAGCGCTCGAAACTTCAGCTTTTGAATCTTTTTATGGTGGTGGCCAATTTACCTCATGAACTCAGTTGACGGAACCAAATTGTCATGTTTCACACCCCCCCCCCCCCCCACCCCCTCCCCCAGCGACGCAGCGCCACAGTTTCCTTAAGACCCGTTTACACAGGCGATTTTTTTGTACAATTTTTGTCGCACTTGTCGTGTGTAAACTAGCGGCGATTTCAGTGTGATTTGGGGAGCGATTTGCCGGTCGCGCGATGTCGCAGAGGTTTCGAACATGTTCGAAACCTGATGCAACTTTTCGGCGAGTTTTGGGAAATCACAGCAAATTAAAGCAAATGTCGCACCCGAATGGCACAGGAAATCGCGGCTAGTTTACACTTGCGACAAAAGTTGCATTGGAGAGCGCGACAAAAATCGCATCAAAAATCGCATGTGTAAACGGGCCTTTAGAACATTACACAACTAATATGTTATCATGTATTTTAACCCTGGATTGGAATTTGCTGGCTACTGAGCAACTGGACAGTTAAAGTGTATATGACAGATATTTTTTATTTGCTTGATGGAATCTTCATGGCGTTCTGATCAGAAAATTGAAAAGAGTTTTTTCGATATCGATTTTCTTTTCCGTGTTTTAGCGGTCTAAAAGCGTGAAATTTCACTTCTGGTGGGTTACAAAACCGCGCAAGAAAAAAGACTGGAAATAGTCCGCTGTGACGTCAATACAAGAATGCCGGTGTCGCGGTTTCTCGGTTCCTCGCATTTTTTGGTGCGCCCTGAGGAAGAAACATGGTTCCATTGGGTGTGTTGTCTATGGTTGTAGCAACACGTACAAAAAACGGAGGAACTGAGAAACCGCGACACCGGCGTTCTTGTACTGACGTCATTGCGGACTATTTCCAGTCTTTTTTCTTGCGCGGTTTTGTAACCCACCGGAAGTGAAATTTCACGTTTTTAGACGGCTAAATCACGGACAAGAAAAATCGATATCGGAAACCTTTTTTCGACTTCCTTATCAGAACGCCATGTAGATTCCATCAAGCAAATAAAAAAATATCTGTCATATACACTTTAAGAGAATTAAAAGTATATTTAAACGTACACAAGTATTCACTACTTAATACCAAGCTCACTTACCATTTTGAAGAAGCTTTAGTATGCGGCTTGGTGTCCCAATGCCAAAGTGAACTATATGTGACTCAAGAAAATCCTCTTGCTCAGACATCTGAAAGAAAGGTCACGTGTTTAAAGCTATTCTCATGTACTCTCTCAAAAGTGATCGAAACAAGAAAAACTTAATTTTACAAAAGAGTAAGAATCAATCCGCAGTATCATATAAAAGCACTGCTCAGTAGCTTTCACTTGTATCATATGGTCACACTTTGGAGTTTTTTTCTTCAGACTCAAACGTTAGAACCATGATTACACGACACTGGACATACTGACCCTATTTCAGTGTACCCCCAAAGCTCACAACTATTTTCCACGCAACACCCTTCCATATTACGATGCCCTTGTGAATTAACAATTATTGGATGAGGTTGAGCATGATAACGATAATTATCAAGGCCAAAGTTTGTGTTATCTGCCGAAGCCGAAGGCTGAGGCGGATAACACAAACTGAGGCCTTGATAATTATCTCTATCATGCGAAAACCGAATCCAATAATTGTTTCATTAGGCATATTCCTGAGCTGCACTTGTAAAGACAAGAGCGCGCACTTCTGCATGCATAAAACTATTGTCTGTAGGTATGACATCACTTCTGCATGCATAAAACTATTGTCTGTAGGTATGACGTAACAGAAACAGCAAGCAATAATTAGCTGCGTGCTTATAGCCAATCAAAATCGAGCTAGTGACACCAATGTATAATAATAATAATTAGCAGCAGTTGCAAATAAAAAGTTTCTTTTTTACCGCAAGTCTAAGCGGAATTCCGTTGAAGATTAAAGTAACACTACCTTCATGTGCTTCGCAAATAATTTAACAGTTTTACAATTTCCTTTGAATTCTGCTGCTGATCTGCAAACAAAAGTAAAAATAAGCTTTTTATCAGCTATTACTTTTTTTGCAGTTAGAATTAATATTATACTCATTTGCTTGTGTTTTCAAGCTTGAGAATGTTACAAAGTCGTAATATTGTACTAAACACTGACATGGGTAATTAATCTGCAATGCAATTGGTTGCGGGAGTATTATTTTCCAGATAGCTCCGGTACAGTCTGCAGTCACACTTCACAGATAAATCAGTGTTTTCTATGTTACTTTATTTGACAACAACACGCACACAAACATGTAAAGTTATTACTGACCTATTGAGCTCCACAACTCTAGTGGCTGCTGATGAAACAAACAGTAGGATTGGAGCCCCTTTATCGCCTTTCTTGTCAAGTTTGGCAACATTTCCTGACCAGTAAGGAATAACTGCAACAAAGAAATAGTCAATTTATTTCACTCGACATTAGTCATACCTGTGGGTTTAACATATGTTGAACATTGTTGTTCCAGTTGAACCAAGTTTCATTCGTGATTAGACTAAACATGTTTTGCCCTAGTGTGAACACTGCATTACTCTTCGCGCTCTCGCTCACACTCACACTCCATAGCTCCCCGTATGTCCTGCGCGTACAATGACTGTACGCTATGCACTCTTCCTAGGTACTTGGTGTATCCCTGATCATAATGTATGGTACTTCATGTATCCCCTATTGTAATGTATTTAGATATATTGCAGCGTAATTTAGGGTCGGATTACAGTATCTAGGGTTGAAGCACTGATTTTAGTATTTAGGTTTAAGCACTGATTCCAGTATTTCCAGTGTATCGAAAGGGTTAGTTCTTATATATGGTCTGGGCTAGCAGCATATTATCTTAGATCCCTTAAAAATTACAGTTTCCAGCAGGTAGTTCATGGTGGGGTAGTGGATAGTGTGCATGGAGCAGGTCATACGGCCTGGGTTCAATTTCCTATTCTGCTGTTTTTATCTTCTTTTTCTACTGAAATAAAAACTAAGTGTTTAAATACAAAATAATAAGGGATATACCAAGTACATACCGCACTCTTGCTCATGCAACTGCTGTACACTACAAATTCAGTGCTCCCTTTCAATAACACTGTTCGTTTTTCATTATTTCACAAAATGAAATTTGGTATTTCTCTTTAAAATTTTGATTTTGGCAAAGAGCTTAAATGGTTAATACCCTGAATCGCAGTTTTTTTTAGTCATACTGCAGTCAAGTCAAACCTTTATTAAGGTAAGGAAGGAGTTCTGCCAGTACACCAGTGTGAGTTGAATCCTCTATCAAGCAACAAGAATCTAAAGGTAAAAAGAAGATAAACAAGTAAACAAGTTATGACTTGAAACCAGGGGTAATCAATGCGATCAATCACAATACACACAGGCAATTCAACGGACCAAGAACTCGAGGCAAGTACATGTAGCTGGTGCCAAGGGAGGAAAAACACGTTGAAAGATTCATAATATAATTTGCTTTGGTTTTTTCTTCTCACTGGTTAAGAAAATGACGCGAATTTTCTTAACCAGCTACAGTGTACAGGCAAACTGTTAGTACCTCAATATTTTTAATACAACATGGAATTTTGAATATAATTTTTTTATTATATTTAACAATTTTAAGGTCAAAGTCACACACTTACCATCTATCATTACATCCTCTAGCTCTAACGTGGACAGTGACCCAGCAGTGTAGTCACAGAAATTCGTCCATAACACATCAGCTGCTTTACTACCATCAAGCTCTGTGGTTATGCTTTCAATCTAAACAGCACAAATAGTCAAATTTGGCAATCATGATTCAAAAACCAAATCTAATCCTGTAGATGACACTATTTGCCCCCTGGTAAACAGCACTGATTTCGGCATGAAATATTGGATAGACAAGCGCACCCTATAGATAGTGAATGCTGCGGTGAATTTGGTGTAATTTGCTGTATTACTGTTAAACTTGTATCATATGGTCCAGGCATAGGGTCAACGTAGGGAATGGTTATTAAGTTTTTAAAAACTCAAGCAGTTGAACCGTGCTACACACAACTGAATAACTGATTGAAAAGCGGCATTTTTTATGCGATATTCATTTTCTTGAACTCAAAATCATTTTGCTTCAAGAAATCTATGTTTAAGGTTTCCTACCTTAAGTTTCTTCCGATTTTTCTTTGTTTTGACTTTGTTCTTGCTGTCAATATCCTTAAGGTATAACAAAATATCAAACACATCAATATCAAATAGTAAAATAATCTATTGTGCACATTTTTACAAATTAGCTAGGGTCCAGCTTAAGAGGTATTTTTGACCAAAATTATCTATTTATAGCCCCCCTCTCAACCCTATAAAGTATGACTTCAAACTTAACATCCACGATACTCACATGTTCATCTTTTGTCTCGTCATGATCATCCACCCTTTTTCGTCGCCTTTTTTCACCTTTTGTTTTCTCTTCTTGCAAGAAAGTTAAGTATGCGAGAGAAGGACGTCAATGTTAATTATATACTATAGCAGATTG
Source organism: Cladopsammia gracilis (assembly GCA_022457155.1). Classification (NCBI taxonomy): domain Eukaryota; kingdom Metazoa; phylum Cnidaria; class Anthozoa; order Scleractinia; family Dendrophylliidae; genus Cladopsammia; species Cladopsammia gracilis. The sequence continues at coordinate 1,224,975 of JAJGOT010000032.1, forward strand.
GTTTTAAATAAGACAATTTACCGGAA